>VZDJ01007753.1:35753803-36280902 GCA_008694505.1 Cyanoderma ruficeps
ATCATCTAGGGTATTGGTCTAATATAGTTACATGAGGAAAAAAATGTGGAAGATACTTATCTAAGGAAACTTCCAGTTCTAAACTCCTGTGTGAGTATATTGAAATATCACTGAATAGGAATGTAATGTATTACAGTGATTGAATAAATACTGTGTCTGTGTCCTTATAATGTAACTTCTTGTACAGTGCTGTGAACAAAGCAGCACATTAGTACAAATACAACCTTTGCTGGCCGTAGCTTTACAGGAACAAAATACAGTCCACTGCATCTGTTGAAAAGGAGCTAACATAACATTGTAAAATCAATCTTTTTTTCTCTGTCCTTGTAAGGATGAGAGATGAAGGAAGACGAGTAAAGGTCATTCCACTTCTCATAAATTTACTATGACTTTGGGATTTACCTGTTCTTAGTGTTTCCCTTTTGTATCTGTTCATGCAATCATTCAAACTTTCATGATCCCTGGGGAAAGACCCTGTGGAATGTGTTTGGTACTTGTTCTGCCTTTCTGTATTCTTAATTTGATTCTGTATGCTTAAACCCATGAGGATGAACTTGTCTCTGGAGAACAAATGGTCTAATAATCAGGTCACTACTTGTTCCGTCCACTAAACTATAGGTTTGTCTAATTTCTGTGGGGCTTATTTGGTTGGTGTGTTAGTTGGCTGGTTGGGGTTTTTTGAGATTTCTTGTAACCAATTTCATAGCATTGCTCCACCGTCAACTACCTACCTGTGCTGATGTGGGTGGGGAAAAGAGGAGGTGGAGATTATATTGCTTTAGCTACCAGCAAAAATTGCCTGTTGGAAACAAAGCCAAAGTCACCTCCTGAAGTATCCTACTTCTCTTTCTTACTTAGAGGGGGGTTCAAAAGCTTCAAAGGCTCTAACTTAAGCACCTTAGGTGGTAGAGAACAGGCTTGTACACTTACATGTAGTTATATAAAGATTTTGGCTGTGTTGATTGACCCTTCAGAATGTCCACCACTGCTGTGACTGCAGAAGGATACTTTGGTGAGGTGCCTGATATCTTGGTGATACCAGAGTGGTGGCACCCAGCAGTCCCAGGGGCACTGTGTCTGAGCTGGGACTGCTGCTACAGATACTGAATTCAGTGAAATCTTCACAAAATCCCAGACTGATCTCTTCCTGCTTCCTAGCCACATGCTGCAGACATTGAATTGCGTTTTTCTTTTGTTTTATATTTTCCTTCCTTTCTCTTTTGTAATACAGTGTCAGCCTAAGAGGATGATTTAAAATGTTTTATTGTTTACAGGTCTTGTTAATTTTTAACCTACTTGCCCCAGTAAGTAATTTTGTGAGGTTTGGGTTTTGCAACTTCTCAAGTCTCACCTGTGACACGCTGTGAAGTGCTTTTGTGGTATTATTGTGTGGCAAGCAGTTAGAGTAAACAAACATTTTGGACATACTCTATGTTTCTAATGGAAACAAAAGGTTTCTGTCTCTGTATTGTTTTCTCCATTCAGCTGTGCTTGTAGCCGGTACTGGATGCGTCTTTCCAGTGTGTATCTCATATTGAACCAGATTCAAGTGTTTTTAATGATGAGACTTCCATTGTTTTATTTCTTTCATGTTGAAGGCATTATTACTGCAAATGAATTTTACTCTTTGCTCAAGATGCATATCCCAAATATTTTTATTTCCTGCTCCACAAAAAAAGGCCATGGCTTTGGGCAGTCAGCCTATGTAAAGGACAGTTTTAGCAGTTTTATTGTTCCCCACAGAATATGACCTCTCTGAAGACCTACTGAATTCCTGAATCTCCTCCTACACTGTTACCAAAGTTGTGCTCTAGAGTCTAACGAGTCACCCGGAAATCCTTATCATTATGATGTATTGCATTTATCTTGTCTTCTTTGATGAATGCTGAGCAATAATGTCAAACCTTTCTTCCCAGTAGGATAGATTTTCATCTGGAGTTTAGTGTCTTCAAAATAAATCTGAGATAAAGTCATCAACAGAATGAGCAAATAGAGCATTGAGGAGTAAATATGGGGCCCAGTGGGGGTTTGAGTCTTCCTTGTCATTATATCACCAAAAAGGATTATTGTAACCAGTGAAATTAATTCAAGGCTTCTTTTCCACTTAAACCACCAGTTCAGAGGGTGACTATAAATTCATCTTTTAGAGCAGTAATTCAGAGGTGGCAGCAGATCTGGGATGAATTTAAAATGCTGGTTTGAGAAACTTGACCCCTGTGACAAAAAAAGTTGAGTTCCAAAATGGTGAAGTGCCCAAAATATGGGCTCATCTCTCTCCCTGATTTTATTAAACAAGACTGACATTCTTTACCATGTTTTTAAAATACTGTGGATCAAGGCTGGCATAGATGTGCAATATATTAAATTAGACTTATTTAGGTAACCTTTCTCCTCCTTAACTTTCTTCTCTTTTTGAGCACCTTGTAGCTAACTGTGACCAGTCTGGGATCTGCCATGTGGATTGCAGAGCTCTGAGATGTGGCAAGGTCTGAGAAACACAGGAGTGTTGGCACTGTGTGGAAACTAACCAGATTACCAAGATTTATAAATGTTATCTTTTTGTGTCCTTCTTGTAAAAAATAAACCAAAAAACAACCAGATCCTTTTGGAGCATGAGAAGCAAAAAATGTAGCATTAATTGATCCCACGAAAATTTCCCTTTGGCAATGCCTTCCTGTAAGTAAAACACAGTCCTCTAAAACTGCATTCTAGAAGTAAAGGAAACTGTTCTCAGAAGGTGACTGAGATAATATGAGAAAATTCTTTTTGGAAACATTTACAGCCAAAGCTCCTCAGAGGATCTCCTTGCTGCTTTTGTAGCTGGACAGTTCCAATGTGGAAGGAGGGAAAAATCCAGTTTTGCCCACACCAGCTCCAGCCACCCTGAGCCTACACCTGCAGCTAAACCTGGGCCCATTTTTAGGCTGGGTGTAAGATGTTCCCGGTTGGCTCAGCTCTGCTAAGGGTCATAGTTCAGTCTCTGCCTTCTGCAGGGATGAACACATCAGGAAGGAGGAAGTGAGCCCCATGTACCTCTCAGGGATGAATGGGACATGGAGCTGAAGAGGAAGGGATGATAGAAAACTGCTCAGAAATCAAGAGGAGTTCTGTATTTTATGAACTTGATTTGTGAAATTACCCACAGATTTTATTTTTTGTTCAAAAATGGGCTCCTTCCTGACAAGAAAATTATCTGTTTGAAGTTTAAATTACTTCGAAATTAAATTAAAAATTAGATTTCTGGATTTTAAAATTGCATTTTAATTAAGTGTCGCAGCCCTCTGGAATTTAAAGAAACTGAAACTGTCTGAAGACAAATGGCAGACACAATATTTGAAATTTGATGACAAATTTTTCCTTAATTTTATCCAATTATATTAAGAGGTCTTTGAGTTACAGAGCACTAAAAAGCACTACTGAGGCCAGAGACATGCTAGTGAAATATTGTTTCTGTCATGTGGAGCTCTGTACAGAATTGTGTGGGCTTAAATAAATGTATCTTGATAGTTTACCTTAAAACTCTCTGTCCTTTTCCTCAGTTCAGCTGAATCCAATGAAATAGATACGCAGCTTGAAGAAGTTCTTCACACCCCCACAAACGCTAAAAATGGCCCTGATACAACATGTATTTATGTAACAAAATCATCTGCATTAATATCTTCCTTTCCTTTCTGCAAGAAGCACGGGAGGGACCCAGGCTGACACATTTTCATGCAGCCCCTTCCAGTCTTCTCCTTGCATTTGGGGCAGCAGGGATGAGCTGTGTTTTCCCTTAAAGAAAAGGCCACTGAATACACAGGAATTTGATGTGACTATTAATAGGGTTGGCTGCAAACCTGCAGCCCAAGCTTTTGGGTTCTCTCCCCTTGAATATTCAGTATCCTGTTATGGATCGAAACTACATGATAACAAGGGTTCTGGTCACTTGCTATCCTGATCTTTCAAAATGAAGAGGGTATTAAAACAAATATATTTCCTCCACTTTTCTGAAAAGACATGAGACTGGCTGATGGGATCAAGTTTGATGTATTGAGCTGTTAAACTTCTTATTCACCTCTGTCAGAATGAACAGAAAAATGGCTCCACCTGGCAGCTGTTTGCTGCCCCATTTGTCACCATCATGGTCAGGTGGTTGTCTGCTCTCTGGATCACAGCTGGACACTCTGCACCGGGGCAGGTGTGCAGCTTGAGGGAAGTGCGCAGCTGCTGTGGAAACAAAGTGAGGGGCTCTGTGTTGGCTCCCAGGGCTGGCTGCTGGCCTGGGATGAAGGGAAGGAAAACTGCACTGTAGCTACTGCTGCTGCCAATAGGGTCAGAGGAAGTCTGGGTAACCCTGCCACGTTTAGCATCACCAAAATACCTGGGAAAATCAACAGACAACGAGCCTCCTCATTGTTCATATGGTCATTTCTGCCCCAGCTCTGCTGTTCCCATCTGGATACTGACAGCTGAGAGTGTCAAAGCCCTTCCTCACGCCACAGCTCACCAGGATGGCTCTCAGCTGCAAGCCAGCTCCTTGGAGGGGAGTGCTGTGCTCACAGGGCTGTCCTGAGAAATGACCTCCTAAGTCTGCTAAACCAACAGTCACTGCCCCAACCTGCTGCCTGTTGTGAAAATGAATCCTGAGCAGCAGCGAAAATCAGACCAATATTCTCAGCAGCAGCTGTAAACTCGATAAGCTCTCTGTCCTCCTTTCTCTACCCCTGCCCCGTCCCTCCCTTTGGTGTTAAAATGAAGGCAGAGACATGCTGAGAGAAGCAGTGCAGTGCTCTGTTTGCAGGATAATATGCAGACCACATGTATGTATTAAAGACTATATGGAGTTATAATTGAGCCAGGAGCATTTAAATGCAAGCCAAGGGGAATTTGCTATTCTGTGTGGGCAGATTTCAATTGTAAGGTTGGCAGCTCTGGTATCCTGTTCTCTAATGCCATGAGATGAGAAAAAACAGGCTTTTCTTTCAGAGCAGTTGATTATCGAATCCGCACCAGCTGTTCGCCCTAATCCAAGCTTTCTGTGCTTGTTCCTTGTAATAGAGGCTTCCCTCATCCGTCCATCCATCCGTCCATCTCCCCATTCTCATTTTCATGTGTCTTTTGTAATCTTTCAGAAAGGTGGTTAGCAGATATCAGCCATCTAAAGCAACATAAGCATCAGTACAGGCAAGGGTTATAAGTAACTAACAAGAGAAGAAAGCCCCTCTGCCCCCCCAGCTATATATTCAAACTCAAACTATATTTCACATCCACTGCAAGATGGAAAAAAAGCCATCATGAGTTAGAAGACAGAGAACCATTTTTTAACAGTGACACCTGACTCTGTGCCCAGCAAACCGTGTGGGATCAGAGCTGGAGCGAGCCCTGAGCTGGCACAGAGTGGCAGCTGTCCCTGCTGCCCCACTGCCAGCCCAGGGACCTGCACCCAGGCATGCAGCAGCAGTAAAGGGATTTTTTTTTTGTTTTTCATAATAAAGGGGGAGGAAAGGGTGAGATAAGAAGTGAGTTCCTTCTGGGTGCTTCTCACTCAGCCTGCAATGTTATGTAAGGTTGGTACAGCTAATGCCTGCTCTGCTTCACCATCAGCCTGGCTGCTTCATCCCCACTACACAATTATTTCATCAGTCTCTCCTACTAGACATCACAGCGCTATTGCAATTAGTCACATTTATTAGGAGAGCAGCTAAAATAAAATTAGCAAGCACAGGGGCCCAGTTGCACAAGGGACTGGGTGAACACAGCTCCAAGTAGTCCCTGCCCCAGAAAGATGCCAATCCCCTGAAGGAGGAGGACTAGGAACAAGGGGGTGACACATAGGACCCAAAAGAGGGGTGTGAAAGCAGCAGAGGATTGCTGTTTCCACAAAGAGCTTTGGCAGGGGAGGGTGAGTCTAAGTCAGAATGAGTCAACTGGGAATAAAAGGCAGCAGAAGAAAGGACATTGTAGGGGGAAGTAGGGTGTGGGAAAAGGTAAGACAGTAAGTGACAAGCTGAAGAAATGAGGTTGATGGTGGGGAAGAAAGACAAGTTTATATAAAAAGGCAACCAGCACAGCAAACCCTCCCTGCCTGCCTGTCCCCTGCCCATTTTTGCTGCTGCTGCTACTGGTACACATTTTTGCCCTCTGTCCAATTTCCTCACAGTGTTTCTCTGTCTGAAGGGCGCCTCCTTCCCTGCTCACCATGTCCTCCTGGGCTCAGAGGATTACCCCACGCTCTGGGTATGGGCAGCCTATAACATCCTCTCTGAAAATCTTGGCTGAATCACAGAGACTGTGTGTAATGCCAGAACCATGCAAACTGAAAAGCTGCATTAGCACTACAGATTGTATGTACAGATTTGGAAAACAGAGATACGGAATGTTCTGGGACATGGCGGGGAAAATGGACTGGATGTCCACCATCCTGAGAGAGGACAGACAGAAAGACATGTACAATTGCATTTCTGTATGTTATGGGCATACAGATGGAAAAATGAGCCCTTGAACTGATTACTGGACTTTCAGGAGCTGGAGATGCCAAATGGTGTATGTCATTTAGCTATCAATTTACATCAGTGTATCTGGGAAATTTATAGGTAAAACTCCATAAAGAATTGGCTTGGAAACTCATTAGATAACAGACCATAATGTAAAAACAGGTCTGAATGTGATTCTTGAATGAGTAGAGGAAGGAGTAATAAAGTGCATATTTTTCCTTTGCAAATGGCATTGATGATACTTCAAGTGGGTTGCTGGATAATGCTCAAGCGTCCACATTTTCAACAGAATACTGAAAAAATTATGAAGTTGCAAAAAAGAGTTCCAAAAAGATTTTGAGAAAACAGGATTATAATTTGATATAATATTTTCTATTTAAAAAAATTGGAATACTTAATCTATTATGCTTATCAAAAAGAAAACTGAGAAATGTCCTGATTATGGTGTGTGTAACTTCACAGTGAGAAAATACCAGCTACTAAAGAACCCTTTAATTTAGTGGAGATAACCATAATAAGAAACAATAGTTATAATATGAAGCTGAGCAGAAAAATTTAAAAGAGAAACTAAAAATAATTATCTTTTTTAACAGAAGAAATTATTTCTGAATGAAATTCTAATTCACCTGTCTATTTGTCAGATGACGATTAAACTCCTTTCATAAAGGTTCAGCCAAACACAATCTTTCTGATTCGCTGCAGATGGTATTGGGTGAGAGTTGATGGTTTGTGTTATAATTTGATGGTGTTTTGTTGCCTAGAATTCCATGAACAGCTTATGTGTCCACCAGAGCTAAAAGCTTTGTATTCCACACATTTTATCTGATTACATGCTTTGTTACCAGTTCATAGGTAGAAAGCCGATGGATCTCTACACATTTGCAGAGCAGTTAGCCCAAGTCCTGGAGATCCTCCCATTCATATGGTGAATAGCTGTAATTAAAATTTAAAATGTTTACAGCCTCAGTTTCAATCAAGACTAACTTCCAAGGGTATTCTTTTGAGCTGACAACAACAGGAAGGCAGATACAAAGGTTATATGAGTTGAGGGAAAATTGGACAGAAGAGAAGTGTTAATTTGTCAAAGTGGAATGTTCTTTAAATTTGGCACTCAGCAGGTACCTAAAATGGTTAAAACTGACACACGGTTCTTGGCAAGTACTGTCAGAGGGTGGCTGCTATAGCGCTGGGAACCACTTGGTGTAGAGTAGAGGCTGTCTGGACCTTTCTGGATTGAAGAAATATTACATGACATCTGCAATCAGGGCTGGATTCAGTAATTCAGTTGCTTCAAGTCATGTGGTCCTAAAACATCTGCCACGGGGCAGTGCAGGTATGCACCACCAGGAGCTCCAACCCAAACCTGTCAAACATGTTTGTTTGGCCCAGTGTGTCTCCCATTGCTGAGGGTTCTCCCTGAATAGTCTGACAAGAGAGGTGCTTGGCATAAACCTTGGTGTCAACAACAAATAAAGGCAAATATGTCCCAAATTTAGAGCCAGCAAGTTTAATAGACACAATACTTCATAAAACTGCTGAAAATATACCACAGTTGACAGGCTGCCTGTCTTACTTCTACCACTCCATGAGTCCTGTCAAAAAACTGGGAAAAAACATCCCAATCAAACAAAAGCCTGGTACAAAGCCTGCCCAAACATGAATCAGTGCAGAGCCCTTAAGTTCCTAGCCTAGCCCCAATTTTGGCAAATTTACCCCATGATGAATCAGGACTAAAGTTGTCACATCTCACAAGCCTGTCTTTCTGAGCACAGCCTGCTTGCTCCTTTCTCACGCCTTCAAATGCAGAGCTGGCCCATTTTGTACACAGCTGCCACAGTTTGATTTGCTTTGTGTTTATGCCTTTAGCTTTGCCTCTCTGTTTCCATGTCCACAGCCCCAGTCTATTTTATGTCATCCTATCTGGAATGCCTGGAAGATAAACATCCCCTTCAGTCACGCGTGAGGGCATCAGGGCTGCAGCGACCCAGAAGAATCATACTTAATTTCTCTGACTGGTTCTGGGTGGTGTTGTGGGGTGATGGGGTGTCCCCATACTTGCCAGTCTGCCTGTTCCCATCCAGTACCTCATCAGGTACAGCTGGGCCATGGATCCCAGGGTACGGATCTCTGGCAGCTCTTGCACCGCCTCCTGTCCATCATCGGGGAAGGGGCTGATGCAGCATGGCAGAGGACAGACGGCCTGACAGACACAGTGTGGCACCTGGCCCCGGCACCCTGCAGCTCACAGCTCTTTCCACAGGCATCACAGATCTGGATCCTAGCCTGGAGCTGTGGTGCACACTCTGTGTGGTAGCGTGGGTGTAATTCAGGAGCAGCAGTTTTGAAGTGGGTGATGCAGCACTGGTGTGGAGTGACGGTATGGGGGCTGTGCTTTGGTTCCAGAGAGGGAGGGAGGGAGGGCGAGAAAGGGAGGGACTGCTAAGGTAACCACAGAAACATGGTATCCTTGGATATTAGCAATCCTGACCTACTTCTGGTATTCACTCACTGTTTTAGTGCTGTTGACAAAAGAGGAATAAGATGAAGGGCTTAAAGCTCTGAGGGGGAAAAAAGGGACCTTTCCACAATTTTTTAGGATCAAGACTATTCATGATAATATTCAACTAATTAAAATCTTTATGTTTTATTTCCTTGCACATCATTTTTTGAATGTTTTCGTTCCTGCTTTATGTACTATAGAAAGTATTTTAATAACACATTGCTGAAATATAATTGACAGAGATGTATTGTTATGTATAGGGTGCATATCAGAGTGACTGACGGGGGTGTCATTATACATGTATAATCTAGTTGTTTTCAGAGCTGTTAATCTGGGTCTGCATTTGATTTAGATCAATGAGAAGGCCTTTTCCACAATTGCAGGGCTATCGGTGATCTAGATGCAGCTCTCCACTCACATCAGTAAAATCACACCGTTGTAGTTGCAGGGAAAAGCAGGCCCTGGACTTCAGTGAGATATGGAGAATTTATACTAGTAAGTAACTGGGAGCAACTGAGTCTGTCTATTTTATACCAGATTAAATACCTATTTCAGACCAAAAAAAAAAAATAGACAAGGAAAGGATTTTTTGATAAACAAAACCAGTTGGGAAGACAAGAGCGTTGTCTGAGGTTGAGCTCTAAGTGTCCATTGCAAAGCATGGAAAATACATAGTTTAGGGCTTCAGCTGAACCCCATTAAAGCTTTCATTTCAGTGGACCATGGACCACTGTCCTGTAAAAAGCTGTATCTCGTGCGTTAATAAAGAGTGAAATTGAGGTTTAAAGCTGTAACTTTAGCTTCTAGTATTTTTTTATTTTTGACAGTTCTGTGGCAAAAAAAAAAAAAAGTAATAATGAATCAGGGCTTGTCAAGGTATTTTTCTCAGCTGCAATTCCTTTCTGCATACACAATCTCAAACATTTAGACTATGCTGGCAAAATGAACCAAAAAGAGTCTGAAAGGAAACGGTAGCAAAAGTGGAGCTTTCCAGGATGACTTTTTATTAACTGCTAAATGAAAAGCAGATTAGGCAGTGATGTTAACATAATGGTGCCTGAATTCTGTTCCAATATTGGGTATGTGCAGATCTGCCTTCTCTACAATTTGAAATGTACAGGTATTTATATATCTTCTGCAAAACTTACATCTCAACAGCATTGTACTGACTCAAGATATGGCTTGAGGAAATCCCATGTCACCCTTCCCCTACACCAGGCCTGGTTCAAGTCCAGATTATGCGCTCAGATTTTACAATTCCCACTTTATTGTTGGAAAACCTGTATTAGATGGAGGTTAAATAATCTACCGAATGCCACTCAGTGTTTATTTTCACAGGACTGAGTGGAAATTCATGAATTCCCAGTCTGCAGAGTGCAAGACCAAACTCTTGCCTTTGTAGGCATTGATCCAAATATTCTCACTACTTCTTTCATCTGTTCAAGGAGGATTCATAGCTAGGTTCTGCTGATAATTCAGGCATTGTCTCATGTAGATTGCTTTGATGAGACTTAGACTGTCTGGATTGAAATCTTGGCTCTACTGAGGGCAGAAAGAGTCTCACCATTGACATCAATGAGTTATGATAAATAATGCTAAATCTCTGCCAGTTGCTCTGACCAGTAGCCTTGTCCACTCTACATGGTAAAGCCTCACATACACAGGACTACCTGACAGTAAACTGTAGTAATGCAATCCCAACACCCCCAGCAAGTATTTCCAAATAGGGAAAGAGGTTCAGTTTACCTCTGACATATTAGGAAGTTTACCTAGATTCTTCCATAGCCTCCTGACAAGGATTGGCTCAAGACCAAGAAAGAAGCATCTATTGGATCTTGTCACTGTTCTTCAAACCCTGTACCCTCTCTATTGGCTGTTAGCCAGGTTATCCCTCCTAAAACCTTCAGTATTTAGGAAAGAGCACAAAAAGAAGAAAAAGACTTTTCAAGATGTCTTAGAGTCTGAGTTTTCTCAGGCACCTGCGCACGCTTTATTACTTGTTTTCTGCAATGTTTTGTTACTTTGTTATTTTTTCATTATTAAACCTTTTGATTTACAAAACATCCTGGAAGAGCAGTCTTGCTAATTATTATACCCACTTTTCTGCAAGGCTGGACCCTCAGAGTGTGGGAGTTAAACCCACAGTAAACATTGAGTGAAATTTTGGTGGAAACAACAGCAAATTTGGAGCATGCACCACACCCTGCCTCTGCCTGTCTCCCCTTATCCCCCACTGTCAGCATGGACATCCTGGAAAGGGTGGAGGAATGTGTTAGTGGGCTGTGGATAATGGTGAGCAAAATGTGCAGTTTTGCAGTGCTGTCTAATGTCTATATCCTCAGGGAAGTAGACTTTCTTATTTGAAAAGGGCTTGTGTGCAGCAGGTTCATGAAAGATTTTTCAGAAAAAGCTCATCTCAACAACCCATTAGGAACACAGCCTTATGAAAGACTCAGATATATTTCTAAAGCTGTTAGCTTAATTTATTGTGGTTGGAGTGTGGGGTCTAAGACTTTCTTTTTTGAAAGTAGACTTCTTTTTTTCCATGCTGCACTCCAAGCTTGGTGTTATTCAATTAAAAATACATGACACAGATTGACTTTCTGGTCAGATTTCTGAATCAGCCCCTGCAGCATACTATAGTGTCTCTACTAGTGAGGTCTTATTCATAGAATAGTATTTCCCACAAGCCTGCAAATTTACTTCTTCATTTAGATAGTTACTTAGTCTTTCTTTTTACTCCAAAGTTGAACTTAAATGAAATGTCATTTACATAACAAGTCACTCAGAGCCTATTGTGTGTCAAATGGAATTATCTGCCATATTTTATCCTTTCCAGCTGACAAGTAGAAAGAAATATGTTGAAAGGGACATACCCAGTTATTAAGTGCATCTGACGGTATTTTATTCTTTTATTTTAATTTAGCAAAGTGCCCTTGCAACAAACTTGGATTTTAAAGCATAAAATATCCTGAAATATTAGATTGTGTCATCTGGACTTCATTTTTAACAACAGGCAGGATTACAAGGTAAATGGCTTGTAGGAAGAAGCTCCAAAAAAGATGCTAATAAGCCTGTAAATAGCCTTTAAAACTAATAAGAAATCCGTGATGGAGTGGAAATCCAGGAAACCGGTTCTTGCATCCCATACACTGTAGGAGAAGGAAATACAGGTGACCTTGCCCCTGATAGGTAACAGCTGTGTTAATTACCCAATAAAGCCTTGCCCCTGATGAGTCACAACTGTATCCAATAATGAGTGAGATAAAAGGAAGTGGGTTAGCTGGTGAGCGGTAGATCCTGAAGCAGGGGGAAGAGGGAATGGGAGGATTCCGAGGGAGGCTGTGGGGAGGGAGAATCACTGCTGTGAGGTCAGTCTGGGTCTGTAGTTAAGAGCCTGTGGTTGAAACCTGCAGCCACAGTCTAGCTAGGTAAAAGCCTGCAGTCAGAGCCTGAAAACTAATACCTGCAGTCACAGTTCAGCAGGAAATAACCAACAGTCAGGGGCTGCAGGGGAAATCTACAGCAGGAGCTTGCTGCAGCCAGAGTCAGTGAATAGTTGGAGTCAGGATGGCTAAGCTGTAATGAGGAATAAATCAGGACCCTTTTCATGCTGTGATAACTAAGGAGTCTGTGCTTTGGCTCATTTCTACCTTCTAACAAGAGGGCTGCTGCAGCAATACATGACCAATTCCATTAACTTAAGTAAAACATTGTTATACTAGATCCTCTAATTCTTACTCATCTTCTTGAAGCTTAAGATGTGCTTTGCTGTATGGGATTCACAGTGAACAGTGGTTTCAAAGGCTGAGTTGTAGGTGGAGTCTGAGCTTACAGTTACTATCAAATACCGGAACCTGGAACATTTGGGCAGCAGTAAAGCCTTATAAGCTATGAAATGTACAACAGAGGTCATGACCACCCAAGGATATTAAATATCCAATGCAGTTTTCTCAGTCTAGGAATGGGGTTTGGTGTACAGGTCACATTTCAAAGTGGTAATAATCTACCTATGGCAGTTTTATCCACCTCCACTGTTATATTCTGTCCCAACCCACAGCATGATGTGCTCATCACTGACAAAAACGCTCCTGGTCTTCAGCATAGAAGTTACAGTCTCACAGTGGGCAGAGATACCAATGTGCTGCAGACAATGTGACAAGGAAATAGTTGTGGTGAACAGAAACATGTAAATACAACCTTTTCTTTGAAGAAGGTGTGATCTTCTGGAGCTTGACCCCACCCATGAGTCCCCATGGGCTGGAAGTTCTGAGACTGAGCAGCACCAAGGACTGACAGCCTTGTTCATGGCCTGCATTGGCAGCAGCCATTTCTTCCTGGTGTCTCCATGGGAAAACAAGCCCTATATTTGCAGCTTTTTACCAGTGATAGGATTAGTGGGAACACTGGGTATCCCACTGAGAAAAAATCCAAGAATAACGTTACTAATGTAATCCTTATGAGTCCAAGTGTCTGCCAGGCTTTCAGAAGCAGTGGAAAGGACAAGATGGATCCTGCAGCTAACATGGTAACTTCAAAGTGCACGGGCAGCATATGCACAGTGCCACTAAGTGATATAAATACTTCTCTTAGCACTCCATGCTAGGCTCCCTGTTGATACAAGCTGTTCATGAGAGATCCAGGCTAAACGTATCCTTAGACAGAAGGAACACAAAAGGTTAGGGTGTTTTAGATAGAAGGTATACAAGGTCTGTAAGCTCCCAGTTACTAATTATCCAATACTTCTTGAAGGTACCATTTTCTTTTGTGAGCCAATCTCTCTATTTTAACTTACATATTTACCCACCAGGGACAGCTTACTTTAGGAGTGATGGGGTTTATCCTCACCAGAATTATGCAAAACTTTGTAGGATCCTGTTGTGCCTTATTCCCACCTCCACTACACAAGGATAGTACACATGTTAACAATGAGCCCAGCACCACATCTCACCACACTGAGATGTGCACACCATGAAGGGGGAAGAGCACTGTGCCTGTGTAATATCTCTTAGCAGGGATACCCATCAGTCAAAAGGCCTTAGAGCCAAACATAAATCTTAGATAGGAACTAATTAAAAAAAAAAAAAGATATTACAGAACTCCCCGCAACAGGATCAAAGTCATAGTGTAAATCCTGCAGACAGAGGATCTGGCTACACATGGCTCCATGCTGGCCTGGGGAGGCAACTTCTTCCCTCAGAGCAGCTCAGCAAAGCAGAGGCTGTTTCTGCCATTTATTACAGTGCTCAATGACAACACTACGGCAATGCATTATGCAAGCAGGATGAATAAGAATGCTGGCTGTGCCACACAGCGATAGAGATTTGGAGTGTCCATGATTGAATCCCTGTAGCAGGTTGTGTTGTGTAGGAATGGAAACCACCCCAAAGGACTGGCTGAGTAGAATGAGCCACATGGTGATAATTGGGTGTTGCCTCTTCTTCCTAAAATTCCTTCGTTTCCAAATACCATGTTTGTGAGGAAAGAAGTTTACCTTTTCTTTCAGTATATCCTTAATACAATGACCAGTACATCTGGCATAGGACTACCTGATTATTTCTAAACTGGAAAGACAAAGGGTTAACATTCAAAAAGACCACTATTGTCCTGTTGATCTCAACAGAGGGGTGAATTTGAATAGAAAAGGAACATTACTACCACAACACATAATGTAAGCATAAAACCATAGCTTCCAGAAGCTCCTAGAAACTGCATAGGTCTCATTTTCCTTTGGACAGTTCTTCTTTATCCTAAAACAGATTTTTTTGTGGAAAGTTAGTTGCAAGGAGTCTATATCTGCTTTACCTACTTTCATTACTGGTGACAGAGAGCAGCAACTGGAGACATTTGCAGATTACATTTTGAAAATCTGGTTTTGCACAGCTTAGGAGTTTATATGCTTTTTTGCAAAAACTGCTCATTGATTAAAACACTAACTTGGATGCTCAAAATGCTCCTGGCCAGCTATGAAGCTGAGTGACCTTGGATATGTTATTTAACCACTATATATTACTAAAAAGACTTAGTAAGGAAAACATCTTTCCCTTGTAAGGTTTTGTTAGAATAAGAATATGAAAAATCACAAAGTACTCAATGTGGTACAATGGACAATATACATTTAAGACAAAGGGTTAGCAATATAATATTTTTGTATTGATAAAGCATGGATCTTGGGTGACTTTGTACGGTTTGCTTAATCATACAAACACTGAAGTAATCAAGGAGCTGATTAAAGGTGTTCTGCATAACTTTTTTGAGAATACAGCAAGTTGTCCTAACTATAGTTGCTTTGGAGAGTATCTTGACAGAAAAGGACCTTGCAGTTCAGAACCAGACACTTTCTGTATGGTGGCCAGATCTCATAGTGTCTATTCCTTTTCTGCTTTTATGTGTTTCTGCATTTCCGGTTCCTTCCCTGCCAGGATTTTTAAAAGCGACTCTGCAGCTTGGAAGCTTCAATTTCTAGTGAGCTCTGAGGTGCCCTCTCAGTGCCCAGATGTTCTTGTCACAGGATGCAGGTACAGGAGAGCAGGAGGTGCAGACCCAGAAACAGGCTCAAAGGTCAGTCTCTTTTCTCCCTTGAGCTGCAGATGTGCAAGGCAGGAACTGTGCAAGGCTGCTCCACATTTCTGTGTGTTGCTCCTGGTATGCTTCCATCTGGGAGAAGCTCTAGTGAGCCTGGGAATACATGTATATATATATTTTAATATATACAGGGTGCCAGAATACATAAAAAATATGTGGTCTATGTTTTTTTGCAATCCTGTAACATTTTAGAGACAGACTGACAGCAGTCAGACCAATTAATCTTGATAAACGTGTTCAGTTCATCCCTGGGTACTGGAAGTCTTGAAGTAGTGACCAATATGCCCATGTGACCACGTGGCCACCAGCCTGATGAACTGGGTGGTTTCACTTATGAACAGAACAATGCAGACAGAAATAGTAGATAAGTAATGAGATCCCCTTTGATTTTGGGAATATTTTCATCCTCTAGCAGAGCAGGTGCTAGCCAGTACCCTGCTTCTGTGATTTGCCCCTTTCAAAGCTCAATTCCCTTAAGGGAAGCCACAGGAAATCTATTGAAAGGCTATGGAGAAATCTGCTAATAGAGAAGATTTCTTCTATGCTTAACATTAAACCTAGACTAAAAATATGGGAAGAAATTGCCCTTTAAAATGTTTTTAATCTTGTCTAGTAGAATCATGGATATTTTTGTCATTCATATCAGAATGTAATTCATCTTCTCTGTCCTTTCATGATGAAATTCTTCTTCTGGTATTACAGTTAGTGCCACTGTCTGTCCTTCAGAAAATATGGGGCATCGCTCTGCATTCACTGCTCATTCTTGCCATGCTGTGTTCTTTTCTTTCCACCCCGAGGAACAAAAGCACAAAGCCTGACTGCTTGCTGCAGGGAAGGACAACTACTCATGGCATGGGAATGGGACCAGGAGTGGCAAAATCTAGAAGGGAATTGAAGCAGTGATAAAGACACAGGCCCAGGATCCTGGTCCTTTCCCATCCCATGTGAGCTTCCAGGGCAGGAGCAGTCTGCAGCACATTTTGCCCTGCCAGGACCTCTCTCTTAGATACATGTCAGTCTCTAATGACTTTGGCCACCTCCCCAGCACTGGGAAAGCTGATGCTACTGTACCTTACATGGTAAAGAAACCAACAGACAGAGCTCCAATGAAATGGATATTCTCAGATGAAGTCTCTATCTTGTCCTGTATTTTACTGTGGTTTATTAGTTTTGTATTGAATTCGTATTCTGTAGGAAGAGTCTTTTCTGGAAATTAAGTGAATGAACAAAGGCCAAGCTGGACTCCTTTTGGCTGCTGCTATTGCTAATGCAGTGTGAGGATTCTCACAGCATTCTCAACTCGTCACAACTGTACCCTTGGACTATGTTTCATACAAACCCAGGTCTGAGGCTCATGTAACCAGGCCTAAATAATGTTGTCTCCAGATAATGAAACAAGTGAAAAACAGACAATATGTATAATGATAAATCCAAAATATAAGATAAAAGCATATATATAAATGTTTCCTCTTTTTATTCTTCCTCTTCCCCCCCTTTATACCAAGCTGTGTTGAGATTGGTCTTCTTTTAAATATTTTTAGAAATACTGAAATAATTGATGCATTGTAATACCAGTAGAGGCCTCACCATGGTACCCTTAGGCATTGCCCTGCTATTTCAGGCTCTGAAACAGTGCAGTTTGATAGAGTGAGAAGATCAAAAAGCTTTGTCTGCGTCCTAACTTCATGTCTGAGTCCTCTAGGATCTGCTCAAATGCCCTGGGACTTTTGCTTAGTTCTTTTGAGCATTATTCCAGTGCTACAAGAGAAGCAGAGACCATGAGCTGGGACCATGCTTCATCTCCAGAGGCAAAGAACCTTTAGGGTAATCATTTCATTGCCTAGGGATTTGAGGGAAGCTTAAGGCATCATTGCGCCTTAGGATTTCAAGCTATATCAGGGACCAGAAAAGCTACTGGCATACATCAGAGCAGCTTCCACAGCCTAAACCAGCCCACAGCCTCCAGAGCAGCATATGCTACATAATATTTTCTGTTCTTAGTGCTTTTCCTTTCATCCCTGCCATTGTTTCTAGACCTCATAAGGCATCAGTATTGGAGGCACAACAGGGATTGCTCTTGTCTCTTAGTTACTGAGCTCTGGTCCACAGGTGCCTTTAGAAATGTACACCAGAACCAGACCTAGGGCAGAATGTGTCCCTGTTCAGCTGGCTTTCCAATTATTTTCAAATCAATGGTACAAACTCACTATAGAAAAAAATCTAGAGGGATTTCATATAACATGAATAATTATTTACAGCCATAACTGAATAATTGTTACTCTGAGCTAGTGGCTGCGTATCTGTTTCTATCTTTAGGTATTCTAACCAACATTAACAATAAAAACATATAAGAAATAGGTAATGAATATAATAAAAAATTCTCAAGCATAGTCATTCAGATTTTAAATTAATTCCCATAAATTCTGTTCATTCTCGTCATCAATGAATATTCAAGAAAAGGGTTCATGGACAAAAACATTTGCAAAAATAGCTTGCTTTAATTGAGTGATGCAGCATATTCACAGAAGTGAATTTCCTATTCATGACTGTCAAAATTGAACCAGAAACTTTCTTTGATAATTTTGTCTAATCTAGCAGGATAGAAAGACCTTCCACTGGACCTCTGTGTCCCACCAAAATGCTTGAGTTTTCTACATGGAGGCACAAGGTTCCCGTCTAACCATTTTCTTTTTGAAATTCTGCTTGATGCTGTTGCATATCCACAAGAACCTAAGGGGTTTTTTTAATATCATCCTCTATATTCTTGCCTGACATTTGTCATCAATGCTCCCTTGTTGAGCAAAATGATTTAAGTAGCTAAAGCAATTGCCCAAAGCAGTGGCTAAGGGGAAAACATGACTATTTGATTTCTGTGAGCAAGTGTATCCACTGTACATGGAAAAACTCAAATTAATGGTTACCTATGGCAGAAAGCCAGGACCATGCAGGAGTTGTTTGTGCAAGAAAACTGAGAAAACTGATTTTTTATTGAAACATACTGTCATGGTGCATTTTGTGGATGTCTTTTGTAACCAAACAGGGATCTGTAAAACTCAGTTTCCATGGACAACAAACAAACAAAAGGCATGATAGTTACTGTCAAAAAACACAGGTATGTGTTAAAAAGCTGATATTTAGCTGTTACGTCTCAAAAAAAAAAAAAAAAAAAAGAGAGAAAAGGTGGTGATAGTTATGTCTAGTTATGTCAAGGCATGAGAGGTTGGAGTGGGAGGTCAGTATCAGTAGCCATGGCTATGGAGTCTGTCTGGAGAGTCTGTCTGCCCTGTGGGCTGAGCTACTGTCTGGGCTGAAACAGCAAATGAAGGAAGGAGAAAAAGCATTTTCTGATCTAGCTAAAAAAACCATGCTGAGTCTAGACCTGCCTACAGAATGGTGTGGCACCCTGGCACAGTGCTGGGCACCAGGAGCCACAGCAGCCACTACACGTGCCCAACATCTGCTTGAGGTAAGTGTAATAAAAACACTTAAAAACACTTGATTATTAGTAATAATTATTTGTTATATGATCACGTATTTCTGGGCCAGTCTAAAGGAAAATGCCACTGAACCTGTGCCAGATCAATGCATAGACTCTTAAAATTGATTTAAATTCTTGTCTTTTTCTCTTCTCCAAAGCCATCTCCCAGAGATCACTTACAAAGTTGGAGTAGAAAGCAAGAAATAACTGTATCTGAATGGTTTAGTTATGATAACAGGCTGCTTGAATGGGCTGGAGACTTTATAAGTTAAAATGGATTTTAGTGTTGTTAATACGTATGATTTGCTTTACCTCAAGAAACGTCTGAGGTGGGCAAGTTATTCATATCCAGATGCTGAAATATGCCAAGATTAACTCTGCATCTCATGTATATAAAAAATTGCAGATTTGTGGGATGAATTACTTTATTTTTTGGCTGAAGAGAAATAACATGTGAGAAGGAACAATTTTCAGAAGAGAAGAGTTTGTGTTTTGCAAGGTGTCATGCAAGTCTAATCTCAAAAATGGCACTGGGTGTTGCAAGCCATCAGTTCAGAGGCATAAAACAACTAAACACAGAAAACAGAGGTAAATTCAAAACTTTCCTGTCCAGCAAGAAAAGGATTCCACCAAAATTAAGGTGTTTACATCTGAAAAATACTTCAGAAAGTCTGCCCAGGAGGGAGCCGCTCTAGGACTTTTTTCTGTAGGAAAAGTGGAAGAGCACTAAAGGTTTATCTGCAAAAACAATCTTGGTAGTAATCTGTCATTGCTTCCCCAAAGGATAGCACTGAATGTAATAATTAACCCAACTACAACCAGCGTTTCTCTCCTAATAGATGAAAGGGGTGGAGAACAGCCTGTCAGAGTGTTTGCTTTCTTCATTGTTGACAATATACACTTGCAATGGGTACATCTCGAGAGAGACAGTACAAGATACCACTAACTGCAAGCAGTTGAGAGGAGGGGAAAAAAACCCCTTGATAGAAAGCTGGGTGGGACCATTTATAGCCAATTGGTATTTTTGAATGGAGCTAAGAGTACAGTTTTCTTGACTTTTTGCCTATAAATAAGTCACCAGAAATAGATTCAAGTGCAATTGTGCAGTCTGTTTTTCTACCTCTCAGCAGGATAACCTGCTGAGGATATGGAGTACTATCACTGTCCTATATTTTGTTTTGAAGTGGAGAGTCTCAATGGGTTGCTCAGAAAGCAAGTTTAGACAGGATAAACCGCCATGAGTTCAATTTTGGTGTCAAAGACCAAATTCAAATATTGAGAATTCACTTGACACTATGCAAACTTCCAGACTGAAAAACTCCAAATGTTGCTGCCATCAATTGTTCCTGCCCAGGTCCATGGAGGGGCTTTACTTTATTTGGATGTTCTCAGCTCTTTCTGAAAATCAGGCATTGTTGATATGCTGCTAATTTTGTTTGTGCTTCTCCAAACCCTGGCTCAGGTTCTGCCTGCTCGAAGTATTCCAGCAGCCAATATTTGTTCAGAGTCAGATGAGGATGAAGCCTTGTTTCTTGACTTTGATACAGTGCTGTAAGGAAGGGCTGACAGTTAAATAAAATTTACTGATTCAGCTTACTCAAGTATCTCTACAGAGAAGCTGCCACGCTCTTGACAACACATCAGTGTGGTGTTATACTCCTGAAGGAGCTGAATGCATGCTAGATGAAAAATGCTCTTCATTTTTCTGCTTGAGTCTATGCAGCTTTCATGGGGATTTTTCTTAAGCTCACTGCTGTTCTTGGTCACACTCTGTGTCAGCAAAAGGAGACAAGATTTTTCCTTGTTACTGCTGAATACAGATGACTTTCCTTTGGCCTGGGTCCTGGTTATCAGGGCTCTGCAGCAGAGGAGAGGATAGAGAAGGGGAGTGAAACTTCAGCATTACCAGCTCTGCTTTTTGTGCTCAGAACGCAGTGCAGACTGAAGCCACAGCTGCAGGTCACTGTGCCAGTGCAGCTCTCACTGGGGGTTGCCACATGAGCTGTGGATGTTGGAATACTGTAATGCCACAGCGATGGCTCTTCTGTTACCAGTGGTAGCTTTAAGTGATCTTTAGTCAGTTCTACAAGTGTGGCCTTATTTGATAGAAAAACAACTTTCCCTTGTGGGACCTGCTGGACTGGCTTGCTTGCACAATCCGCTTTACAACAAATCCCTTTTACAACAGTTTGCCCCTGTAAACATGGATTCTATTCACTCTGGCATCTGAAAGGATATAGTTACTTGAAAGTGGGGTGACAGCTTGATGCCTTACACTGAAATCTGTTTAAGAGTCTGTGCTCTTGCACTGAACCAACAAAATCAAGTAGATTTCTGATACTATTTTCATTGGTCTATATTATTCTAACTACTCTTATGTTATGAATGCTTCTCAATATTTCACAGAGGGAGATAGAAAGCCTGTTTATACAAGCAAAGGCTTTTAACAGATGCAACTGATTATTTTTGTAGCTTAGACAAATATGGACTTTTATTGGGATGCAACTGATTACCCTCAACATCCAAAGGTGTGAGCAGGCAAGTATAATCTGCAACTGCTCTAGTGTCTTTTGCCTTGATTAGAAAAAGAATGATTGAACCCTGACCTCTGGTTATTAAATGGCCCTTGGGAGTCATCACTGATACCCAAATAAATGTGGTTTCCTATGAAGAGCATGAGGCAAAAAGCCTAACCAGAGTACACAAAGAGAGAGATCTGAACAGCAGGGAAATGTCTTCTGAGTGTGACATCAAACAAGAGCCCAGGTTGGAATCTGTGATTTTTGAGAAGAATCAGGAAATAACTAGAGATGGTAAATGTGTGTAACTAAAGAGAATTTCAGCAATAACCTGATGTGATTTTAACACCATGTACCCATGGACTACTAATCTGACTGCAGCCTGGATGGAATTGCATCACCTGTGCTGGTCAGGAGACAAGTTTAAATAGCTCTAATAATCTCATTGGCCTTTAGGAATGTTGTGATTACTTCTAAGTGTGGTTTCTGTGATGAGCCTTGTGTAAGTCATGACAGGCAAATGAGTGGCTAACTGCATGCCAGGGTTGTTGTTCTACCTGAGAAACAGCCCCAGCTTTTACCAGACAGTACCCTGCCTTTAAATATTCTATTTTGGCATTTTTGTTCTCTCATGAAAATAATTGAAATACGATGGACTGGGGTAGAAATCAGGAAATAGGCACTATTCACTGAAGTAGTTGCAGTTTGGCTGTTGTTAAGATGTGATAAACTGTTAACTGTATTAAATTTTTTTCTAGTGCCAAGAATTGGGATCCATCAATTTGAAGTTTCAGGTTTTTTTAATAAAAGATGCAAGCAATCCTTGGGTTAAGGAAAAGAATTTCTATGCATAAGTTTGGTATTTACATGCCAGATATCTTGGTGAAATATGGTTGCCAGTGGTCCTTATTTGGGTTTCACTGTATTTTACATCTAAAACAAAAGGTGAAAAAGCCTTTTGAAATGAAAGACTATATGCATCCTGAACTTGCCTATTTGGGAAAGACATGAAATGGACTTAAATATATGGTGAAAAAGAGTGCTCCCAAGAGGACCCAATTTTCCATTTCCAAAGAAATTGAAGTACATCTGTAAAGTGGCAGGGGATGATTAGGGCTTGCTGAAGCCAAAATCTGATTTATGAGACCAAATCTTTTCTGATGGAAAGACAAAGATGAAATATTTGAAACTTAGGTTTCTTAAAATGACTAAAAAGTCAGTTCTTAGCTTTCTGCCTAGCTTGAGAAAGAAGATGAAAGTTAATTTGGTTGCCAGAGGATAGTTTAGAAGACATTCGTTTTCAGAAATGGCTGAAGCATCTTTGATTAGCAAATCACTTTCTGGTTCTTTAGCCTTCTGCTCCATCAAGACCTCCAATAAGATGACCTTTTCATATATAATGGCAAAACCGTCCATGAAGTTCTTGGGAATTAAATATTGGTGAATTTTTCTTTTTTAAGACAAAGATTTAGCTTTTGTAATTATAGAGTGGAAAAATGAAAAAAAAAAAAAAGGCTAAAACCTAAGTCTCAGAACCCAGGAAGTGACGTAAAAATATTGGTATTATTTGTTGAATTTCATGATTTTTAGGCAAATTGTGAGCCAAATTCATGATCGATTCCTCTCTCCCCCTTGGAAGTTAATGGTTTTTTCCCTCTCAGATACATTATCACATATCACATGGTGTTTCTGCCATTCTGATTGGCCCAGCCTTGGCTGGTGGTGGGTCTGTCCTGGAGCTGGCTGGCGTTGGCTCTGTCGGATGTGGAGGAAGGTGCAGCACCTACTCACAGTCCCCTGTAGCTCTGCCTGTTAACCAAACCTGGCCATGCAAATCCAGTAAAAATATAGCATGAGGAATATTTTGACCAGAAAATTATTGTGATGATGTTGGTATCCTTTGTGCTACTAAAAGATACCTTTGTGTCTTCTTCAAAGGAATATCGTAATAGTTGGGAACAATATGGCTAAAGTTTTGGTGGGAGGTTAACAACTCTGGCATCAGTGAAATTTAACACAAGAGTGCCATTACTCCAATCCCTTCATCAACCCCCAGTAAGTTTTGATTTTGCTATTATGGGATGCATTAGGCAAGCTGACAAACTCAGATATCAGCTGGATTTCCTAACTAAAAGAACATTGAGACAGGGAGGTGTCTGTCTCTTATTCACCTTGTCTAGCTTTTTAATCCAGATCTAACTGAAGTCAGTATGACATGGTTGACATTGAATTTAAATATAATGAATTCTTTATGTGATTTGTCATACATGTAGGGGGGAGAGACAGTGGTTATGACTCCACTCAGAAGAAGGAATGCGTTGTGAAACTCCCTATTTTATACACCAGAGAATAGGAAAAAGCAACCATGAGTTTCCTGCAATTGGAGCCAACTTTGCCCAGAATTTGTGCCTATTAGGCAGGACTTACATCAACCATAAGGCACAAATTCCTAGGAAATTTTTTCTTTAGTTTTTGTGTTTTAGAATTCATCTTAGTTTTGAGTAGTAAAGCAAAGATTGCAGTAGTGTTCTCCTCTGGTTGTTCCAGATAATGTTTGCAAAGTTGTGTTTGAGGAGAGAGTAATTGCTGGTGTAAATAGAGCGTGATGTTCCACTGGCAAGAACCCCAGGGGAGATGAGAGGCTGGTCTGTAGGGGTGTCAGGACCATGCTGCAGGACCTTGCCAAAAAGACATGGGAGGATATGGAGAAGGAGAGGCAAGAAATTGAGGTAGTCACTTAAATGAAATAAGGAATAAATGTAGAGGCTTGAGGAAAGAAACAAAATATTCTGCCCAGTGCCAGAGTTAATGAAATCCTTTCAATCCATGTTCTGTAGTTGAATTCCCTCGTACCAAATTTTCCAGTACAACCTGATAGCTAACATTTTTTCCAGCAGCTGGGAATCCACAGCATCTCTTTCCTAGGTGGATTCACTGTGTCTGAGTAAGGGCTGAGCTTCAGTTTGAGCACTCCTCTGTGGGAAAACTAACAAGGTTTAGAAGGGGATTGATGGGAACATGTAGTACACTGGTATTTGTTTTCTTTGAGCAGTTAATTTATATTGAGTCACTGGATGGCTTGGACATTTTTCTGCAGATCACAACTTACATTGTGCAGGCTTTCTCTACAATGGTGCCTAAGGTAGCTGTGAGAATGCATTTTCTCACTTCACCACTCATTTTGCCCACTAATATCAGATCATACACAAAGAGACATAATCACACAAGAAAGAAATATCTAAATTAAATAAAAATGTGTTTATACCTAGTCACACTGAGTTTCAAACTTATGCAGTTACAACAACCATCACTCTCAAGGCTACAGATGTGGGTTGGTATAATAGAGAGTAGATGAGCTTTTCTAAATTGTATACCCAGATTTTAGACTTGTGCATGTGTTTCAAAGCAAATATAAGGTTTTAAATTTCCATTACTGTGGTTAGATGTTAATCAGAAGTAAGAGGAGGAAGTAAAAAATAACTTCAGTGAACCTACATACTGTTTAAAATGCATTATCAGAGTATCACACAATCATAGAATTATTTGGGTTAGAATGGACCTTAAAGATCATCTAGTTCCAATTCCCCTGCATGAGCAAGAATACCTTTCACTAGACCAGGTTGCCCAGGGCCCCTTCCCAACTGGTCTTGAACACTGCAAGGATGGGGCATCCACAACTTCTGTGGGCAACCTGTGCCAGGGCTTCACCACCCTTACAGAGTAAAGAATTTCCTCCTAATATCTAATGTAAATCCCCCCGCCTCAGTTTAAAACCATTCCCTTTGTCCTATCACTATCTGCCTGCGTAAAGAATCCCTCTCCAGATTTCTTATAGATCTTCTTAAGGTGCTGGAACTTGCTCTAAGGTCTCCCTGGAGCTTTCTCTTCGGCAGACTGAACAAGCCCTCTGATCAACTTTTTGGCCCTCTCTGGACTCACTTCAACAATCCACACCCTTCTTATCTTGGGGACCCCAGGGCTGG
This sequence comes from Cyanoderma ruficeps, assembly GCA_008694505.1. Classification (NCBI taxonomy): domain Eukaryota; kingdom Metazoa; phylum Chordata; class Aves; order Passeriformes; family Timaliidae; genus Cyanoderma; species Cyanoderma ruficeps. Next base: position 35,779,342 of record VZDJ01007753.1, read on the forward strand.
ATGCAGCACTCCAGGTGGGGTCTCACAAAAACAGAGTAGAGGAGCAGAATCACCTTCCTTGGCCTGCTGGTCAGCTGCTTTGGATGCAGTCCAGGGTGTGGCTGACTTTCTCAATTGGAAATGCACATTGGTGGGTTGTGTCCAGCTTTTCATCCCCCAGGACCCCCAAAATTTTTTCTGCAGGACTGTTCTCAGTGAATTCATCTCCCAGTCTGTGCTCATGTCTGGGATTTCTCTGACCAGATGCATCTTGCACTTAGACTCATTCAACATCCTGAGGTTCTGGTGCGCCCAGGTTTATCTGAGAATTATCCAGGTCCTCCTGGATGGAATGCCATTTTCCTGTTGTGCCATCCACACTGCTCAGCTTCATGTCATCTGCAAACTTGTGTTAAGGGTGCACCCAATCTCACTGTCTATGATATTGATAAAGATATTAAAGCACCAGTCCCAAGACAGAGCCCCGAGAGCCATCACTCATCATCGGCCTCCACTTGGACATAGAACCATTGACCACAACTCTATCAGCATCAATCTCACCAATTCCTCATCCACCGAATACTCCAGCCATCAAATCCATATCTTTCCAGTTAGGAGATAAGGACGTCATATGGGAACGTTTCAAAGACCTTACAGAAGTTGGGGTTGATGACATGGGTTGGTCTTCCCCTGTTGAAATCACTCCATCATAAAAGGCCACCAGAGTGGTCAGGTATGGCTTACCCTGCCAGAGTTGCAGCAAGGAAACCAATTATTTTAGAGGAAGTTTGGTCTTGCTCAGCTTGGGAAAGTGGGGTCAAAATCTTGGCATGATTTGAGTTTTTATATTGGCTTGTAGTTTTTTCAGGTGCTGTTCCCCACACCATAAAGCCCATTGAGGTGGGTCAGGGTATAGGCAGTGCAGGTAGGATGCAGCTGCTTGAGGTCCCTCCCTCCAATCCCTCCACCCCTAGCTGCCTTCACAGGCAGCTGCCACTCTCTCCACCAGCCCCACACCAGGGCAGGCCTGGGGCATCTGCAAGTGCCAGAGCCCAGGAGCCTCCGGGAGAGGTCCTGGCAGTGGCTGGCAAGCAGGACAGCTGTGGGAGGCTGAGGGTGCTGCTCGCACATGGTGAGCACTGCTCCTGGTCCCGGCTCACCTGCAGCCTGGAGCATCTCACAGAGGTTCAGTGCAGTGCCTTGTAGGAAACGCTGCTTCCCACTCAAGGTTGCCATGGTGATGGGAAACAGACACCATTTCAGGCTCTTGGCAGCAGTGTCTGAAGGGAGCGGCCAACGCGTGGGTGAATGTCAGCCCTGCTCCATACACTCTCAGTATAATTCTGTATATGTATATATATGTGTGTGTATATATAAATACATATATACACACTTTTTTTTTGCTAGAAAGCCCTTACAGAACCTGTTTGAGGAAGTAAGTTAACGATTGATATGAACCAGAAAATCAAGACGGCAGCTTATGTCGGGGAAATCCTAATTTTGGAAAAAAAACACCCACTCCAACATTCACCATTCAATACAAGGCAGCATTTAGTTCTTTCCACTGATGCCAGCTGTGCAACAAGCATGGAAGAATCCCGATGTCCAGCACCACAGTGGTGGTGGGAAGGCAGCCCCAGGCTGGAAGGGTCACCGTGGAGTTCCCAGCAGCTCCTTTGTCATGTGCAGGAAAGGACCCTCTGTAAACAAGAGGGGCTCTTTAGGTGAAATGCAAGACACCTTGGCATGCCAGTGATCCCACAGCCCTTGTGCTTGGCCTTGCAATGCTCACAGGACATGGGAGCTTTCAGCTGTCAGGAGACACATCTCACCACAGGGAGGTCGGAGCACTAACAGTGACTTTCTCCAACACATTGGCTACAGGCAACTGCATATGAACTATTCATGTTTGTGACCTGTGCACCCCTTTAACTTGCTTTTGAAGAATTAATATAGTGAGATATTGTAGATTTTCTTGCTAATTCTTCTGAAAGATCTCTATATATCAGCAGTCACACATACAAGTGACTCTGTAATAGCAAAGCGAGTTGTGCTTTAGCAGGAGGGAAACCCTGGAGTAACAGCTGGTCTGCAGTGTAGGGATATTTTCCCTTTTGTAATGCTGTGCTGTTCAGCTTTGCTGTAGACTGGGTTATTCCAAGATTTCTCCAATCCAGAATACAGTGAATTGTGAATTCTAAGATGGTTTATTTTCCCTTTGTTCAGATGATAAATTGGAGATGTGAATAACTTTCCATTTACTCCAGCATAAATCAAGACCATCTTGTTGAACCTGCCAGTTTTACTGATATAAAGCTCTCCAGACTTTCTGGCCCCAAAATCGATACCAACCCTTGCAATTTCTATTTGATAACATTCACTTTTGAGGTAGGTCATAATTTTTTGTCATTTAATATGTCTCAGTAGACCAGTTCCAGGTAAACTTACATAGGATTATGGACTATTTGTAGGTTTGAAAGCCACTAAAATCACACCATAATTTAGGAAAGAAAGTCATTGGTGTTATGACAACAGTAATCAAGACCACAAAAGCAAGATATATTTAAGCTTAATAAAAAAGAAACTGTTTACATTGTAAATATTTTTCTCTGATGTTTGTCCTCTTTACAAATGTAATTTTCTTACAACATCTCTGAGATACATTCTCAGTGTAGGTTTCTAACTAGTAGAAATCTGTGGCTTTTTCAGTTTCTAGAAGAAAAAATGAGAAACACAGAAAAGAATTCCTCAACTGGAATTTAGCCAAAATTTCAGCAAAGTCAGGTGGCAGGGTAAGTGAAGAATTTAGCAAATTAAGACAAAAAGGAAAGAAAAGGAAAAGGGAATTACTTTGGCCTAACTCACTGCATTATGCTTATGAGATGTTGCTGATATCTCTGAACAGTAGGAGATACTGTGCTCATGAAATGCCCTTCAGAGCAAATTGAATTTGGGGGACTCAGACTCTACTGGTTTGGCCTTATATTTGAAGATCCTTGTTTTCACTCTATGAATGTTTTCTTAGTGTTATAATTGTCAGAGTCACTTCTGTGAGAGTGTCTGAGATACCATGCAAATACATCAGTTCATATTTAAATTACTACTAAAATTCACTTTGCATGCCCTTGTGATCGTTTGTGCTACTCATCAGTTATTTTTTTCCAACTATCTGAGGAGAATTTGTCACTCTCGGCCCCGTTTCTGTGTAGCAACAGGTGAGGATTTGGCTTGTATAGGAGAATGTGTGTCCTCTTTCATCCTCTGCCCCATTTTCCCAAGGGGCATTAGAGCTGCCTCTGAAGTGGTTTGGCTGGTGAGCTTGAGCAGTGAACCTCAGCATGCACAGCACTGCCTCTTTAGCAGTACATCACCCAAAATATTTGAATTGTTTGAGAGGTATTTCTGTGATTCCAGGTTCCCTGTGCCATATATCCCCCTTGCTGGGGAAGGATCCCATGAATGTGTGCGCAGAGTGAGCCCTTACTTGCCTGGACAACACAGTGAAAAAGCCCTCAGGGCTTCTTCCTGGAGAGGCAGAGAGGAGAACAGACCAAGAGGTCTGTGCAGGGATGACTGGGAATCTGAAGGATTTGCAGGGTTGGAAGTTGATACCTGCTAAATTACTTGACTGACAGAGTTAAGGGCACAAGGGGTCTAGCATTCAGAAAGACAAATCCTGCCCAAAATGTAGTCACATAGAACTGGCATAACTGTAGTGACTTTGGAGGCAGCCATTACTGGGTCTGAAACATGACTCTTATTTAAATTTTTTAACCACTGACTGTTACCTTCCTGGGGAAAAATATCCTTCTCTATCATTGTGCTATGTTCCCATTGCAGAGCTTGGCCAAATATAACATTATACTTTGCTCCTGTTTTCTTAGAGTATGGTCTCACCTTATGTACAGGAAGATCTACATTAACAAGAGCTTTATCACCTGCTTCAGAAAGAAACACCTCATTTTTCTCACTGAATCTGCAAGTTAGGTGGCAGTGAACACCAAGCAGCCAGGGCAAGCTGAGTACACTTGAGACTCATGAAGTCAGAATGTCAGTGCATCTAATAATTAAAAAATATAGTTCTGTTAGTTACTGTTCCCTGCAGAGTTTTAACTTTAGTTTAATGCCGTGGAGCACATAAACTAAACTCCTTCATAGATTCACTTTGTCTCTTTCTTTCCTAGGTTTCCAATTTTGCTTTGATACAGTTTTTTTAATTGTAAAATATGTACCATAGGGAGAGTTGGAATGTTTTAATCATTCAGATTTTATTAAGAATCTTTAAGTTGCACACCAAATGAACATTTCCTTTCTAGAAGACTTGCTCATTGCCACTCAGACTGCTTGTAGCACTGAGAGGGTAGCTCACTGTGTCCCAAAGCCTTGTTGTCTCAGCAAAGTGTCCTGGACCTGCAAAAGTAATACAAGACATACAGGGCAAGAGGAGCCTGGGTGGTATCAAATGGTTCAGGCTGTCCCCCGTTTCCATCTAGCTGGACAATGATCAAATCTGGTTTTGTGCCTTTTTTAATGTCTGGAGTATTGTCAGCTTGAAGGATGACTGCATGGTAACAAATTACAGCAAGGAAGAGGAAGTGAGCAATCTAGTTTTGTGGTTTAGGCACAATAAAAACAGATTAAAGCAAGCAGACCAACAATATATACAGCTAATTTTGTTAAGCTAACTATAAAACATATGCAAACCTGTGTCCTGTGGAATTTATGACCTAAAAGCATGAAAAGTAAATTGGATTTTAAATCTAGTGATTGTGATCTAGGGTATTTAAAGGACAATATATGACACCTCTGGGTGAAGAAATATGTATATTCCATTTTAATAGTCTGATATCTTGTGGTTTGACAGGAAAAATATTTTAATAATTTTATATTCACAATATTCCATTAAACTAATAGATGACTCCATTCACTGTTTTTCTTGTTGCTATTCAAACTGGTTTATGTTCTTGCTGCAACTTCCCTCCCACAAGCACATTCCTCAGTCACTCACCTAACTCAGTATCCAAACAGTCTAGTTTGTCAGGGTGAGCCAGCTCTGGCACATTCATGACCATTTATTCACTATTGAAGTGTCACACTGAAAGTTTACTAATATTTTGTGCTGCACTGCCGTTTTCAATAGCCATATAGATATTCCCATGACGGGCTGTCATTTCTGTCTTCTCACATGTAATTAGTTTCCCATGCCATTAAACACAAACATAAAATTTTTGCTTTTAAATATATTCAAGTTAGTGTTGTGTTTGAGCCACAATTGGAAGCAAAATCACTGGATATCTTGAAAGCATATATTTCAAATCAGTGAACTGTTCCAAAAGGACTATCACACTGCTGTCTGTTGTACAGCATATCAGAAAGGCAACACCTTGAACAAGACACAGATATCAATTAAAAGCCACTTCATTAAAGGATAAGACCCTGGTGGGGCATCCCTCAGTTAAAACACAGCATGGCAGTCTCCTTGGATCACACATTGGCTCTCTACAAATGCACTCTCTGGTCTCATGAACAGTCAGTCAATGACTTTTCTCCTGGAGTTTTTACCATGTTTTCAGTGTGTGTTTAACTTTGCAGAGCAACATGAAGTTTTTAGACATTACTTCTGAACCAGAAGAATTGAAGCTGAGCTGCCAATAACATAGAAGAGAGGGGCTAATTAAAAAAGATTCCTCATTGAAGGAAGGGTTCCCTACTCAGCTTCAGAAGACCCAACTCATCTGAACTGGCAATATTATGGCTTGCCTTTCCGCACAGTCATGCATTTTAGCTCTCCTCTCACTCACACAGTATCTCTAGGACAGACAAAGCAGATATGCATAAAAACACTTATAAATGTGAAGTATTTACTGGAGATTTGGCTTGAATTTAATGTATTCTCCTGTTGCTCTCCAGTGTTGCTGTTCTTTGACTTTGTCATTTCCCATGCCTCTCTCTTTGAAGAACTGTCACAGATAAACATTCCCTCTTGGCATCTATATTCTATGGGGCAGTGCAGGATCTTGTCACCTCCTTTCTGTCTCCCCCTTCTACTCTGACAGCAGCAGCCTCTGGTAGAGAAAGATATGGTATCTGCAACTCCCATTGTTAGTAGCATTATTAAGTATAAACTCTTTTCCACAGGAAGGATACCACAGAAGCAAGGAAGGAAAGAGGGAATGTGGATTCTGCTGTTGCAGGTGTAGGAAATGCTGCCACAACAGGAGATAACTCATATTTGAGAAGCATCTTCAAATCCAGTAGGCTTCTGACAGCCTCCTTATAGAAAGAAATGCGGAATCTTTTCTGGGTATTAATTATTCACCACTGCAGAATGATTTAAAACACATGTGAATTCTCTTCGCAAGCAATCTCTAGTAAATACATATGCTGTGAAATCCTGAGTTGATTGTGTTGGTGGCAATATCTGCAGAGATTTCAAGAGGCCAGAATCTAATCTGGACTGTTTAGTTTAGTCAAGATAGCTTGGACATCAGCATCTCAAATAAATCATTTATCATATTTGTATGGGACTTTTCATGTGTCTTAATTCCTCTCTCTAAGTACTCATAAAGCTCCTGTCACTACTGCATGCAAATATGATGCAGATCTCACATAAAATCAACTTAGTGGAGCCATTCTTGATTTACAATGGTATCAGTTAAATCAGAGATAAATCTTCCAAATATGTCTCTGCAGAGTGCTTTGGGCATTATTCAGACAGTTGTAAAAGAACCTCAAACAAAGGTGTTTCTTACAGGAAGTTGAATAAATTCACTGAACTGTGCAATGTAAACACAAACATCTTACAACTGGGGCATGTTCCCTCAGTCTTACTCCAGGCCTGGGTACAGAATAAGGTGAGATAAGTAACATGAATGGAAGGTCTTATTTATTCTTCTGACTTGTTGCAACAGAGAAAATTACTAGAGAGTGTGTTGAGTGACAGTTCTCTTAGAAGGATTGTCTTGAGAACGTTTTAACACTGATAAAATGGTGAGTAACATTTCAGAGCTGTAACAACACTGCAGAAAGGCCACTCCTTGGGAATCAGTCCAACAGAGTGAGAATAAGATACAGAATACAGGAGGAAAAAGACCTGCAGAATGAAGGGACGAGAACCAGTGAGAAATACTCTCTATTAATATATGAGGAGTAGTCCCTTGTACCCTATGTCAAAAGCCACGCTTCCTCCACAGGCCAGCCAGGATGTGCAAGGGCTGGGTGTCCCTCTTTGTCCTTTACATCGCTCTATGGCTGCTCTGGCATCCTGTGCAAGACCAAAGGTGAATTGATCTTTGTGAGAACAAATGAAATAGGTAGGGGATGCACAAAATGAGTCCAAATCTCTTCCCGCTGAAGCAAGCCTCTCCCTCCCCGAGCCCTCAGTGAGGCAGCATGCTTCTAATTCACCAGCTGACCTGCTCATGGCCACCTGAGCTGCCAGTTCCTTTGCTTTGCACCCCTGCTGCCACTTATGCTGTGAAGGAATGCAAATCTCTCCTGCAGTGTGTGAGAGCTTTTAACCTCCAGTTTGCACAATTACAGATGAAAATCCAAGGGTAAAGACAGAGGGGAATATGAGAACAGGGCTGGAAGAAAGAAGGGCAATGTTTAATTCCTTAGCAGCCATGCCTTGATCTTGCCCTACATGACTGTAGTGTACAGAGTTTGTAGGGCCTTGTACTGTAGGACTCTGCTGTCTTTGGGATGTGATATTTAAAATGGGGAGCGCACACACACATGCACAGAGGGCTGACTGCTTGCACCTGATAAGGTTCTGACTTTGCATGTTCACAGCTACAAAATCAATAGGTCTTGTGTCCCAGACAATTTGAGAGCAGTTTTATTTTGTTTCCTGACTAACCTCCTTACCAGTTTTAATCAGAAGAAAGCTTTTTTCTTTATTGTCATTGCCTACCTTAAACAGTAATTTTCCATGTGTTACACTGTCCACAGAGATGTTCCAGAACAAATGGTCTCCAAACCCTAAATACATCTAATTACTGTGTAATTTGCCTACCATTTGTCTGTAGGTAGTGAGATTACCTTCAACCTGCTTTGGACTTTTAGCAGGAAAGTGGAAATTAAATGTCTATCCAACAGTCTAGTTCTCAAGGTTTTTGAAATTCTTTTTTCTTTAATGATGTTTTCTTACTTCATGCATTGACATTATTTATAAGAATAACAAGAAAATTTCCAAGCCATCGGATTTTGGACTATTGATTTAAAAAAGCCCAAACCACCCTGAATATAGCATAAGAGTAGCCTAAAACCTGCCACCTAAATGCATATCAGTGTCTCCCTCAATGAAACAGAGAGAGGGATTTTAACAGCCTAGTTAAGCTACTGGAACAGATGCTGCAGTTGGGAGGCCTGAAGCTGTGGACATGCTCTGCCAGTCATTTCTGCTATGAACACATCAGTCAGTCCACAAGTACAGACACATTAGCATGCTTCAGTTGACAAGCTGTCAGTGCCTTATTTTGAGACAATGCCCTCACTTTTTGCTTTTTGAACTTCCAGTTGGCCTTGACTACAGAGTTATGTATAAAAGTCATTTGTATATATTAGTACTTGCCTGTTTCTCATAAAATCACTGGAAATGGACTATGTCTATTCTGCATCATTTGCTTTGAGGGTTCCTGGGTGCATAGAAGTTTGTCTTTCTCCAGTAAGCTCAAATGAGTTCTTTTATCCTAAAACATGTGCTGGTGTGGCTAATGACTAAGAAACAAGAGCAGGTAACTCTTCTGAAAGAGAGTAAATGACAGAAAGGGGCTGTGTACCAGCAGTACAGGGCAGCAAGACACCTGAGTTTCCCCTGTTCATCTCTGGAGCATGCGTCAGCTCTTCCCTGCAGTGAAAAATCTCTGGGCTTGAGCAGTAACCAGAGCATTACAGCACAGTCAGACCTTGACACTGTTGGCAAATCTGCCTTGTGGTACTTCCAAGTCACCTCATCAGTGGGTGTTGCACAGCCTGTTGGGTCACGCCGTGGGGTTGTTTCTGCTGCATGAGGCAGCTGGTTTCCCCTTGCTAAGTTTCTGCAGTGACCAAGTACCAATGGATCTGCCTTTTGGCTGCTGTTATGTCTTTCGGGGGCTTTGCAAAACGGATTATCAAAAACACATTCCTGGCCATGTTTCAAACAACAAACCACTTTCTTTATGATAGTAGTAATGGTTGATTCTTAGCAAATAAATACTTGACAATATTACAGTATAATTTGACAAGTTACTACATGTGAACAAATACAGTACATGCTATCCTTACCTGTGACCAAAGTATGAGGCTAAAGGGAAGAATTTAGAAAATATCTGATAGCAAACAGGATGGACTAAGACAGACTATCAGGGAAAAAAACCAAACCAAAACAAAACCAGAGGATGTAGAAAAGGAACTGCTCAAAAAGGTTTTGGAGCTTCTTATTTCCACAAGTTAAGCAAATAAATTGATGTAGGCAGCAGCAAGCTGATAAAATACAGATTTGGGGGAATTTTTCCAACTCATTCTGCTAACCTGGAAGTGCAAATCATAAGTCCTTGAGAACACACCCTATATGAAGCTGTTCCAGGTGACTCTTAGCAGAATAGTTACCCAGGACTCCAGTCTGGAAGAAGTTATGCAATACAGCACTTTGGATTAATCTGATTATGACCTGAAAATAACCACATAGATTGATGAGGCCATGAAGGATGAATGTATTCATGTTCAGATCAGGATACTGTAGCAATACAGTGTTGAAAGACATGGCAGCTCTGACCCATGCTTCATAAAAAGTTGTTGATAATAGCACTGGACTAGATGAAACTAATTACTAAAGTGATGATTCAGGTGGAGTTTAGAGGGGTTATGACTGGGTCATGACATGATTATGATAATGAAATATCAGGTGTGTTTTCCGTAGCATCTTTCATTACAAGAATAACACCTCTTTAAATGTATTACTCTGAATAGGAAATTACAATGATTGTCTTTGGAAGGAGAAGTGGTTTGGTGTGCCAAATTTAGAGCATTGAGACACTACCTATAAGTGGAACACTACGTGCAACTACCTAAAAAATAATGTGCACTACCTTATACTGTCAAGTGTGCTCTTGGATTGAGCTGTTATTTACAAGTGTGATTCCCTTGCTTTGCCCTTAAAAGGGCAAAATATCTTTTTGCCATAGGAATGTACCTTTAACATGGGGTTGAGTGAGGATGATAAAATATACAACTAAAATAAATAGCCTAGACAGACTAATAAATAGTAGATAGTAAAATTTCCATGCTAGGAACAGTATCACCTACCTGGCGGTTTCAAAATCTCAAAGGACCCATAACAGGATATCCCATTTTTGATTCTCAGAAAAAACCCAGGTGATAGACAAAATAGACCTGCCATATATGATATGCATTATTTTCAAGTGTATCACTGAATCTTGCTAGATTTTATCTAGTTGATTTTTTCTGCAGAATCTTTCATAAGAAATGTCATATGATGAGTTTAGGTCACCTCTTTGTTAGCATGTGCTGAGTCTGTTTCTCTAGGTTATGTTCTTAGTCAACCAGTGATCACTGGAGAGCTGAAGCTGAAAGTGTTTGTTAATAATGGTCAATCAAACAATAGCAATTCTGTGTCTGGTCAGAATGGGTATCTAAGAATGCCATTTCAGTGTACATATTAGGGTGTTTGAAAGAATGAATACTTATTCTACTCACTGGAGTGTCACAAGTCCCTGAAATAAATCTGCCAGTAAACCGTGCTTTGTGTTAGCAGCAGTCATTCAGTGGAATGCAAATGGAAAGTGCTTTATGTGTGTCCAGCAAGCCCATGTTGGGAGTTGCACAGAAGTGATGATTACTTCCTCCTTGATTTTTTAGAAGTGTCACTTGTCAACTCTTGTGAATGAGGTATGGAATGAGAGAACCTTGTTGACATGTTTCAAAGGAACGGAGCAAGTTGAAAATTACCAAAACAGATTTTATTTTCAGTTCTTCTAAGCTATCATCCTATTTTTGACAAACACATGTATCAGGCAGTCTGTATAGAGGTGAAGAGGGCAGAAAGGCACTATAAGAAAAGAGGAGTTTAATTCTAATCTGGATTTGCAGTAGTAAGTTATTTAATAAAAAAGTCCACAGTAGCCCTACCTTTACATTTTGACCACAACTTAGTATTTTGTTTATACTTAAAATCAAATACTAATAAATATTTTAAAATGCGTGTGTGTGTATATTGTGAACTTTAATATGGATTTTGCATTTCAAATGCTGAGAGGTGTCTCCAGGATGCTTGTGGAATGCTGCACCTTGGACTTAACTGGCAGGAGGAGACCTTGTAAGGTAGAGGGAAAAACAACTGACAGCCAGTGGAAACAGTTTTATTCATTCCTGTCTAAGCTAAACAGGGGAGACCTTCACTGAGCAGTGGGCTTTAAAAAGCTAACCCAAAAGTCCTTCCAATTGCAAATCACAAATGAAAATTGACACTAATGCTGCATATTCAGAAATCTGGCATTTGTGAGAGACTTCTGTTGCTGTTTTCAAATGAAAGAGGTCACTCCTTTACTCATTTGTTTGGTGTTTGTCATAATAACTGTAATTATGAGCCACTACGGTGATAATTTAATGTTATTTAGCACATAATTAGTGAACAAAAATTCTACACAATAATTCTTCCATGGAGCCATGCTGCTAATAAATAGTGGCATTCAGTGACATCTTTCCTGTCATTTTTCCTCATTAGGCTCATATAGTCTATAGTAGTTTTACTTGTCTTGCCTTTTTTTTTTCCTTTTTTTTTTAAGAGTATAAGTATCATAGCAGAATTACTGAAATGAGAGTTGCAAAAATTGCTCTGTGCTTTGTCAAAGAACACTAACTTATTCATTATCCAGTGAGTACAGCTTTAAAAAGAGTGTCCTCTAAAAAGCTTCATTGTCCTTTCCACGCTCCGATGATGCTCAATAATATCATCACTGCTTATTCCAGGGAAAAATACTTCTATCAGTGGGAAGGGGAACAGTAATTTCAATAGGCTTTTCTGGTGCAAACTCTTTTCAGTTGATGTCTAATACAGGAGACAATCTCTGGTGTTTTCTCGTCATGTAGAAGAGGAAGGGTTTGAACTGTGGTGTATTGGGACCACTCTGCACGCGCACTGGAGAAAACTCAGACGATGCAGTTGACACATGTCACAATCACAAGGCTGAAGTAAAAGAACTAAAAAAGCTCCCTTTCTAAACCCTCCGAAATATTAATGTGACCATGGAAGCACTATTTCGAATACCTCTCAGATCCAGTATCTGAAGCAATGAGTTTTCCAGTCCAACAGCTTATCTTAAATCAGATTTTAAAATATAATGACTCCCTAAACTCATGTTTATCCTTAAAGAAGGCTTATGGAAATCCTACCAGTATGTATAGATAGATACCTGATGCAAGGGAATGAAGGCTCTTCCATAGTGCCCACTGACAGTTCAAGAGGCAGCGGGCATAAGTGGAAATGCATTAGATGTTCAAAACACAAGAAAACAGGTTTTTTACTGTGAGGGAGGTCAAGCACTGGCACAGGGTGCTCAGAGTGGTTGTGGGTCATTCATCTGGGGAGATACTCAAAACTCTAATGGATGCAATCCTGAACAACCTACAGTAGCTGACTCATCTTGAGCAGAGTTGTTGGACTGATGGGCACCTGCAGCTACAGACAGTTTGAGGAGAAAAGGAAAAGTTATCTCAGGACTGGGGTGCCCACAGCCAGATGTTGACTGCATTAATAAAGAATTAATAAAGAATCAATAAAGAGTGGGGACAGCACCATATTTGCCTCCGAACTGTGATCTTTTTAGCATGCCTGAGTACTGAAAGGGTGTGAGTAGTCCCCCCTTTCCACAAATCTCTTTTCATCAGCTGTATTCAAAACCTTTCATTCTAAATCTGAACCCTTATGGTCCTGCCCTTTCTATATCAGCCTATTATTTGGGGATGTGGTTAATCCCCAAGCCCTTGACCTTTAGTGATTTGTACTGCTGTCAAGACACATTATACAGCTTTCCAAACTGCTCTGCACTACAGAAGAAAATGTCCACAGCAGGGTTCTTTTGTTTAAACCACCAGGCAACAGGCATCAGCTTTATCATGCAAACATTTTCTTATTTTTCTTCAAGGGAAACAAGCCCCTCCTGCCATCCCTTCCCCAGAAGAGTTTCAGTATGAAAAACAGAGCTGAGAAGCTGGAGTAGGTGCAGGAGAGCTGTTTGCAATTTGCAAACCAATGAAGATTATGTTATTCCTGCTGGGACAGAAGCTGAGAGGAAAATGTGAGCTTAGTATTAATATCTAGGAAGATGATTGTTTGATTTTTCAAAGAAAAACTTAATTTTTGAAGAGGCCCATGGCTTTGTAAATAAAAAAAAAGGGTTGCTGGGGTGTAGGAGCAGCTGTATGATACTCAGGAACCTCAACTCTTTATGGGTTTTGGTGGATAAGTCACCTCGGAAAAGGTGTAGGAATTAGAGAGTATTGTCCCATTAGCCGCAAAGAGAGCAGATGCAGCATGCATGCAGTCTCCCATCCTCAAGGTTCCTTTATTCAGAGATTTAATCTTAGCATTGCAGGGACAATTTCTTCTTCCTGCCAGTTCAATTCTTGGGGTTTTTTGAGGACTTTGGCACAGTCTTAGCTGGACTAATGGGAGTTTTGAAGTGGACTGAAAACAGCAACTAATTTCACAACCAACAGTGATGCCACTAGCCTAAGCTGTATTTCAATATGCAGTTAGGACATGAAAAGGGATCTTTGGGTCACACTTGCTATTTTTCTTAAAACTGCATCTCAATACCATTGCACAAATTCATAGGTGCTGATGTCTGGAGTAGCATCTACTTGCAGCTGTGGTCCTTCAATCTGGCAAAGGGAATGATGGGATCCAGAGGCACACTGACAAGGGTCACTGAGGTGATGATACATGAGAAACAGCTCTTTGCACAGAGAATCAAAAAGCCCCTGGTACACAACAGAGATGACTGCGGTAGAGTTGACAGATTTAATATGGTCACAGGTGTTCTGGAGAAAGTGAGTGGGAAATTATTATTCACTAGCCCTTGCAATACAAGTTAGTTAGTGATGTTACCTCTTGGCCAATATAAAACAAACAACATGAAGTCTGTTTTCCCCACACAAGAGTTCCAGTATTAAAACCATGAGCCATTGCTATGAACAGTTGTGGAGGGCAAAAGTTCAGAAAGTGATAAGACAACTTCAGGAAGGGTAGGTCTGTCAGGGCCTATCAGATATCAAACCCGGGCATCAGCCTGAAGCTCAAAAAGTTCCCAACCTGCTCCCCACTGAAGACTGGGGGCTGCTGCTGCAAAGGGATCGTTCTGTCCACACCTCCTTTTGCTCTTTTCTGAGCATCCTCTCCTGACAGCTGCTGGAGCTTTTAAGGGATAGATTGTAGATAGACCTATAGTCTATAGACCATATCTATAGTAATGTGTTGGGTTTACCACCCCCAATGTTAAGCGTGTCTATAGGCGTTACAGTCCTGATAGCCTGGACACAAATTCATGGCAACAACAGCGTGAAGTCTAAAGCCAAACATGCATGTGATTTGTATTTTGCCACTGTAACAAAGATCATGCTGTGTTTCCTGTACGGTGTCACAGCTAGTGGGTCACATTTCAAAGTGATTTCTCTCTACACTACTGTGTTTTGTAACAATATTTCAAGGATTTCCAACCAGTGAAAAGATAGTTTTCTTGCATTCCCTTTTGCTGCTGGCCTATTCGCCCACGATTCCCTTTACTGGTTTGTGTAGCAGCTGAGACCTCTCCTTCAGCAGTTCTCTCAGTCCCTGGCTTCCCCAGCTCCATTCATGCCAAGTAAATATAGATTTCAGAAAGGAGAAATCTGCTTGGCAAAGGGAAAGGTAGGGCAAAGGGGCAGAGACAGTTGGAAAACCCGTCAGGCTATTCACCCACTCAGCTCCAGCCACATTCCCTCCTCGTGCCTCACGCTTGTTTCCAAGCTCATTTGTAATCCATTGCAATAGCTCTCAGTCTTTCCTGTGCTTTGAATTTGCAAATCAGTGTGCCTGTCTAGAGCCGTATCAAATGTTTTCAACCAGCTCCTCTCTTTCACCCCTGTCAGCCTTGCTGGCTGGATGAGTATGCTCAGGAGTGGGGCAGGGCAAGCCGTGACCTGCTGTGAATCAGCTCCATCTGAGGGGACCAGAGGCACTATCTCCTGGCAAGCTTGCCATGGCAATTTAAGACTTTACCATCTGCAGCTCCTTCCTTTTTGGGACTTGCTATTTCACAGTGGAAGAGAATCAGTAGTAGCTCCCACCTTAACTGACTTGCCACTCATTCCCCTCACCAGCTTAAGGCAGCACTGAAAGTTGAGGCCGTGGTCACGCTGACACTGAGCCGCTCCCTCTGTCCCCGCTGCAGACCAAGGGCTTAGTCTGCCATGAGATCTCCCTTCCATTTTCTGTGTTCATCAGGAAACGACCACATATGCAGATGTGGTCTTTGCTGAGAAATAAGTGACTTTCTTGGTTTTGTTTTTCACTGTAATTAACTCAACAGAGACAAGATACATTTGTTTTGCTTAGGGAACTACAATAGGAAATGTCAACTCTAGAAACAGCTGTTGGCTGCAGCTGAATTAATTTTTTTCATTCCCCTCTCCTCTGGAATATGTAGACTAAGGTAAAGCAGCTAATTTTGTAACTGAATCTCAATTTTACTAAATTTCTTGTGTAAGCAGGAATCTTGAAAAAACCCTTTAAATCATAAAAGAATTTTGTTGAGATGCTTTCAATTATTTTCTTAATTAGCAGCATTATCTTATTTACAAATTTTCCTTGCTGTTTTGGAGGCTTAAACAAAACATTTTGGATCATTTTTCTGCTTCTTCGAATTGATAAAAAAATTCCCCCACATTTTTGATTGCACAAAACGTCTGTGTTATTTGATTGTGATTGACCTGAATTCCCAACACAGATTCAATTTTATTTTTGTTTTTTATGCGAAAGAATCAAAACATCAGTTATTAGCACATCTCACAGTGCAGCTTGCTCGTTTATTTCACAGTAGAAACAATACTTTCCTTTGCTTAATTACATCCTATTTTATACAGTCCTCCTGCGTTGCCCTGACAATTCCTCTGGCTCCTCCTGGCTGTCCTCACCTCTCCAGGCCTTTCTATTGTATCCTTCTGCCCTATATAGGTCACTACTGCGCTTCCCTGAAGTCTCCCCTTGTCGTTTCTGAAATGAGATGCTTCATTAGCCCCTCTCCAGTCTTCTGGCATTACTGACTTCTGCAGTCAGCTTGCAGACACCTCTGCTAGTGGCTGTCTTCCCCTTCTTGCTACTTGCCCTACAGAAATAGTGCCAAACACATTCATGAGTCAGAAGCTCTGGGGAATGCCCATTAGTGTGTGATGGGTTTCTCTTGGGTGTGCTTCACACTCTGAATCCTATGGAACCTCATTATGTTTCTTTTCTATTTAGATGCTCGACATAGCTAATATTTGAGGAGGACAGATGCAAGGTTTTAACATTTTTTTTTAATTCCTTACATTGCTGTATTTTGGAGTAGAGGGAGGAGATTTGCAAATGAGAAGCAGCTCTATGCTTCCAGCTCAAATGGCTCTTATTTTGCCCTAAGAAAAGGAAAACTAAATGAAGAGGAAGAGAATTGTGTACATGAGTCTGTGCAGTTCCCTGCCCCCTCCAACAGGAGCACTGAAAGCAAACAAGGCACCACGGTTGTCTTCTGCTGGGAAGAAGCATTGCAGAGGTAGGAAGCAGGCAGAACGAAGCGCACGTGTTCCAGAGTTCTGCACACAATCACCAACAAATAAGCCTGGCAGCATCTTCACTGTCTGTAGGAGTGTGCTCCATACAGCTAATCCCCACGTCCTGAGCTGCCATCTGGAATATGCCACAAGCAGGTCTGTGTAGCAGAGGTGTTGCAAGCCTGTGACAAGCCAGGAGTGCACCCAGGGCCTGCCAGCAGCCACAGGCTGTTCTTGCTCAGTCACACTTGTAGCCTAACACACAAAATGTACCCAGTGAAGGGCACCCACCCCTTGGGAGAGGTCTCCTGGAAATAAAAGCCTGAGTTGTATCATCAGTATTTCCCTCACAGAGTGTGGGAGTGCCATGGCCCACAGCACACTGTACACCACCGGCACCCTATGCCTGGTGGCCTTTCAGAGAGCAGGAGAAATACCAACAAGAAGAAAAAAATGCTGAAATCCAGTGAGAGGATGCTTGGTCCCCACTGTGTTAGGAATGAAGGCCAGAAAAAGGCCATGTGGCAGCCAGGAGTCCTGCTACCCACCCCACAGTGCACATTGCTCCCCATCACACGCAGTCTCTGTCAACTGCTCATTTCAGACAGCAGCTTCCTGGCATCCCCTGTCACCTGGTGTGCTGGCCCAGGGCCTCTGGCAGAGCCCCAGCAGTTCATCTGGAGAGCTCCATGGCGTTCCCTGACCTCTGCAGAACAGGGGGTTATGTACCCCATCCAAGCATCAGGAGGCCCACATTGCTCCCACACTCTTCATCAGCTACAAGGCTTTTGCTGGGGGGTAGGGGTCACATGCGGGCTCTTTACAGCTATTGCTGTTTCTGCTTCTGCTGGGTGATAGGAGTTTTGTCTCTCTTGTCCTTCCCTAGCTCCATCAGCATCCTAATTGTGCTCAGCTCCCTTTTATGGCACGCACATGTAGGCATGTGCACACTTCCTGACTCCTGGAAAAGCTCTCTACTGGAAAAGGAGGAAAACGGCTCCAAAAGTGCAGCCAAGTCCTGAAGTCTTTAACCATGAAGGACTACTTTTCTCCCATTTTTAAGCTCTTTACTGGGCTGTCAGAGCAGCAACAGCTCCTGGCATTGGGGGTGCTTTCCACCCAGTGGTCTCAAAGTTGTCCGCTGAGAGTCACAGACTCTTACTAACCACACTCCAGGGATACAGGGAAAGAAGAGGAGAGACATGATCTCCTGCCTGCCCTGCCTTGCTCCTGTCTCTCCCAACAGCTGCAATTTCTCACCACCATAAGACTACAGCCCTTGTGTCACACAAGAACTAGAAAATCATCCATTAATCCTCCTTCTGTTTTTCCCCCAGGAGCTGCTGTGTTAGCTCAGGCAGGGATGCATTTGCTTAGAAAGGTAAGTGCTGCCTATTGGCAGCGAACGCCCTCTCTCTGCCCTTCTCTGGAGGGCTCTCCCCATGGGGTTGCAGCAACAGCCTCCTGCTTGATGTCCATCAGTGGTAAACTAGCAGATGGGTAACCCGCTGCTCCAGAACCAAAGCACCAACCCCCTTTGTTGACATTAACCTCAATAGTGAAAGGTGCAACTTGTGTTTGTAAAGAAAAAGAGACAAAGGTTTGGGTCATGTGTTTCCCCGCCTCTCCATCCAGTGGCTTTGATCCATTTTGGGCTTTGGTCCAAAAGCTCATTAAGAGAAAAGTACAGCCAAGTATTACTCTGAAAGAGAAGAAAAAATGGCTCATCTATCAGAAGAAAGACAGTGTCAGATATGGGTTGCTAATTTGCTCTCCCTAGGGAGATCTGCTTCTTTTTAACCAGAAGAGTTTTTTTCCACAGAGGGATGCTGACTCAGCCTGACTCTTTCTTACACTGGGCTTCTCCCTTTCTTGGCAAGATCCCAGGGAAGATATACCCTTGCCTGTTGATCTCTGAAGTGATGGATGGGCACTGCTTGGCAAAGAAACCAGTGCAGGGATGGCACCAAAGAGTCTCCTGCAACACCTGAAATGTGACAAATAGATGCATCCTGTAATAGCAGCATGGTGGCAAATAAGGAAACTCAAAAGAGAGGAAATAGTCTGAACCCTAATTCTATTATTCTATTAGTCTGGAGGAAAGAATGCTGAGGAGAGACCTTATTGTTCTCTCCTTTCTCTACTTGGTCAGGTGGGGGTTGCTCTCTTCTCCCAAGTAACAAGAGATAGGACAAGAGGAAATGGCCTCAGGTTGTGCCAGGGGAAGTTTACATTGGATATTAGGAAAAATTTCTTCCCAGAAAGGGTTGTCAAGCACTGGAATAGGCTGACCAGGAAAGTGGTAGTGTTGCCATCCCTGGAGGTATTTAAAAGAGGTGTAGGTGTGGCACTTAGGGGCACGATTTATTGGTGGGCTTGGTAGTGTTAGGTTAACTATTGGACTCAATGACCTTAAAGATCTTTCCAACTGAAATGATTCTGTGATTCTGTAAGACCTAAGTACAGAAAAAGAAGTAATTTAAAAAAAAAAATAAAATTTCAAGACAAAACTAGTTACATCACTGGTACTAGCCCAATACTCAGGGCAAGGACTGTAGAGAAAGCTAGATGAAGATGCAAATGTTGCACGAGGACAAGGAAATGGGTTCTTATAGAAATTCCCTTAGCGGGGGCTGCTATTGCCGGCTAGCTCGCCCTGGGAATTCTATATGTCAGAGGTTTGGAGGTCTGAATCCCTGGCAGAAGCGTGGTTGAGGCTTGAGAAATGAGAGCAGCTCTCCACGGGGTTTCAGATGGTTTATTTCTCTAGGTACCTCTCCAGAGTAGGTGGGAGGCGGAGAGGGCCTAGAGGCCACGTGGAAGGGCAGAAAAATCCCCCTGTCCCCAGGTTATGTACCTGGGGCAGGCCTCCAGACAGGAAAGGGCTGGAATCACTGGCCAGTACAGTATTATAAAGACAATAGGTGTAGGTGGCACCTAATTACCTGGGCAAATCAGAGGTTTCATGCCCAGAATCTTTTGACTCTAGCAAGGTGACTGACAGAGGGAAGTTCAAGGTTGCACCATTGGAGGGTTTAGGAGGGGGGGGGATTGGGACAGACCACTACACACATACAAAGCAATTGGAAAAACCCGAATTTTGCACCGCTACAGGTTCTTTTGTGTAAAAGTCACTCAAAAGGCTTTTGAGCAGAGAGCACTGAAGATGTTGATTTGCAGTGTTGCTAGGAGCACTAGGGATGTGACAGTGAGGGAAAGGTGACGTATTAATATTTAAAATGTATAAATGTCCTTTCATGACTTTTGGGTCCAGGCAAAGTAATGGAAGAGCTGAATGGAATTATTTATTAAAAATTAAGGAAGAGGGAGTTAATAAATGCCAAACACTGTCAAAGTAACTGGAGTCCCTTTCTTTGCTGAGATAATGTTTGGTGCTTAAAGGTAAAAAACTTGTGTGCTTAGATTTAGTTTTGAGACAGGCATTTTCTCCGAGAAAACACAATGTTTTGATTAAAAAACCCAAAATGATACATAATTCAAGCAGAGCATGTTCAGTGGGTTGGAAAGTGACTCACAGAGCTCCTGTGTAATCATAACTAGGGAATTGTTGTTCTGGCAGGCCTGTTTCCAGTTGGGTCATCTGCAGGAGGAGGAATCTTGCCTCACCCCCTGCATTAACTGCGGCATGTGCTCTGCATGTGTGTGCTTTTGTGTGTGTGTGTATCTCTTTTCCTGGTGGGTTTATGTCTGTCTACAGGGGCTGTTCCTTGATCCCACATCTTTAATAGCTTTTATCAATAGTCTCAAGGGCATCAACATGACCCCTGTGCTGATCACATCTGCAGGCAATATAAAAGTTGGAACCTGGTGAAGAAGGAGGATGTTTGCTTACTGATACAGTGCATCTAAGACTGCTTGGTAGGATGAGCACAACAAGAAACCTCTGCTTGGCAAATGCACTGGAAGCCTTGGCCCAGAGTGGGAGCTTTGCCTCTGCTGAAATCAAGATTCCTCTCACAGGTGCTCCCACCAGGAACATTGTAGGGCTCCTCAGTCTGGCAGGTGAGAGCACAGGAACAGCAAAACAGGGAAGGTTCATCTCAACAAATTCAACCTGGAAAAAAAGTCCAAGTTTTTCACAGTCAGGGGAACCTCTCCTTGCCATGACTTGCCCACAGTTCTTCCAAATGCTGTGCCCATGTTCAGTTGGAGTTCATTTAAGGAAGGTCTCTGGTCTTTAGTGGTAGTTTTCATGTCCTTTTCACCTGAGAAATTTTATACATTTTTGCCATTGAAAATGTAGATCCCTTAGAAATGTCATTTATGTAGATTGTAATACAGTTGTTACAGAAGTTGCTTTATTGAAATTGACCTGTTTAGTCATCTTTTCTATATTTTAGAAGATAGGAGCAGTAGGTCAGCTGTCACAGGCTAACCCTGGCAGTCCTGCTTAGCTCATTCAAAACTGGTACTTGTACCAACTTATTCTCCAGAGAAAGATATATCCCCCAGTACAGTATTAGTCAGCAGTCTCCTCTACTTCAGTAGCTGCTATTTTTAAGTCATTGGAAGGAGGGGTGCTTTAAGAAATACCATTTGAATCATAGGAAAATTGAACAGCGGTCAAGTCTCACTGTCCTGAGTAGGAAGTTGCACTCCCACTTTCTTCCTTCCTTTCTCTTTCTAGAAGAGTTCAGTAATCATCTCCTCCAGTGTTTCTGTCACTGAGCTGCCCTGGGAACTGAGACCTGCCCCAGCTCCGTTGGGAACCTGTGAAACACTCCCTTAAATGGCCTCTCCCAAACCCCACTAGCTGCATCTTTTGGTGAAGCTACAGGGTATCACTAAGATTTTTTGTGAAATCCTGGATACTCAGCCTCATCCCACCCCTTACTCTGTGTGTCATGGCTCCTGGAGAGGTGAGAAATAAAGTGCCCTGTGCTGTGGGAGGCAGGGCTGAGGGTCCAGAGGGTGGTGTGGAGCTGTCACCAGCTCTGCCCTGCCATTAGCACCTCTTCCTACTGGGCCACCACACCTGGGAAATGGCCACGTGACCACCTTTAATTATTATTTGGTTTGCTGCAAGTCAAGTGTTTACTGCTTAATAAATTGATGCATAACACAGGGAACTATGATTGAATTCCATTTTGCAAAAGGGAAAAGTGTAGGCATGTTCCTGTAAGTGACATCACTGAGGGCTGTGGCAAAGAAATGGGGTAATTCTAGGTTACCGAGGAGGAAAAGGCTGAGGATACACTCATCCTAGCACTGCTGGATGCATGCACGCTTCATAAACAGCACTGGGGGCAGTGCTGCTTCTCTTCAGCACATGGAGGAAGGAAACTCCATGGTGTTAGCACAGGGTGGAAGGTAGTGCTGGCTTAAAAGCCACAGGAAGGATGTGACTCCACATGTGTCCCCGGAGTGAGGCCAGGAGCTGTGCCAAGGCAGTTTCCAGTGGTGATGCCACTGAGCCAGCAGAGAGGGGGCCTTGCAGCTTGGATGTTGTGTCTGGCTGAGGAGGGACCCTGAACGAGGAGAAAGGGCTTAGCTGCCATGGTAACAACAAAGCCACTGCTGGACCTGCACTACCCAGTCAAGGTGGGGTGGAAAGATTGGAGGTGGAGCTTTCTGGTTGATTTAGAGGGCACCTGCACACCCCACTCTGTAAGCACGTCTTCATTGCCTTGAATGTGGCCGTGCCCTGACTGAGTTTTTTGGTTGTCAGACTCAATTCCTTGTGTGTTACCCTTCATACAAGGCTTGCAAAGCTGTCTGAAGTCCTTGATTAAACTGGTGAACTGGTGCCTTCCAGAAGAATGTAGATAATAAAGAATGAGTTTCATATGATTGTATACATATAAAATAATTTAAAGCATGTTAATTTTTTACACACTGAAACACCACTGGTCCTTTAAATGAATGTGGGAAGGGAACAAAACTGGATTTTCCTTCTTATGCTTGCAGGAGAAATTTACCCAACACTAGCAGGGAGCTTTGATAACACTAGCTGCAGATCTTCATTCTTACTTAGTTATAGCTGCTTTGTGCCTCCTGTCCTGCTGAGCCCCACATGTGGCTCAGCTGTTGGCTGAAAGCACTGGTACTCCAGCCTCTCAGGCATAGCCTGGACAACAGACAGCTGTGGAAAATGGGGTAGTTCTGGGCAAATGCTGGCAGCCCCTTGCTGTGCACATGGCAGCAGTGCATCCTCTGGGCTCATTGTGGCTGCTCCCAACAGTTTGCCTGCACAGAGGCCCTGGTGCCCAAGTGTCATCACAGTGAAGCAACTCAACCCACTGCAATGGAGGCAGTGTGGGTTTGTTTAGTTGTGCTGTTTGCTGGATTCATTTCTGTTTTCACTGTGACAGCTTTTACATAGAGAAGTCAACTCTCCTCCTAGCTAAACCTTTCTGTTATTCTATTGCATTGCAAAAGAAAAGTACAAACACTATTAATTTCTGCAAATGTCTATAGCTGTGGTGAATGTATTATTAGGAGAGTAGGCTCTAAATTCTTATTTTGAGGGAAAATTAAAATTATTATCAACTATATCTCTTTGGCATTCTGAAGGATTAAGTGTAGCCCAGGTTTTGGGCAAAAAGTCCAGAGGACACTTCTTCTGAAACCTCCTTTTTTTTCATTTCTGTGTGGTCTGGTCTGCCAAGTGGGACACTGTGTCTCAGAGCAATGGGCATAGAGAGCTGCCACTGAGCATCACTGAGTGCAGGCAATGGCTACTCTGCCTCTGACAGCTGGATGTCTCTGCAGGGGAGTTAAAAAAAGTTTGTAATTCTCTGTGTTGTCTACATGTGATAGGATCTTCTATACTCAGTAAGCAATTAGCAAGCTAGTGTCTAGAAAAGGTGCAAAAGACAGAATTCTCAGACCAGGTTTTACTGTAGTTTCAATCAGAAATATCCCTTCTCACTGCTGTTGTGCCCAATTTTGTGTAAGCAGGATTAGTTTGTGACCAGAGGGCAGCTCATCTGTGAGCCCAGGTAATCTTTTGAGATGCATTTCTGAGGAGACCTCATTATTTTGCCAAATGACACTGAGATGGCCTAACACACCAGTCTTTCAGGGCAGCCTTGGGCAGCCAGGCAGAGCTGTCAGCCAGCAGATGATTTTCCTAACAGTGTCTTGAGCAGGGCATCGTGAGAGCAGGGCCGCAGGGAGGAAGAAGGAGGACTGAATTTGTGGATGCAGGTGGAAATGGGGCAGGATCGGTGCCAGGATGTGTTGTTGTGTTGTGGTAAATCCTTGGCCAGCAGGGTGTCCTGGGTTTGTAGGCTTTATTAGGACGATGTGACATGACCCAGAAGACTTCACACAGAAAACTGAGAAGTGTTTCTGGTTTCTTTTTACTGTTTCTCTGAGCCATGTGTTGTTTCCACCACCATGGAGAAGTCAATCAGAAGCATGCAGCAGAAATGACTGCAGTGTGTAATGAGTGGTGGGGCCTTACTGCAAAACTGTTCACCATAACAAGCAGGAGGTGTTTCTCCAGAGAAGCCTGGAGGTAATGGTCCAGGCTGGGCATCTGATCCATGACAGCAAAGGGCAAGGCACACTGCTTGTTGCTGCCCTCTCTTGACCCAAAGCCCTGGTGGCACAGAAAAAACCTCCTGCAGTAACCAGGACTGGGGAAGGAACGCTGTGGAGTGAGCCCCCTGACAGGACAATGATGTTTCTGTACTCTGGGGTGGCTTGGAGACCATCAAATCGATGAAAGGCACCATGACTCTATTCCAGCATGAAGGAGAATCAGTGGTGGGGTTGCTCATGCTGCAGTATGTCTCAAAGCACTGTATTTGTGGGCACCTGAACATAGATTGTACGGTGTTTTTCTCCTTGTAAATAAGGACACAATGTTTGTCTAAAAATAATGTCCAAATTTTGCCCAGAGTGGATTCCTCTAGAATATTGCTTTTGGCCAGACTACTCTGAATTGGACAAAAGCATCTGGAAAAGCTTCTGTGTCCCTTGACTGGCTAGAGAAAAAACTCTTCTTGATCTTGGCAAATATCCCAGCTCTCTTCAAGGCGCAGAATGCTTCTCTCCTTTTTGACCTTGTTGCTGTTGGACTTTACTCCAGCCAGAGTTTATTGCAACAAACTGAAAGCAGCTGGCAGCTGAGTTCAATACTTGCAGGAATAAGGTGGCTGATCCATTTTCCAGAAAGGCACAGAAGTGAGGCTTTGTCCAGGCAAGCACAGCTCACAAAAGGTATGAAGCAGAGCAGATTTCATCAGCTTCAGATACTGCTCTTCCTAGGAGGAAAAACATCATTCTGCACCACCACCATAAATCTGCATTTTCTCTGTAGATCAGGAGGTCTGTGATGGACCCCAGTGGGCTGATGTAGGAACTTTCAATAGCAACAGGCCACCTCATTTACTCTTTCAGGGAACTGAGTTGCCCCAGTTTGAAACACTAGAGTTAGTCATCATTACCTTATTAGCCCACTCCTCCACGATATTGTACATTTTTAACTCTCACTGTAGTCCTTCATGGCATTTATTCCACTGAAAGGCAAAGGAGCAAACATCAGTTTCAAAGGGAAGTGCAAGGGTGAGTAGAAAACGCCTCCTCTATCCATGTGTGGTGAAGCCAGCTGCTGTGTTCTGAAGCTGGCCCTTGGCTTGAGCAGAGGGAGGTGGATCCTCCAGTTCATTTGTGGGGCACAGGAAGGGCAGATCCAGCCCCTTTGCAAGCAGACACGAGGAGGTGCCCATTTTCCACATGGCTCTGGCAGTGCTGGAGACAGATGGGTCAGGAGACTCTGCAGCTGACTCTGTACTGCTGAGATTTGCCCGGTTTCTCACCCACCTCCTGCCTGTGTCCTGAGTAGTGTGAAAATCTGATTTCCTGACTGTTTCCTAGCTGGCTCCCAGCCTGAGGGGGTGAATCACAGTACCACTGTCCAGCAGCCAGGCTTGCCCTCAGCTGATCACTCCTTGCCAACGTAAAGTCCGTGAAGCAGGATGACTCCTTCAATCTGCCTCCTAACATCCTTCAGACTCTGGGCTGGTACAGTCTCTGCACTGTTGCTGTACTGGTCAGGAAACCTGCAGAGGACAATCCAAATCTCCTAGGTGCTCCAAATTAGGCAGGCTTTTCACTGCATGCTAGAAAGTGTTGACTCACATAAATTGCATACTTACATCTAAATAAATTGAAGAACCTTCTTCGCGTCACAAAGACCACCGATTTTATCTGACATGGCCTGCCCTTCATCACCCCCAGCCACTACTTGCTCCTGGATCTGTGTATCCACTTAGATACACAGGCTTTCAATTGTGTGAGACTTTTAAATTTTAACTTAAATTTGAATTTGAGAAAGAATGAAATGAGCTCCAAGTACCAGAATGTGATAGCTCTGTAATATTGTGCAGCATTAATCTCAGCAGTGAGTGGGAGCAAGACACTGAGGGATGCACAGCCTGAGAAAACCAGGGAGGCTCAGTAAGTAGCAGGAGCAGATAAAAGCAGACAGCTTGGAAGATTTTTTTTGGAAGAGAAGTATCAGTGTAAAAAAGGCAGACAGGAGAGAGACAACCCAGGCCACTTCCAGGGCAGACCTTTCAGTGAGTGCCAGCAGTTCTGTGCTGCTGGATGTGGAATTGTTTTATGAGTTCCTCTAATCTCCAGGCTCTTGGAAAACTATTGTCTAGTGCCTGATCTAACAGGAAGTACAACTGCTCAAAACAGGGAGCACATCCAAGAAGAATAACGAAAAGCAAAAAATTAAATTCAGAGGTTAGCTTTTCCTATTTTTAGCTTTTCTGCAAGTTATCTGGAATGCATGCAATTTCTTTTGGAAGATTTAGGAAGCAGAGTGTGTTGCCAGTTCTGGCAGTAGAAAAACTCAAATGTACTGCATCTCTTGTGGCAGATTATGAGCTGCAAAACATACTTAAACAGGCAGGGTCATTAAGGGAGGCTGGTTTAGTTGGCTGCATTAAAGATTTGTCTAGTAAAAACTCCCTAATATTAAAGAGAGTCACAGAGGGCAGAACAGAAACCCAACACATGGTTCTGGAGATGGGGTCACAGGTTGTGTAGCTCTCAGAAATTACTGAATTGGGACACAGCTGTATAGGTGTTTTGCATTTCCAAACTATCCCATAAGAGGGAGGTCACACTGTATGCTTTGCAAAGATCCCCACAGATCTGGTGGGGGTTTGGCAGCAGGAGTCTGGCCACTGATGGTTTGCCTGTGTTACAGGCAGCCAGGTAAAAACCTTGCCCAGAACCAGATCCTTTCTTGACCCCATTAAGCACCACTCTGTTCTCTGGCCTCATCTGTCTGAGAGCTGCAGTCTGAGCTCCTCAAAGAGCAATCCTGAAGCTTTCACTGAGCTTCTACTTTCATTTGAGGTCTGGCCTCTTTGAAGGGAAACAGTGATTTAACCCCAGCTTGTGGCTGTCTTGAGTCCCTTTTCTCTGACTTATTGCACAGATACAAAGAACTCAGTTTTGCTTTCCTGTGAATCACTGTGGATTGCTGACTCCCACTGAGTTGCTCATGATGAATACACAAAATTCTCCCTCACCAAACACAGCTATTCCTGGTGCACATAGGCTCCCTCTTCCTCACAGCTCCATTTACTGTCAAGGGCTTGTAAGCTCCCCAGTACGTCAGGAACTGGGCTGAGGTGCCTTTCCCTCCTGCAAGCTTTGGGAATGTCAGGATCCTAGAGGTAAAGGAGATCATAACCAAGAGATTCGTGTTGTGTTTATCCAGAAGGTTACTGTCTGCCATACTCAGGTACTAATTGCTGATGAAACCATATATATGTAATACATTTTGTTTCTAATCACATAAACAATTATTTTCCTGGCTATAGCATTGGCAGATAAAATGTGATTAAAATTCAGTGAGCTCCCTCCCTCCTCTCCCTGGCAGTGAGCATTACCACCGAGCCAGTGGAGGCAGCCCCGGCCATGGTCTGAACCATAACCTGAGCAAAGAATTCGGTGAAGGAAGATGCAAACCTGTGGGAAGGACTGTTTTCCTTGAAAGGTCCGCAGAGCTTGTTGCTCAGAGGACCCCGCTGCATTATTTCAGCAAGGAAAAGGCGGTGCTGCCCCACAATGGGCAAAAAGGATGCAATACCTCGAGGTCTCTCCCAGCATCAGATTCACAACTTCAAGGACAGGCTGAAAAAGACCAGCTATGTCTCTGCTGATCCTGCCTGTACTCTCCTGAAACGACTTCATTGTGTGCATAAGGGCTACTGCTGATCACCTGTGGGGCCAGAAGGCATTGCTCAGCTCTTCACATGGAATTTGGATATGGGGTGCTTGTTTTTCTGTTATTCCCATCCTCCAGTAATGCAGAAGAGCATGGGGTCTGCATGTGAGGACATGCAGAGAGGCTGCTTCCAGCAGCATGCCCATTAATACCTGTGGGCTTTCCATGATGTGCAGGAAGAACTGTTTTCCAGCCTAGGGTGATGAAAACTACTACACAACCTTCCTTCCTTCCTTCCAACTTGCAAAGTGGGGTGTGGATGCTCCTGTGTACTTTTGCTGGTCCCTTAGCTGATTTCAGCCAGTCAAGGGGTCTGAGCTCATATCCAAGTGGATGCTAACTTATTCAGGAGGGCTTGCTCCTTTGGCAGATGTTCTGATTTCACTACTTTGGATATTCAGCTGTCAGCAGAGAGGGCAAAATGCTGTTGAGGGCCTGCTGTAATGGCAGCCATTGCAGAAAGCTGTTTGAAATGTTGGGCAGAGATGGCAACACACCTCAGCACATGCTGTGCCAGTGGGAACCTCCCTTGAAGGCCTGTGGACTCTCACTCCATTTATTGGGCAGGCTGATTGCTCTGATCTCCACTCAGGCTAGATGGAGAGTTTACAGTGCACCAGGTGTGGCATACTTGCATCCTACGGGGCTAATGAAATTTAAGCTTTTTTTCTACAAGGTGGCTTAATTCAGTCTTTGCATGTTCCTTGTTCAGTGATTCCAGGTAATCTTCTATCCACAGGCAGTGAGCACATGGGGATATTAGCCTGGATACTGTGCATTAACTCCCTCAGATAGTTGTCCATGGATATACAAAATTAACAAAGGTGGTTGGTAGTGTCCTCTGTCTTATCCTATGGAGCTTCTAGTTAAATACTGAGCACACAAAGGCCTAAGTGCTCTGCTAATAGCAGTGAAACAGGACTTTATGTGTGTACAAGGAACAGTTGGTATAGTTGAAGCACTATATCTGTAATTTTAAAAATTTTCTTAGGCTTCCTGGCTTATGTTTCACCATGTGATTGGAGTAAACAGTGCTAAGCAACCTGGAGCATGTATGTTGTCAGTGTATAAATCTAGATACTGGCAGCATCTCATGGGTGAAGACTTTCTCAGTCCTGCTCCTCTGAGGAGCTCTGGCCATAGTGCCATGCCATGTAAGAACTGGAATCATTGTGGTGGTATTCTTTCAGGCTGCTCCAGACTTGAGCACACATGAAACTACCAGAAGACAGTTACTGGAACCATCATAACATGGCCTTCACATAGTTTGCCGGTGTTGCTGGGGCTTTAAGCTGAGACCTGGGCAATACTGAGCTGTTTATTCTCACCTGAGATTATATTCATTCATGGGTATTTAATTCCTCAGGTCTAGTTGGTGGATGGGCTTTGCTGTGTCACACTGGTTTCTATAGGACGCTATTTATCGTGCTGCTTAAGATTATCAAGCTTGTATTTCCAAGGCAGCAATCAGCCAGCAGCCAAGCCATGCCAGCCAAGAAGGACATAGATGTGTCTTGTAGAACAATATTCAAGGATAAGTGTACCTACAGAATGACCCCCAGAAGTCTTTCAAAACACCAGGGTGAGCTCACATTAAGCAGCATTCCTGCTGCAGTGGCTTGCTGCAGGTACCCTCTGTGGGACAGCTTTGCTATGCAGCACTTTGCAGCTCTGGTGGTAGAGAAGGTGCCAATCTTCAGCCATTGCAGCAGTAAAAGCACTGTAAGAGCTTTGTTGCTAAGGGATGGCCTCAGTGTAATTTTGGCTGCAAAAGCTGCGTGTCTCTCTGACATAGTGATCTGTGCAGAGCAGTGACAGGCACAAGTCGTCACCAGCTGTGGCTTCCAGTGTGTTGCAACCCTTCACCAACTTGTCTGCCTCTGGCTGTGGAGCAGTGAGCTGGATGTGGTGAGTGAGGTGGCTCAGCCTGGCAGGTACTTCCCTTTGGGGGCACAAGGGAGGCCTCAGCCAAGCACTTGCTGCTATTTCCATGCTGAGGTCATGGCTGAAGGTTACTATTGCTCACATCCAAATATCAACTTATGAAACCTCTCAAGTCTGTCAGCCTGTGGATTTGTTTCCTGCAAACGGTGAAATTCAGTGGCCACTTCCACTCCCTGCCCAAGGTTTAGGGTTTAGTTAACAAATTTTCATCTCTCCTGGATGGTAATCTGCAGGCATCAGTGGCACTCAGCTGAATCCACCAGGAAAACCCAGCAAATGTAGGTGACTATTCATGTGTGCAGCCTCACTTCCAGGGGCTTATTAGGCTTGAAGCACTAAAAATCACTGAGCATCCCCTGGTCAGCAGGGGAGTTTGTGTGTCCTCTACACCAAGCACCACATACAGCTGGAGGTTGGGTCTATTAGACCCTTGGTTTCTGCCCCAAAATCTTCAGCACTAGTTTGCTGCAGCCCCCTCAGGCTTGGTGTACAAATGTGCCCAGGTCATGCCAGCTACGCTACAATGGCCCAGAAATTACAGCCTCCAGCCAGTCAATAAGATAGTTCAGGTCTTGTCTTGTCTCATCTGGGCTGGGAGTGTTCGGACTTAAAGCTCCCTCAGCACAAAGGCAGGCACTCAATCAGCAGAGTAAGGAGGGGAGTTGGGGAGAAAACACCCCCTGTTGAAGCTGTCCTGCAAAGAGGAAGAAGGATTCCCAAAAGCTACATGACATATGGAGTAAGGCCCTTGCCAGAGCCTAATGAGCAAAGCAGGGCAAGCCTAGGGTTCCTGACTTGCAGAATACATAGGCTTTTTTCTTTTTCTAAGTCAGTCACTAAGATAAAGCTTTAACACTCACAGTCACTGGTACCATATTAAAATTTCTGCAAACTACTTAAAACCATGAATTTTACCAAATGAGGAAAACTAGAAATTTTAGCGCGCCCCCCCCCCCACCCACCCCCAGTATAATTCTGATGCTGGCTCAAGCAAAGCTTATTGCAGAATCAGGCTGAACCTGAATACTGCAGCTCTGGCCATAGTGCCATACCATGTAATTTTTCCTGCCCCTCTTCTTGCAAGCTATTTATACCACCCCTGCCTCATGTAGGCTGCAGCTGTCGCTGTGCCTGAGCATCTCAGGCTGAGTGAGCTGCTCTCAGGAGGATGCTTTCTTCTAGGAATCAGGACACAAAAGCCGTTGGAGTGCATTGTTCAGCGTGTCCCAGTGAAATGGGAAATTGAGGGCAGAGAGCAGGATGGAGGCAGCTCTTGTCAGTGAGCCACGGTGGGCTTTGCACAGAAAGGAGGCCGAAGCATCAGAACATGAGAAGAGCATCAGTATCAGCATAGTGGGAAGTAAAATGTAGCTCAGGCTGAATCACCAATATCACAGAATATCAGTCCCAGTAAAAACCCTATTCAGAAATGTCTGTGAAAGCTGGATGCTGACAGAGCTGTCTCACAAGCATGGCCAGACTGATGGGACAGTCCCTCCCTTGTGTGCCTGAGCCCTGTGTTAGCACTGGCCTAATTTGGGCCTATGGCAAGAGAATGATTCAAAAACTGCAACCCACTATATGCAGCACTGAATGTTTGGTGGTGATAATGGCCAAGAATTACAACTTAAGTCCATTTTGGGGCCAGGAAAGGAAATAGTTGTGCAATAGCATCACTTGTCATTCAAATCCTCTACAGAGAGGGAATCAAGGTCTGATAAGAATCCTAGATAAGAAATACAGGGTGAGGCTGATATACTCTGAGGTATGTTGGCCATAAGAGTTGTTTTGAGTATTCTCAGTTGTGACCTATATGATCTGTGGTCCTTTCCTCTGGCCCTTCTGGCAAGGCTAGGAGCTATGAGTCTAGGCTACTGTTAGACATCAATTTACAAATTCTCATAGTGCATTTGTAAGCTACAGTGAGCAAAGTCCACATTACTTCTGAACAAGAAACATAAGCATGTAGTATATTTTAACTTTCCTGAGCATCTCTAATATCACCCAGTCTCTATTTTTCAAACTGTAATGTAGCAAGAGACATCATTAGCATAATACATCAGGCTACTACTCACAGCAAAGGCATTCCTATTGTGCTTCTTAGGGCAAGTGTGGTGCTCTGTGGCCAGGATGGGAAAGCTACTTCCCACGTGGGTGAGACCCACCTGGGAACTGCCACCCGACTTCAGCAGTTGTTTTGATGAAAACAGTGAGGGAAACTATAGTGCAGGGTCTAAATAGACATAATCCAACCCACCTAACTGCTATCTATTTCTGAAATGGGTTCACATCACCTCCCCACTTCCACTGCCTCCTATGCAGTGAAAAAAACAACCCCAAAAGTAAAGGCCATGAGCACACTGGGCTGGTCTGGCGCTCCTTGTAGCCTCACACTAACGAGACATAACAGGAACAAAGCAAACACAGGGACGAGGTCTCCTGTTCAACAGCAGCTGCTCGGTTTGGGTCAGGCATGGGATGAAGTTGCACCATAACCTGGCATCCAAAACATGTTTTGATTAACCCTTGCTGTTGCTGAAGCTCAGCTTTGCCGTACGTGGTCCTCCATGTGAAGCCTCCAACCTAAAACAAACAGGGAAGAATGTGCCAGAATTCACTGACAAACACAAGATGGAAGCTGTATAAAGGTTTTTTTGCATGTGCTGGTCGGCCCTCCTGGGGGCTTTTCATAAGCCAGAGGAGCTTGTGCCTACTTCTTTTACTTTTTGTTTTTAATCTCTCAGATGCAGTGTGGCCGACTCAGCACACACCATGAAACAGTTGCTTCCAAACCAGTGTATTGTGATTTACTGCTCCATGTGTTGCTGCCAGCCCATGCACCCCTGTGAGGCGAGGCAGGGCGGTGGCCAGGAGCACCTGCCCTCAAAAAGGGGCTTCCTGCAGGCTGGCCACCAGCCTGGGCAACCACTGCACAAGTGGGGCAATGGGATCATCAAGCAAGCAGGACTTATTCCTGACGGACACGTCCGGGAAGAAGTGATTCTAGCCTAAGAGCGTGTAGGTCCTGTGTCAATGAAGGCATTTGCTGGGTCCTTTGGCCACAGGACCTGCCCTGAAGGTTGCAGGGTTCTCGTTCCAGCTCACAGGAGTTAGTTATCCTAAAAGATTGCAGTATTAAAAAGAAGAAAGACAAAACCCCATTTCTGAAGGGACACTTAAAAAAATAATTTTTCAGTCAGAAGACTTCTGTTTTACTTCCAATAGAGCTATTTTCGCAAGACAGTCAAAAGGAAAGCAACTTGGCATGTTT
Source organism: Cyanoderma ruficeps (assembly GCA_008694505.1). Taxonomy (NCBI): domain Eukaryota; kingdom Metazoa; phylum Chordata; class Aves; order Passeriformes; family Timaliidae; genus Cyanoderma; species Cyanoderma ruficeps. Next base: position 35,812,545 of record VZDJ01007753.1, read on the forward strand.
TATGGCCTCTGTTGCCCCCTCCAGTCCTACATTAGTAGTTGGTGCTGTTTGGAAAACAACAATCTTGGGAAAGCCTGCACTAGTAAAAACAATGTCTCAGGCTTGTCGTTTGATACACATCTGACATGCACTGGAAGTGAAAATTGGGGCCCGATTTTCCTTTTCTGGCACAACCAACGATCTGTCAAAAAAACAAAGCCTGTTTATAGAGGAGACAGCTTTACAGGAGCTAAAGTGAACTTGTACAGGAACTTCCTCTCAAAACTCTGCCACAGGTGTAAGATGCACCTGTGGCATGTTTCTCTGTTACTGTGAGCATATGTATGCTTGTGTGTAGAAAAAGCATCCACTTAAAAATTGGTAAGCAGGTCCATTTTTCTCTTTGGGAGCCAGCCCAGGGGCTCATGTGCTGATCATACATTTATTCCTCAGCTGTACCCACCAGAGGGACTTCCAGCTTTACTCCCCTCACAGAGGAGGGGGCTCAGCTATAGAAACAAACAGAAAAACACTAACCCTGCATGCCCTTAAAGCCATGTCACTGTGGTAATAACCAAGAAATGACCTTATTTAATTGTCTGTTCATTGATTTTTTTCAAGCCAGATAGACAGGGTGCCTTCAGTAGTTTCATATTGAAGAGCATCACATTCTTGGGGAGGCAATTCTAGAGGCAGAGAGGGAGCCAAGAGCCAGCCATGATACTCCCAGTGAGGATAGGGGGAGCAGGATGTAGAGATTTATACCTGGATGAAGCAGAGAAGGGTCATCTCTCCTACAGAGATCCCTGCCTCATGTAAGGACACAAAGGAAAAGAATTCAGAACAGCAGTGACACATTTTATCAACCCCTTAATGTCTAAAATAGGTTTTTACACTCAGTCCCCCCAGGGAAGTTTTCTAAGTGAAGGCATATTTAGAAAGGCCAAAGTCCTCTCCCTCCTGCCTTTGGGAGCTTTGCTGTGTGCCCCTGCAGTGCTTTAGGGACACATCCAGAAGAGCACACCTGGCAGCTGTTGAACTCTGGGAATGCAAGGGTGGTGGCACCTGGTGCTTGCTGTCCCATGACTGGGCATGGAAAAGGAGCAAGACAGAAGGAGGTACATCTTTTCAAAGGACTTAAAAATTAATAGGTACAGTTTTCTCTCTTTGAAATAGTAAGTGGAGACAACACACCTGGGCTAAAAAGGTGCTTTAAATTGGGAACTGGAAAGGCCAGGTGATCAAGGTGGTGACAAACCAGCATATCAGTACCGTGTGTCCCTGCAATGGGGAAGAGCAAAGTCTGACCAACACTCATCCCACACACCTTCTTCTTTCCAAAAAGCTTTCTGGTTTTCTTTAGTCTGGTTTTCCTTAACTTTACTGTCCCATTTCTTTGAGCCTGCTTAGTGGCTTTGGAAGTCTGAGAGACTCCCAGCAAATTTCACACAATCAGCAATGACAGCCACACAGGACAAAAGCTGAGCATTCTTTATCTTTCCTGTTGTCCATGTGTAGAATCCTTACCAGCTAGTCTTTGTGACAACATGGATGCATGTGGAAGTGCAGCACAGTCCAGCACAGCCCATCAGTGAGATCAGAAAAGGTTGTTTGGAAGTGATGAGGTTAAATAGATGAAATGCTGGAGAAGTGTACTTGCTCAAAGCGTATTTTAGCATGTAAGCTTTTAACTTGATGCTAGAGGACAGAAAGGATGATTGCGAGAGAAAATACCATTACAACTGACAACTGAACAAACAAAGAATTAGCAAGGTAAATCTGGGACTCCAATATATCCAAGTTTCTGCTATCATTCCAGAGTAGAACAGTCTACTCAGGAAAAAACAGATTTTCAAGGAAAATTAAAGCAATTTTAAAAATAGCTTTGATGTTTTAAATGCATATAATTAATGACAAAAGTTTTCAAAGATACAGTTGGATTAGTTCTGCTTGGATTGTTTCTCTTGTTCCTGTGATTCTCTATCAATCATGAAAGCAAAAGTAGAAATGAAATAAATCGCAGAGTAAAAATTATTATCTGCACCAAAATTAGAGAGGAACTTCCACCAATTACTTGAATGATAAATTTTCTTATTGCAGCCACTGCAGTGTCAAACCTTTTATCAAGTGCAACAGAGATTGCTGCTACACTTTAGCATATGATTAGTAAACCAAATGTTAATCATTTTGAATAGCACAAGCACACTGCAGAATAAAGGGAGTCTCCTCTGAAACCCACTATTCCTGTCTTTAAGATTGGAATTTAGGAGAGGTGTATGTAATCCCTGTTGAAAGGGCTGGAGATCTCAGGCTTGTGCAGCTTGCCCCTACATTGATATGAGTGCTCAACAAAGCACTTTAAAAACCATTTTACTTTACTTGGCTCCCACCCAAAGGTTAGTAAAACCTTGAGACAAGGGAACAAGGGGCTGGGTGGTTTTCAGCCCCTGACTTACCTCACTTACTCATCATTTGAACAGCTCTTATTCCTGCCACAGGCTGGGGGAGCAAGAGCACACACAGATTGTGTGTCCACATGGCGATTTTCCAGCCACAAAGTCCAGGAGCAGTCCTCATGGAGATGGCACCCACCCACAGGCACCAAGGGAGGACTTCCCCAGGACTGGCTGTGCACACGGGCATTGTTTCCTTCACTCCTGTGACTGAAAAGCTACGGTGGTCTGAGAGCAGATTGCAAAAGACAGATCACTCTGTACAGCAACTAAAACAGATATAAAAATATCTTGGCTTTCTTACTTGATCTTAAAAATAGAAAAAAAAGAATGCAGCTGTAAAACCTAGGAACAGCTGTTTTAACTTGAAAACTATGTTTAAACAAGCAATGCTGTTTAATTCATATGCTGCAAGGATTTCCACTTCTGTCTGAATATTCCTAAATGTACAGCCTTACAGAGATAATCCATTTTTAAAAATAGGTAGCTGAGGCTATTCCCAAGAGGCAGAAGCTTGTGGATTTACAGTGAAACTGATTCCAGTGCAAGAAAAAGGAAACAGATATTCAGGTTCACCTGATATGCACAACACCAGTGACAACTTCTCCACTAATAAAAGACATGACACAATTAGATTGCTAACCTTTCCACATTGGGAGTTATCAAAAGAGGCCAGGACTTGAAATGGAATGAGAAGAATTGAAACTGAATTCTGTTACAGGATTCTCCTATTCTCTACTTTTGTCTGAAGCTCTGTTGAGAAAGACCACCTACCAGATCTAGGTGCAAATTGCCTTGATAGAAAAGCTTTGATATTATAGTAAAAGGTGAGTCAATACTGTGAAGGAGCACTCCTGTGGAAGGTATCACAAGTTAACTAATGGAACTGGGACAGGAAAAGTGCTCAGGAGGAACTGAATTAAACAAATAAAGGCTTTGCACTAATTTTTGGTACCACGTAATGGGTGCCAAAAGACAGCAGGGCCAGAACACAAATTACAAACTGGGACTAGAAAAGAGAACAGTTGGCAAATAGAAAAGAGAAAAAGAAAGCCAAGGACAGTAGGAAGAAAAAATGCCAAACAGGGACTTTAAATGGGGAAACAAAATTGATGTTTTTCGCAGTGAGCAAGATGACACAATTTCTACTGCCTTTAAAATAGATTTGAAAACACTACCTATTACAGGGTTTTGGTCCATTTTACAGAGAACATATGGTCCAAATACCAAACAGATAAAATTTTAAAGTAGCCTCAGCCTAACAGGCATTTGAAATGCCAAGGGGAAAACTGAAGAGCTCCCCAGGTTTAAGTCTTCTGCCATTTGAAGATGCTCACTGGGGCCCCACACTGCCACAGTGAGGATCCTCCATGTGTTTGAAGCACATAAGCTCTGGTGAGGGACAAAGAACAACATTTTCTGTTATTTTCCCTGAATCACCTGCTATCCTGTGCTAAGCACTTTAAAACCACTTCTTGAGACGAATCAGCCAAGTATCAAGGAGTACCCAGTCTAATGGGGAACCTGGAACTCTTCCCAGGCTCCAAACGTGCCCAACGCTGTAAATGAGCGGACACTGCTACCCCAGCCCACACACCCTGAATAGTCACTGCAACAATGACTCTTCTCCACACATCCCAGAGATTCTCTGGCCAGTATCTGTCTACTAAACCAGCCAACATTTCTTTCAAGGGACACAAAGTGCAGGAGATGTTGAGAAAGAACTATGAAGACATTAAAAAACTCAAAGAATATTGTATAAATATTTAACATGCTTTTCCCAAGCACTACCAAGGTGTATGCAAATGTCCATGTATTATGTAGAGGCAGTGTAATCTGGCTTCATCAAGAGCTGGAGTGGAAGGAATAAAAAGGAATGATGAAGATTTAAGGAAACCTGAAATCTAAAGTAACAGTGCCATTGGCAAAGAGTATAGCAGATTCTTTTCTCTCGACTGGCCTCAGAATACTTAATTTTGATGTTGTTCATCTTCAAGGCCAGCCAGCCACCTCATAGAAATGTGTTCACAAGCCATCTATTTCCCCCAGATTCTTAACCAGGACACAGGAAAGGTTCCATTTAAAAATCATTTTATTATTAACATAATCTTCCCATTTAGCCAAGTGTGGGTTCATGTATAAGGAATGTCGGTAAATATTCCATTTGAGGCTTCTTTTTACATATTTCCATTCATAAATAAACTCTGAATTCACATAAAAAAGTTAAACTTAAATAACTAATATATTTTTCGTAACAGGCATACATTGGTAAAATATAAATATTCTTGTACTCAGCCTTTGCTCTAGATAACAGTTAGCCACACATCACAGTTATTAACAACTAAAAACAAGAAGTCAACTGATTTTCTGGCCTGGACCAAAATAGAGATGGAAACAGAAAATTCACATTTTGACTTTGGGCCAAAAGAGGTTGAGAGGCAGGAAGAGAACAGTTTTATTAACAGCCTTGTTAAAAATAGTCTGCTTTGCCACTGAATCTTAACTTATTCTACAATTGGTAGTTGATTCCATTATAATTTTATGTAACACTCAAGTTTCACTAACAAAATATGGCACATCATCCATGAACAATATAATGATGTTTTAAAACTACCAGGGCAAAACTGCAGGCGATATGAGTGATTTGGCTCTGGCTCACCACTCTGTCCTCTCGGTCTGACATTAACAAATGGTGGCACCTCCTCGATTTGGCCACTTTCCTGCAAGAGAGTGGAGTTTGTTACCTGTAGCTCTAAAGTTTCTCAAACTAACCAGTTACCAGGCAGTCTCATACACTGGGTTTGCTGACCCAGAAGTCAAGACCAAAAATCAGTTGATGGAGGTGCCCTCTCACAGGACTCTGGGGATGATGGTAAAGGGGACCACAGGACTGCTGGCCTCCAGCTCCAGTGCTGTCAGGAAGCATTCGGTCGCGGCATCGTCATTGCCTTGGGCCTGCAGCACCTCTCCTAGGCTGTTCCAGACCTCGTGGGCTGTGGAGTTCACCTGGACAGCATCTCTGAGAATCTTCTCTGCCAAGCTATAGCGCCCGAGCTGATGAAGTATCAGAGCCTGCAAGAAAAACAAGGGAAAATGGCTGAGACTGACCAGTAGCTTTCCTGAAGCTCAAACAAGGTCACTGCAGTGAAATAAGGGTAGGCAGCTCTTGGGCTCCAAGTGTTAGGCTATGTAATTTTTATTTATTTTTTTAATTTAAGAAAAGAAAATACCCGATGCAGGACTGGAGCACAGTACTCCACACCAACAAATTTAAGTGGCTTTGGACATGAAACAAAGACTAAATAACAAAAACTACACCCATTTGCCAAGAAGCAGGAGTATCTGGGCTTCTGCCTGCACAAGCTCCTGTTATCTGAAGTCCTAACGTGCGTGCCCTGAAGTTTTCACATCCTCCCTGTGCATCTCAGCACCCAGCTCATGCCCTATAACACCTGAGACCATACATGGCACCAGGGGGATTTGGGGACGGCTGTAACAAGACTGAGTTCAGCTCAATGGGCAACAACCACAGCGCTTAATTTAATCTGTGGAACAGCAACACGGACCAATATTGCCCCAGTAATGCACAGAGGCCCAGCAGGCACAGAACTTCCTCACGAGCATCCTTGTTACAGATCCTCTGTCTTCCTCTGCGAGATAGGATCCAATTCAACACTACACGATCCAGAGCATGTCCAAACCCACTAGGATATGGGCTGAATGAGGCCATGGAAATCTCCATCCATCTCATTCAGCTATGTTACTGTGCCAGAAAAGTCATGGAATGACCCAGTAAGAGAGCTTTATTTAGAGATTATAATAATCCTAACAATATTACGCATTTTTGCATTGTGATTCTGTATTGCAAAACACATGGACCACAAATCTTTGTTTTGCAGAGAGGCATCCCAATTACATGCCTACAGCAGTCTTGTGACTTCTGCCCTCCCAGCCCCCACTCCTTAGACTACAATTTCTTTTATCTCTCTGTACATCTGTCTCTCAAATCCTTATTAACCTAAGCACTAATGATTAGAAAATACTGATATTCTATGCAGCCCCTGAATTATCCACCATACATTTCTAAAATTGTGCCCACCTGTCTGACTTTCAGCTTGGAAAGACTGTTAACTCCATCCTACAGAAAAACTGAGCACACCTTGCTCTGTAGAACAATATTAAGAGTGATGTACAGTATTGGCAAGTGAATAAATAAATGCAATGCAGGCTAATTTCTATCAGCCTGGCAGATGTTCTCACATAAAGGTGCTAGAGGGCTTTTCTGGGTTTGGACTTTTTTTGAGCTGTGAATTGAGTCAGCATTTTCAGAGCAAAAAAATGAAGCAAGGAGATGGAGTACACAAAGCTGGTGTCACTGCAATGCACCTAACCTTAATAAAATTTAAGTGTTCTTATTTTTCAAGGTAAGAGTCTATTTTCATAAGCCTTGCTTTTTTGGCGTGCAGATATGTATATTTTATACTAATTAAACACATGAATTATTTGAATATTGCTAATAGGATTTTTTCTTAAATATGCCAGACCATTTCCCCTGCTTGCTAAGGATACAAGCTGTTCTTTTCAAGACCAAAGAAAAACCAAATTTTGCAGATATAAGCCTGTTCATAGGAAGAGACACATATTACGTCACATCTGCCCTATCCTGTATGGCAAAAAGGATAGCTGAGACTTTCCAAGTGATAGAACTAGAGCAAATACTGGCAGTTTGCCTGCTGTTATACTTTCCTAAGAACACAAGCATTAGTGTTGAAATTAGCATTTAGCAGTGGTGAAGGAACCACTCTTGTGTGGGCAATGAGGTTGCATACTGTCACCTCATGTTTTGAGGACACAGCTTTCTCAAGGGAATGCCTCCTGAAAGTCAGTCTTTCACCAGTGTCTTAGCCTGGGATGGGATGAAGACTCCTGCCTCAGGTGGTAGCCCTGGGACAAAAAGCTTTGCTTCCAAAGAACCGATAGAAAATTAGACTTGTTTTCTGCAGAGCATTAAAAGGATAATGACATTTGATCACTGGAGCTGTGTGCTGAACCCAGATAAGGGATCTAGAGAAAGAACACAAAATACCCTCTGATTCATTAACTCTCAGAATGATGGTCAGATGTCATACACTGTAAGTGTACAGTTTGTAAATCCCCTTCCCAGATGACTTCATTAAAATTCTGAGGCACAGAACATTTCAAATTGTTTGCAGTCCTTGCCTGACTTTGCTCTATTAAGCATTACACACCACAGGCAGAAGGAGCAAGCATGTCTATCATACAGCAATATCCTTTAGTGACCTCACACAAACATTCATCCAAGAAAACTAACTTCTGTTTATCAGCTGTCAGCTTATGCTTGCTTTCTGTATTAACTCTTCGGGAAAAAAAACTAAACCACTAAAACCACCAACAAACCTCACCCCACTAACCCCCTTCCCAAACCGAAACTCCTCTAAGACTTCCCAGAAATCAGTACAAATTATCCCAGTTCCTCACTCCTCTGCTTCCTAACTGGAAACAAAATCTCAAAGCTACCAGTTCTGGCCTTCACCTATTTAGCAGCAGATGTACAGACAACAGTTATCTAAAGAATAATGTTAAGTCTCCTGCTTTACGGCTGGAGATGGGCCTGAACAACACATCAGCTCTGCAGAAACACAGAGGGGTACCTAAGTGACATATGGTTCACACCTTAAGACTTGACGTGTTACCTTAAAATCTAAGCAGAATGCCTTTTCTGTATATCCTCTCTATAAATCTTTAAAAGGATGAAATAAGAGAGTGATTTTGGAACCTGAATCAATTAGAAAAAGTGCTATATAGTAATTTGTGCAAATAACAAGAACTGTCAGTAGGAAAACATCCATTAGACAAAATATAAAACCAGTAAATTCCAAAGGAATTACAGAAATCCAAGGCAAACTATTTGTTCTTTGTACCTTTCCAGTTCTTTGTACTGTGGTGCAGTACTTGACAGAGGTGTTTAAGACAACTGTTGGCATCTGCAGGAGAAAGCAGGATCTCTCCAGCTATTCCATCTCTTTCACATGAAAGAACAATAAATGCATGCCATGTGCTTCTAACTGTTATAAAAACCTCTAATGTGCGCAGACTTCTTCATTTTGCAGCTGAGTACAGATGTTGCTTATTACTTTACTCCATGTTTGGTTTGCTGAGAATTTTGGGGTTCCTTTGGGGTTGATCTTTTTCCTGTCAAATCACTGATCCTCTCTAAGTGTGTTAAGGCTTTCACTTTCTCTCTGGTTTGGATGTCTGTATGTAGTAAACTCTCTAGGCAAACCTTATTTTTCTTTTAGCTAGTTCTACATTGTAGGGGTTGATTTTGTAATTCAAAAAACTCCGAGAGAACTCTAATGAGAAATGGCACAGGCAGAAAATGAAGAGAATCTCTGAAGAAACAAAGATACTTTTTTGTGCCATCATCACAACCAATGAAATCAGTGCTTCACGTCTCCAGTCCACTGATATTTATACCAGTCACTTTGAATAATCAACAGTACTCAAAGATCTGTAGAGTTCAGATGCTCTCTGCTCAAGGAAAGGTCAACAGCCCTTTACAGTGTCCAGCCAGAGCTGGGAGGAAAAGGGATTTTGCAATTCCAAGAGCCTCCAGGGACTCTCCAAAGGGGCTTTCTATAAGACCAACACTGTGTAACGCTGTGTGCTGCCTTCGACAGGGAGGTACTGTTGTCACTAGACAGATTCTACAGAAGCTTCACATCCTAACAGAACAAAACCCTCTAGGAATTAATCAAAGAGGGAAGGAAAGTGGCTCCAACTTTTGCCACAGGCTATTTTCAAGATCCTGCCAATTCCTTCCTCCCCCAGTCTGGAGTCACAAAATCTCCCTCTTGTTGGGCAATGATTTTACATGTGTTTCCTCCCTCAGTAATTTCCTTTACACTTCATTTTACATTTTCCTATATACAAAACTGCTATTCTTTGCTTATTTCACCCAAACATATCTCCAAGGACAGTTATTCACAATGTTCAATCAAACAGGGCCCATTTGTTCATAGACAAATGTAAGCATCTTTTAAAAGGAAAACATTCAAATGAATTTGGATCTCCAAATGGACCATTACAGATTTCAAATAAAATTTCCAGATAGAAAATGCACTATTATTTATTAATAAAATATCATGGCTCAGAACCTGAAGAACATGTAATAAACAATTGTATAAAGCCATAATTGTTTAAATAAGCATGTAGTGTAGTCTTCACTGCAGAAGTATTTTTTTTGTGCAGATGGGCTTTCTCTCTTCGCAAATTAACCTGTCATAATGATTAACCAAACAGTCAATGCAAAACACATATCTAGACAAATAAACATAGGATTAAAAATCTGTAAATAACTAATTTTTCATTTTGAAAAACAGCTATTTAAAAAAATATTAACACCAGCTATTAAGAGCAGTCTAGTAAGGTCACTTTTTTATTTGCTTCTAGGCAAATCAGAAACTAATATTAGATTTTTTTCCTGTGGAACTAACTTTGAAAAAATTACAGTCATAATTATTGCCCATCATATGTCTCATCAAACCAGAGCTTTATCATAAAGTGCTAAACCATATTTGCATTAACTGGAAAAAAAAAAGGGTAGAAAGGTAATACTACAAAGATCACTGTGGTTTCTTCAGTGTAACTAAAAACTGTCTCAAGAGAGCTGGAGGTTTCCTTGAAGTTTAACAGTCTGACTACTTCTCCACCGTGCCTGAAAATAAACAGTTCTCAGTCTCAACAGAAGCACCACTTGAGATTTTTACCTTTATTCACTTGATATCAAGAGGAATATTTTCATTTTCTCTGAGAAAAATATAGACTAGAAGTGGGAGATGTTCTCAAAAGCAATGAAATTTATTTAAAAGTGAAAAAGAAGGGCAACTGTGACCATGAGTCCATTTGTACTCTTGCCTTTTTCAGGGAGGGTGTTGAACTCTCTGCAGAGAAGGAAACCAGGAAATGGGAGAAGTGGAAGAACAAGAACAAGAAATGTGGCTGACTTAACGCACAAAAAAGTGCCAGATATTCTCACCATGTTTAAAGAAATGCAGTCTGTTGACCTACAGAAGTCTCAACTATGGAAATTTGAGTAGTACCAGATATGATATTCATATTTATTCCTGGCAGGTCTGTTATATGACTTGTTTGCTAAAAATCTTCTATATTTGTATGATACAGCCCTTATTTAGGTAAAAAATAGCCCTTACAGCTAAAAGTTTGCCTTGCAAAAACAGCAGCTATAAGAAAACAATATAAGCATATGAAAATAAATGGACTGATTTTGCTTTTAATGATAAGGGCAGGGAGACAGAACAACAGTGACCTGCTTTGCTGATGACCTGTTGAAGCCCAATAAGGTAACAGCTGATAATGTATAAGCAGACAGAGCTATTCTGATGTGGAAAACAATGATTTTTAAAAGCAACCAAAGATTTAAAGAACTCACTTCATCCCACTTCACAATAATTTTCCCAGTTCACTATCTTACTGTTTTTAAGTGGGTCCCAGCCTAAGAGATTATCGACTTTAGACTGTGATATCAGAAGGGCATGCTAGAAACATCCCCATCCTATCTAAAAATTTAAAAATCAGGGATTATGACCATAAATAGCTACAAAACTCAGTGTGCAATGTATGCACTGCAAATCCATATGCAGTGTAATTTTAGCAACACAAAACTGCCCCTTGTTACATGCTGCTTTTTCAGCCTATTTTGCAAGTGTTAAGGTGGCTGCTATTTTTAAACAAATCTATCAAACTTGAAGGTTTACCAGAGACTTGACAGTGTTATGCTATAATAATGAAGCAGAAGTGTTAGTGAGGCAAAATGAGAATTTGCATGATACGTGGAAAAAATAAGTACATCTAATTCTAAAATTCTACATCTGATACTTTCCAACCTTTGTGATAAAAATATGCATTTTATATGCAGTATATAATCAAGATTTACACTTATATAGATTGAAACAGAACATTATTTATACACTGTGCTCTCCTATTTTCATTTTAGCTGATGACATTGTGCTGAAACATGTCCATCTAGTCAAAGCATGACTTTGCATAAGAAATAATTTACAAACTCCTTTCAAAGGCACATGCATGTTGAGTCATTGTGCGTGACTATTTTCTGCAAGTATGAAAAGATTGTGACATAGCACATCAGTTAGAAATAAGCCATTCCATCAGAAAAATGATGAATAAACATAGTTCTGTATCTGCAGAAACAGGTTGCATTTTAATGCAGAGATTTTGAAGGGTGGCCACATTTTAAGATTTAAAACCAACTGGATTGACCACACGACACTTACTTTACAAGTAAAGGTGATAATTAATTCTTTTTTTTAATTGGAAAAGAAACTGCAACATGTATATAATTTGTTTCCCAAAATGCAGAATAAAAACGACTTATCTTATTTTCGCTAACAAGGCAATTATTTTGAAAAATAAAAAGCACGTTTCTTCAAATATGGTCTAAATAAAACTTCCTAGCAGCTCAGTATGGATTTTCTTTTTTAAATGAGAACAACCAGCTAATAATACTACATTTGATTACTCACTAAACCAAACAAAGCAGCTGATGACCAAATATGAACCTGGTGCCTTGAGCCAAGGCTTTTGTTCAGAGCCTATCCCGGCTCATCACCTGTGCCACGTCCCTCTCTGCCTCACCCCCTCCCTCGCCTTCCTCCGTGCCCAGCCCACCCTCTGTGTGCTCTGTGGCCCTGCTGGAGCCCCAGTTTGTTATTTCTCTGCCCTTCCCCCAGATCTAGCATACCCCCTAAGGTATCCAATTGCTTCCCCTGCTGCAAAACACTTGTTGCTAGGAGAAAAACCTACTGCTTGGCAACAGATTTTTAAAACAACAACTTTGGCTTTGTTACTCACTGAACTTCACATCAGCAGCATGAAATAACGAACCCGAGTGGTCAGGAGTACATTTGTGTACTTATAACTCCTTTGGAAATGACTGACCCCTTCCCACAAGGATGTGCTTGCCTTTTAGTTCTTACTGCTCACAGCCCAGAATGCAGAAAGGTTCAAAATTGAAGGTTGTTTTTAAAACTGCTTGTTGTAGCCTCCCACTGAGATGGAACCTCTTGGGGGACTTCTTTTCCTCTTAAGACAACATGTTCTTGCAATAATCTGCTGTAATTTTGATTTACACTTTATGTGAACATCCTATCAGCTTTTAAAACAATAACATGACCAGGCTACATTGCAAGAACTAATTTGACTATAGCAAGCACACTGGAAACAATAAAACACGTTATGATAAAGTGAAGCAGCTAAAGTGAGCTGTGACTCCACAGCTTATTTAACTTTTTATCTCCATCTGAAAACTACATTGAGGGTCTTATTTTATACATTGTGGCTACAAACACAGTAACCCCACAATGGTTCTCCCTTCAGAAATCAGATGGCTACAGCTCTGGCAAGTACTGCATCACCACTGGCATCAGGGAATAATTAAGTATAGCCTTAGTTTTCAGATTATGGCCAGTGCTAAACTTGGACTAGTTGTCATCTGCTGCACATGTTTTACATTTTGTCCCAGGTGTGACACCATGAGGTGACGCTGAAGTGTATATAGATCTCTGGATCACCTCCCTCCATCTGGAAGCTTGGCACCACCGCATCTTCCCTTCCCCCCTCCCAGCACTGAAGCCACATCGTCTTCTCACCTTGCCCACAAAGCAGAAATGAGGATTTCCCAGACGTATAAAATACATACACCTGTGATGAAAATGGGTGCAGGAGATCACAGCTTCACACAGTGCTGTTTATGAAATGGGGCCATAGCAATTTCTGTAATTAGGTATGTTCTTGTCTTTTGTGATTCATACCCTCACCCTATGTAGGCAGCTTATAGATATTAACACATCACAGTGCGTTCCCTACGGAAATCCTGCCACTTTATCAGTCTGACCTGTAGCTGTATTTCAACACTGCCTGGGCTCAAAGCAAGGCCAAGTTTACCACTGGATCACTGTGTTCCATACAGAGACTCCAAAGCATTGTTTGTTATTGATACCATTATTTTTTCAGTATTGAGTCAAAGGGTCAGAAGTATAGCAAACTGCATTTGTGTTATTCAAAACCTAGGAGTAACAGAGAAGTTTCAATATCCAAAAGGGGAAAAAACCCCCCGAACCCTCCAAAAATTATACAAGTGCCAGACAGGATAAACAGAAAACCTCATACCAAGACTTTCGAACTGAGGAGCCTCAAAGTCAGCCTACTGAGTCAATATTCAATTATTTGAGCAAAATATTGGATTTTTCATAAGAACTGAGGATACCAGGAATAGAGAGTCCTTACTCCACTGCCTAAAACTAGGTTCCAGTTTAGAATACCTGAAGGTTCCTGGTTTTGAAAGCTTGTGCTCCATGTGAAACTATTATAATGTCAAGAAATTAATGTTATCTGTCCATCAGTCAATTATGGATAGAATTAAAGAATAAATAATTAGAAATAGCAAACAATGACTTTTTAAGAAGCTGTTTTTCATTAATGACAGCTCTTCTGAACAACCACATTGAGCATACTAGTTGTATGTGGCTTCTGGAAACAGTAATTAGGAAAATTGATCAAATACTTTAATGAAGAAATCAATTTGAAGTTAGGGGAATAGTTTGTGCATCAAAAGAAGACCAGAGTTGCAGATCCAATACTAGGTTCTGTGAGTAAAATTTATAATTAATAGAACTGTCAGAATTCAAATCGAGCTGTAGAGATCTTTAGCTGGATTGCCACTGTATTGAAAGCCAGCACTTGTAGTCCATGCTTGTACACACTCAGTACTACAGAAACTAGCACTTATTTGTCTGAACTTCTGAGACTATAGAAAAGGAATCAGAAGTGAATGATATTCTTCTGAAGTACCTTTTTGCATTTATGCATGTTCATTTCTCTCAAATATTCTGAAAAATGCTGTATTAAATATTCAAAGTCAGAACTGCAGTATCGGATAAAAGATGACCAATCTTTTCATTACTAAAATAAAACAGAACTTCATAGATTAAAGCACATTATTCACTTTTTTATTCCTTTTGCCCTTAGCCAAAGAGACTTCTGCATATAAAAATATGTATATACATATGTTATAACTATGACTAATGTCACTGTTTCAAAAGTGTTATGACACCACAGCAGCACTTACTACACTGGCACTGCAGCAACCTCTAAGAAAAAAAGAGGTTATTTTTAATACAGCATTAATAAATATATATATTTTATAGCATCCCCAGGAAACAGACCACTTCCGCAAAGCAGATGTGATCTGCCATCTGCTGCTTGGGCTCAGCACACAGCTCTGGAAGGGCCATCCTCATGGCAGTGTGCAAAATCCTCCCAGCAGGAGAGGGAATGCACCCCCTCTCTCCCCGGATTCCAAAAGGCAAGGCAGGAGCTGTAGGTAGCTGTTAACCTGCCAGACTGCCAGGACAGCTGCCAGCAGATTCTTCTTTAAGGGACAGCTATTTCCAGTGTGAAGGGAGGGCCCACACCCTCCCATCTGTGCACCATCAGGCGCAGGTCAGAAGAGCCAGAGCCTAACCATGGGCTAAGAAAGGGCTTCTAGCACTTTCAGAAAAATCAAACAAACACTTCCCTATATCCTGACTTAACCTGCACAAAATTGGAAAAAGTTGAACATACTGAAAACTACAGAAAAAAGCTTCTGACAACTAAAAGAGAAGCCCAAACAGCAGTACTTTGGGGAAAAAATTATTAAAGAGCTAGGAATAACATCAATGTACCTCAACAAATCAGCTTTTGCTAGTATTGATCTAGAAGCAAACAGATTAATATAACTGAAGCATCACCTACGTTTTATAATTATATTCCATATAAGCCTATCACATTTTTTCTCAACTGTTGGTTTGAGGGTTTTTTGGTGGATTAATCGTTAATCATTATTTTTTTTATCTAAACCTTGCAAAAGTAAGGTATTTTCCATTTAATCAACATCAGATCAGAAGAGTCCTCTCATGTCACTCATTTCTATCTCCTGTTATGGACAACCTCACAACAAGATGTCTTGTTCCACAGTGTTTAGCCTGTAAGTGCTAGGAATCCTCTTCACATCATCTTCCCAATTTTTTTCCCTAGCTAGTTTGTTTTCATTTGCTCCAGTGCCAATGCCACTTAGCCTTATTTGGATTATGCATATTCCTCTCCTGTTTACAAGGATCATGTATTACTATTAAAGTTTCCCACTCCTCCCAGGAAACTCAGCAGAGATTTCCAGGGCCATGCTGCCGTGCAGTCACCTCGGCACAGACTGGGTGTAAGGGCACCCACAGGCTGGGTTTGCCATCCAGCCACATTACCTGCACGAGAATCACAGCCCCAGCCTGAGGGGGGAACCAAAATGAAACCTCTGCCTTAGTGCACACTGAAGCTTCACTTCCCCTGTTTCACTGGGCATGGCAGCCTCTGTTCTGGGTATATAAAGCAACCAGTGGAGCACAAACACCACCATTCCACAAGGGAAGGAGAATCTGTAGGCTTACAAAACTAAAGGTGAGACTACACTCTTGACAAGATGATGATTTTGATAACGGGGACAAGATGATGCCTCATGTTGTGCCTGGCTAACTCATGCACAATAGAGATGCAGCTCTGATCAAGTAATACCCGAGCTCTTTGTCCTGCCCACTCATTTCCATACTGTCTTGCTCTTGCATTTCTGAAAATTATTTTATTTCTTTCACTGAAGGGTCTCCAAGTCTCACTTTCAATCAAACTTTGCTTTTGTCATGCAACTCTTCTCACTGAGAAGAGGTATTGCATGTACCTAAAATTTTCTGTTAACACACCAAGCAATATTTAGTGAAGCCTCAGTTATTTCATCAACTAGTTCTTCCAGAATTCTGTTCAACTCCTCCATACTCTTCCACCACCAAGTACTTGCCATCATTTCCATACTTTCATTTCCACTGCCAATTTTACCTTTGTCATCCATGATGAATATCACATTCCTGTTGAAGATTGAGGCAAAATACGACTTGCAGTTATGGACTTTTTGTAAGTGGATATCCATCACTGCTCTGATTGACACTGCATGTTAAATCATATTCTGTGGTTGGTTTATGGCTCTTGAGATACATTTTTCAAACTGTATAATAAATTAGTGCACAAGGTTGGAAGCAGAGAAAATGTAATTCCAAATGCTGTTTCTCCCTCAGTCCTCTCCTTTGGTTTACTATTGTCAGCTGACAGGCAGTTGGAATAAATCTGAGCCCTGCTTCCCGAAGTGTAAGAGTCTTGTCCATTTGAGTCACTTTTCTAGTTCACTGGAGCACAGTTGGCAGGAAGAACAAGAATGACAGAAAAGGCACTCCCCCACAAAGCTAGGATTTGATCAGAGCAAGCAAACTGGGAAGTTAATGCTCTCTGAGTAAAGAGCTGAAATGCAGAGTAGCGGCTTCCACTTTTCAAGGAAGGGATTTTCATGGAGTAAGAACTACAGCAACATCATGGGTTTGGTGGGGAAGGTGGGAATTCTGGAACTTAAGTGAGCTGCCGAGTCTGAGGTCAGATACAAACACTTCCTACCAGCTATTGTGTTAAACATCCATGGATTTATCTTCACAAAAATATTAAAACATGATCTTATTTTAAATCAAATGTAATCCACACAGCAGAAAGACCACATCTACTCTAAACACATCCCTACATTTTTGAAACTTAGGCTTTGATTCTGCAGCAAATGAGGTGAGTTTGAATGGCCAAACTAAAGCTACCTCATTTATTTTCCAGAGATCACCAGCTGCTCATACTATCATATCACAATTTTAAAGGAAATTAAGTTTGACATGTCAATTACTTTAATAGATCTGACAGCATTTCATGCTGTTTTATACTTTACATCAGAACTAGTTATTTTTGGCAACTGTAACCTACCAACTTGTGGCTAGGCATTCAACTAATATGACAAAGCATCATCGCAGGCTGCATTTGTATCATAGCATTTCATAGCCCTCTGGTAAATCTTTGGGTCCATGACCCTCACAATACCATCTGTTCCAATGCTAATGTGGCTATCACTTTTACAAATGGTCATAAATTAAAAACCAGACAGAATCCCAAAGAAGCTATTGTCAGCTGTCAGGACAAACTGTAAGAAGAACCATGGGAAATGAAGACTGAAATGGCTTTGCATCTGATAGAGGTTCACCTGCTCATCTTTTGAACATTTGTAAACACAAGACAATACCTGCCTTAATTCATTACTTGCACCCATTTAGAAAATAAGGGAGTTGTTTTTAAATGAGAAAATATATATTTTAAACTGTGTCTTTATTTTGAAATACTTATTTTAAGGTAGCAAAACCCACTTACCATCAGGGACATTTTAATTCAGAAGCCAGGGCAAAATCCTTTCTTTTAGTAGGTCAGATCACTTCTGATAGATGGGAAGTATTCTTAGATGGCAAGTATTCTTCCAAAGTGCTACCTAACACCAACTTTGTCCATGTAGATTTAGAGTTTTGAAGCCACTTTCAGACTGCATATTGTACAGAAGAAATGTTGAATCCACGTGATTTTTTTGTTATTTCTATAGCCCTTTAAAGATGAAGTCTTTATATCACTCACAATTCACTAGATCATCTAAACATATTATACTATGCAGGAGTACAGCTAACTAAGCTAATGTAACACAATACATTATGTTATGTTCTGGAATAATTTTAAAAAATCAACTTTTAACAGCACTGATCAAAGTGAATCCTGGTTTGGTTTTCTAATGACTGTCTTACATCGCTGCAGAGGAGAATTTACAAATGCTCACTCTTGTGCATTTGCTGATACCTAATAAAAATCTGAAATAATGAAAAAGCCTTGGTAGTCTTTCCTCTTGCCTGTATTTTTTGTAATATTTGCACAAGCCTTTTTTTAATCAGTCCAGATGAAACAAAGGTAGTAAAGAATGATTTCATATACCAAATTTCCTAAGGATATTGGTCTTAAGTAAGTTCAATGTGTGAGATGTGAACAGTGTATTAGTAGTGGCTGAGGAAGCTTGAACACACCAAGTTGCAAGAAATCATTTCACCAGCATCACTGATTAAAAACTAATTATTAGAACCAGAAAAAAAATGGAACTCACATGTTCATTTTAGATACATCCATAAAAGAAGCACTTGTAAATTCACTTACCAAGTTTAGTTCCTGGGATAACAGGAAAGCATTCAAAAACTTTGGGATTTATTATCAAAGTATTTAGAAAAAAAAATAGAAAGGATCAAATGTCTGAATCCTAATGGGCCTACTAAAGCACGCTATATTGCTCAAGTGGTTTTGGGTAGTGTCTTTTCTTGCAGGGCTTAGCTTTTAACAGTGTGAACAATGTTCATGTTTTCACATTTCTGCCAAGTAAGTGCTTTGCTAATGAATTGCTTTGCTTTGTTCATCTGGGCAGTACTAAAAGATTGAAAATTTCTTTCAGGTCAAATGCTTTATCTATAGATACGTGGCTCTTGTATATGAGCACTCCATTTTAACTCTGTGTTTTTCTAATATTTCTTTTTCCTTCAATTCTATACCAGCTCTTAAGAAAGAAGAGGTGGTCCTAAAATCAACTTCAAATCTGATTTAGGCTAGGGCTATTTCTAACAAGGGCCTAACAAGTGCTATTTCTTGAAAGCCAGCTTCCTTGAAGCATCACACCAGCATCTACCACAACACAGGATTTCTCAGATCAGCATGGAAAAGCCACACATTTATAAACTACACATGAGGGGTTAGCAGAAAGAAGCTGTAACACACTGTGATGCAGAAAGTTTTCTCAATTTGCCAAGACTCTGATAAGTGCATCTTAGTACAAAACTACATTCAGCCTCAATATCTGGACAGTAATATATACTTACAACCATTGTGACACACTTCAAGGTATTAAGCAGCCCTCTTTTGTTTACCTTCCACTAATCACAGAACAGAAGCACAGAGTTATGGTTTGCCATTTCTTACCAAACTGATCTTCCCCAGAGAGTATTATCCCTTTTCAGGCAAAAGCTGGCCTGAGAAGTCTTACTCAAAACTGTATTTATTGCATATAATGGTAATTACATATGCACACAAACATAACAGCGAAAGAAGATTTATATTAGTTCTCCAAAACTGACCCTGGTTACACATAAATAAACATTCCAGAGTTACATTTGTGCTCACCAATTCAAGTTAGGGACTGTAAAAGTCTTCAATTTCCCCAAGGACATAAAACAAGACTTAATAATTTTCCGTTCAAAATCAGGTATGCTTCTCATTTGTAGAAAAATGCACCAAAGCATAGGTGAACAGAACACCTAAGAAAAGCTAATCACTCTTTGTATAATAAAAGCAGCAATCCTTTTTCCTTTACATTTCTATATCCACGTACTTCATATTTAGTTCTGGTTTGAAGTTAACTTCCCTTGAATTTATCTTACTACCAAGCAAAAATGCAAGTTAAGAAACAAAGATTTATAGAAGCAGTTTACCTTTATCACCTATTAAAGTACGTTACTAAAAAACAGTGCAATGTTTAAGCGAGCTCTCAAAACCAGAGCAAAAAGAAATCAAAGAAACAACTTTACTGATGCCTCAGACTTCTGAACCAGCCTGCTATCCAAACAGACATCTCTTTCACCAAGCATCTCAGTTGCAATGACTTGGGAAATAATATATTCATTGAGCAAATCCAAGGCAGCGCTGACAAATCTTCCATAAAGGAAGGGAATTGTGAGAAAGAGAGATGTAAGTAAATGAAGTGATATATTATTTAAGAGTATTGAAAGCGAATGATACAAGGACCTCATTTTACACGGCTGAGCTGAATGGCTATCAAGGAGCTGCCAGATCCCTTCACTTAAACTGCACGCACAGGCAAGAACTATCAAATATTTTCACTGATAAATGATAGAGCTGATTTAATAATCTACATTTTAATAGAAGGTCCATCAGTGACAGTACTAAATTTAAATATCATAAGGGAAAGTCCTCCTAAAGTCTGCCAATCATTTGCAAGTTAAAACTCACAAAAGACACTCCACAGGCTCTTTTCAGCAGGCAGTGGGAATACTGATACTGCTGCCCTAACAAGATTGACACTGGAAATGCCTATGGGGAAAATTATTTTCTTTACAGTGCAAAGGCACTGGAAAGAATAGTCACAGGAAGTAAATATGAGTCCCATGAATGTGATGCTCAGGATGAGAAATCAAGAGGCTTGCCAGGTATGTCACAGTACATATGCTTCAGTTTCCCTTTTTCATACTGAGAATACATGCTTCAGGACCAAACATATTTGAAACTTAACATGTTGAGCACTCAAAATTATTATGAAAAAATATTATAACCTTTTAAAAATATCTAAATTTTTGATTTAGAAAAAGAGTAAAAAAGATTAGAGTTATTGTCTTACTCTCTGACATACCGACTCTTAGTTGCCATAACACTTGCACATGCTCAGCTTAGCATGTGCACTTTTTATCCTTCCAAATTTCCTCAAATCTTAAATATGCATGCCTGAAAATACAATAACTAAAACTAATGGTATTTTTTTTCAAATGCCAAGAGTTGTTTGCAAACCTAGTGTTTTAACAAAACATGCAGACTAGAGTCATGATTAACTGGTGAAACTAAAGAGCTCTTACCTCTTGGCTCTCTATAAAGTCCACACATAATAGTACCAAAATTTAAAAGGTGCAAATCAACACTGTACTGCTGACTGAAAAGTGATGAAAGCCCAAAACAGCTTTCTGTGTTCAAGTTTATCATTACTTACATCATTCATGAGGTATTTTCCCACCCATCTCAGCTTACCCAGGTTGTTTACATGATAGAAATAGCATTAAAACCATTCACAACTCTAAACATGCAGTTTTCTTCAGAGAAGACATTAGCCTTTTCCAGTGAGATGAAGTACACATAATGGCCAGAGAGCACATCTCCTCGCCCCTGCTGAGAACTCAAGATATGGCAGCTCTCTGAATAGTATCACCACATAATTTTCTTCATGCCATTCGTTGCTACTTGTTGAAGAGAATATACTCTAATAGGAATAATAATGGAAAAATAACCATCACACACCTTCAAAATAAACAGTTTTCAGAGATGCACAAAACCCACTTCACATTTTCCCACAAATTAGAGCTCACTGAAATAAACGTTATCTCTGTAATTTGTTCATATAGGTTAAAAAAATAACTTGACACAAAAAATAGCCCATCGTTAACCTTAAAGGCAAATTCTCTAACTCCATCTAACACAAGTTTGCTACCAGAAAACACAGTCTATTTTTAAAGAAATCTAATTTTGGAGAAAATAGATTATGCCATTCACACATGGTAAGTTGGTTGAATTCTTTCAAAGTGCAAGGTGCAACTCATCTTTAAACAGTAGACTCATGAGCAGGGGAATTACTGCTAAGTACAAAACTGGCTAGCAGAGAAGCAAAGCTTCAGCAAATGGAAAAGAGGTCTTCAAATAAAATTTAAAATGAGATGAGCTGAAGAGGGAGAGAGAGACATAAGAAGACTGCTCCAGACTGGGGATTTGCAGAAAAAACTCTGAACCAGAGTAGACAACTTATCTGGGGAATACAGCTGCTTGACATAACCTCGCAAAAGCAAGCATTAAAATTATTTCCTGGGGACAGTTGCTTCCAGATCTCTAGTTTTGCATTAAGGTAGGCTACTTACTGCTTGATAAGGATAAGATAAAGCACAGTTTTCAAGAAAAAGTTGTTTATGCTTCCTAGTCAGAAAAAAAGAATTATAATTGATTAGGTAACTTCTGGTCCTCTCAAGAGCAGTCTGTTTTCTCAGGAAATAGCTTCTGTCAAAGCACCTAAAGCTCCCCTGTGATGCATACAAAGCAAAAACCAAAAGATCATTTAACCAGGGCATAGAAATGCACCTGAAAACTGCATGAGACTTAGACCAAAATACATGCACTGATAATGCCTGCATCATTTTATAATAATACGTTATTCTAAGACAAACTGAGAAAGAGTCAGGGTTCAGACACCTGCAAGTTTCTCACACACATTTAATCACCACCTCAACTAAGCCACATGGAATGGTTTATCTCATTCAGGTGGCTGTTGATGGTAGCACTTAGTTATATTTCACCAATTTGCAAAGAAGGAAGGAGAGGGGAGGGGAGGCAACATCCATAGACTATTTCAGGCTTCAAATGTCCTGTAGTTATAGAGTCCTCACCTACAGAATTCTATAAAAGAACCTTTCTCAGGAGAAGGAAAATAAAATCTCTCTTGTTCATTTAAAGTTGAGATGACTACTCTCTCAAAGCCTTTTTCACATTCTTTATATTTACAAATATTTCTGTATTAATTATATAAAATTCAATTATAAGTGATTAGATGCCAGATGTTACCTACAAGCAAAGCATACCAGGTGCTACATAGCTTTTATTGCTGTGTAGGTTCTCAGCCCCAGCTCTAAAGAAATACTTTCATAAATTGAATGAGCAAAAAAATGCCCAGGGAAGCAAAATAATCATAATTAGCTCAGTGCATACTTCAGCAGAATGACCTAATTTAAAAAGTGTTTTGCAAAGCAATTCTCATATTGAAAGGGAATTACACTGAGCAAAATAAAAATAGAACTTTTGAGATCCATGCAAAAAAGCACCAGCAAGTACCCCTGAAAAGGGATGTAAGAGACTACAGAGGATAGCAGGGAAGATAACACATTTTCAATTTTTCCATGTCTTTTCTCTTTTCCTTTTTGTTCTTTTTTTGAAAATAAGGAGAATTTAAATATCAAGACCAACTATTAGCACTTTATTGACACAAGGCCTTCTGGCCATTTCCTGAACTACTAAGACCTTTAAGACTACTGACATTTTCCTTCTGTTAAATTAGTCATCAGTTAATATTTTTTGCTTAGTGTAAATCTGTATGTTTTACATTCTATTTTAGGCAGCCAGTTACCCAGAAAAAGGCACAGAGGAAAAGGGATGTCAACAAAACCCATCTGTCAATGACCTTAATGCAGTCAGCCCTTTACAGGGTAAAAGGCATAAGATGATGGAAAGACTCTGGAAAGACTCTTAATAGGAATTACCCTTTCTAAAACCTACAAAAAAAAAAAAAAGCCTGAAAAAGGAATTTTTTCATTATGGTGTGATAAGATGCTTTTACAGTCTTGCTGGCTCTTCATCATCTCTACCTAGTACTATAAAAAAGATACTTCCGATGTAAACAATGATAAAGAATCATAAATATTTTGTTTTCTTTAAATCATTCAGGTATACTTGAACCTTTAAGAAAACCATCGAGAGAGACAGAAGCCTAAAAACCTAATTTCTGGAGATCCCAACTGAAGCCTTTCATTGCACTGTTTTGCAACAGACACTTCTGTATGCAAAGACAGTAAGATGTATCCAAAATATTAAGGCAGATTTGTAGGCCAGAATATATGTGTAGATACATACATGTGTATATTTTATATGCATAGTTAAGATGAGTGACAACAGTTGAAAAAGGTATTAATCATTTGCACCTTCCTTCCATGATTGCTATGGGTAATGTACCATGGAAACAAGAGAAGAAAGAACAAAATCTGTGCTTATTGATTTTTACCACTGGTAAAAATAAAGTAAGTCTTGCATAACAGGAAAATGTAACAAGACTTTCCACAGACAAGTGTTCCCATCATGTTTTCTAACACAAATCATTACATTTACCTACAAAGCTTGCCTTGCTTGCATTCCTAGAATTGCAGGATGACAGAAATAGGAAGAGAACTTAAGATTCTCTACAGCCAATCTTGAAGTTGAGTTACCTACAGTGGTTTGTCAAGGGCTGTCAGATTTTGAGTATCTCCAAGGATGTGTGACCCCCACAACCTCTTGCCAAGTGGATGCATCTTACATGTGCATCTAAAATACTGTTACCATTACACAAATGCTATCTCATCATGCTCCTGGTTCCTGTCAATTACTTGAAACAGCGTAGGGCAGGGAATCTCACCTCAGATGCTTTCTTATGATGTCTAGAAAAGCAAGGCCCTGTTCCAGACTGGGCCATTGTGATCCTTGGATTTTTTCCTTGAATTTTAAACTATATCTGGTTGCTACTTCCCAAATTATAATATTTGATCCATACTTGCTGTATATGCAGTGAATTAATAGTAGCCCATTTTCGATAACAGAACCCAGTTTGAAGACTATATCCTATAAAATGTGACTCAAAGCTTGAGATAAATACTACTTGTATTTCAAAAACTGATAAGAAAGAGTCTTAAAATCTTCCAAGCAAAGAGAAGGAACTTTGGAGTAATGCTGAATGTTGCAGACTAACCTGCTTCAACAGCGAATTGTCATGAATTATCTGATGGGTGAAATTTTATCAGTTCCACACAATACAATAAAAACAGTGGAATGATTCGTGACCTGCCAAATAAAAAGCAGTAACTCTAGCCAAAGCATCCCTTCCTTCTGCCAGCATCTGCCACTAATTAATTTTCCACTTTTTTAAATGGGAACAAACAGAAGTGATAAAATGGTTTCTGGCAAGCTGTGCCTGAATAGATAAACTGTGGAAAAATCTATCACACAGACAACACGAAAAAATAAATTTAAAGCTGAGATTGTGGGCAAAATTCCTTATGCTAAAAAACCCCAACAATCAAAAAACCCCAAAAAACCCCAAACAAACACCTCCCAAAGTCTTTAAAAAAAAACCCCATCCCAGCTTTTTTAGCCTTTAAATGTTTGAGTTTGGTTTGGTTGTTGTTTTTTGGGTTTTTTTTTTTTTTTGTTTACTTTCAAATTAACTTTTCTGGCATTTCTATTTGATAGAGTTCTCTCTGTATTCAGCAAGCTGCCTTAACCATTGCTACTAGATTCTCAATAAATAGTGCAGCTTAGTTTCTCCTTGAGTCCAGTTTCATTCAATGCAGCCACCGTGCATGCTGCACAAAATCAGATTGCCTTTTGCATCTTCAGCTACTCAGATTGTCTAAACCAAACAACCATTTAAGATAGCTGCAGAATTCCTCTTGGAATGGCTGACAGCTGAGGACAGCACCAATAAGTTGAAGAGACCTCAGAGAGCTCACTCTCACATGGTGAAAAGCATCCAAGAATGGATGTATCCAAGTATTTTCTTGTTGAAAGATCTGCTCCTGTCACAGCTGCTTTAAGCCATTTGGAGTAAATACAGAGTAATGTGAAAAGAAAGTCTGGTATGAAGCAGGACCTGTAATACCCTCAGCCCCATAATTCCATTTACAGTTCTCAGGGAATCAACACAGACTTGCCTGAGTAAATGGGAGCTCACTGCTTCAGGCTACAAACAAATTCAGTGCTGCAAATTCCTAAAGTCACTTTTTGTTTCCAAAAGGGAAATTAGGTTCTAGTTTAAACTCAAATTTGTAGCAGTTATTGTTGTCAAATACTGAATATATATAGATCTTCTTTAAAAGAGTACTGTAAGATTCAAATAAAGCATTTAGGAATTAAGAAATTCTACTAATCTTTCTCCAGTATGAAGTGTCTAACTGCTGTATTTGATCTTAACAACATTAAAAATAACATACAGTAACTTTGAAACAAGCAGGGGAAAAAATCCTCCCTAATTTTTCACCTTGATTTCCACTGTATTATACTTCAAGTGCTAATGACCATGCAAGTTGATTTTATGCAATTTTTTACTGCACCAAGCACTAATGGTTTTCTCTTGTAAGGCTAAAAGGGGAAATAATATTTTCATGACAGAAAAGAACATAGCCTGTGAGTGCCTCCCAGCAGATGAAGTATTTAAAATGTATCGAAATGGCCCTTGAGTCACTTGAACTCGGTGGTTTCCAGGTTAAAATGCAAGCACAATGGCCACTGTTTTTTCAGGGTACAGAATGCAATCACTTGAAACATTTTGATGTTTAGATGTGGTCAAATCACAGTAGAATGCCTTCTGTAAGGAGCAGTGAGCTTTTGGCCAAATATATATTTTGCTTTCTCTACTTTTTGTGAAATGATCTTGAAGTTTCTGAAGGTCATTTTACCAACAAACCTAGCAAAACCAATGACCTTTACTTCTCCATTCTTTTTCAACCACCCTGTGTGTAAGGATGCACTTAAGAGAGTGAGTCAAATGAGCACTGAGATTTGGCATCAGCTTTTAGCTCTGTGGTAATCAGTTACAACTCAAACCACGCATGAGAACCAGCACAATGTGCTTAGGACAAACCCATGTGGCCCTAACCAACAATTTTACTATGCAGGGGCCTGAGGATGAAAATCAAATGAATTACTGAATATTCTCCAGATGAGAAAACCGAATTACTGAAAGAAAAAAGTTAGTTGGGTGACTGTGTTTAGAGTTTCTCTTCCTTAACTCCCATGACCCCTTCAAACATGGTCTGAATTCATGTTTTAAAGTCTTTGTTTTTCCTTTCTTTCAATCAACTCAATATCTGTGACAGGCTCACAAGCACATACTACCCATACATACTGCCAGAGTCCTTTCTGGCAGTGTATTTGGGTTGAAAAAAAATACAAGAAGTCAGTACAGTACAGTAAGAAATCAATAACAGTATATTTCAACTGAGAGATAAAGCACACATAGTTAATCTAAGCCTAAGAGATCTGGTTTAGCTATCCAAAATTATAGGAAACTAACAGGTAACTAACAGTGTGAAGTAGGGAATGTAACTCCCTAAGATACTGCTTTTTGAATGTTAATTTCTACATGAGTAAATTGTTTAATTAATTTCTCCCTTTCTGTTTTAGTTTCTGCTCTTAGAACCTAAGTTACTAATAGCATTAACTGGCAAGTGCCATGATGAATTACTTGATATTCAGAAAATACTATAGTCTTCTGAGATTATAACAGCATACAAATGCTAGATACCTATTTCATCTCAAAGCTATATTTAAGTAGGAATTTTTCAGCCTGAGAGAGAATAAACAGATTTGTTTCCTGGACAATGGATTGAAATATTCATTGCCATTTCAGGCATTACTGAATGATGGCCCGTTTCAGGACTTTTCAGACGTCAGCAGTAAGGGCTACTTTCCACAACAGCACTCTGACTGCAGAAGATAAAAGAATGTTTATTCTTTTTTTCACAGGGGAGGAAAACAATGACAAAAGCAGGAAGGCAGCAGTAATGCAGAAATCTGGAGGCAGTGATAAAGGGTACGGAGAATGGAGAAAGTTGTATAAATAAATCCATTCTGGCCAAAATCAGGAAGGCGATAACCATAGGTATATGACACTGAAGTGTAAATCATCTTTTTAAAATCAAGTAATTAAAGAAAACTTTAAATTTCATTAGGTGTGAGAAAAAAATTATTTGAAATACAGAAAACAAAACAAAGCATTTCAAACCTTTAGAACACAAGTTCACGTTGTTTTTTCTGAGTGCACTATACAAACCTCAAAAAGAAGAAACAAATGCAAACACTGCATTTGTTCAAAAGAATTGCTGCTGGATTCTGTAAAGTACACCTAATTAATACTGACACATTATTGCTTCCCTTTTGACATCTTGTGAACAGTCAGAGCTAGCCAAATAGCAAGCTGCTATAACCTCTGGCTTGGAGAAAATTTCAGTTAGTGACAAACACTAAGAAATAGCACCTAAGAACAAGGCAGAGCTTAAAATGAACATTGCTCAACAAAATAAACTGAACGAATGTATGGATTAAAGCATTAACTGTACAGGGAATAATAATTTACTTCCACAAGAAACTGCATAGAATTTAAACAGCATTCCTCTTTGAAAAAACTAGATTTGTTGTTCAGCTGATTTAATTAATAAAACCCTCAACATCTTAAAAGGAGCGGAAATAGCAGTGAGCAGGAAGATGAACACGCTGCCCCTGCAGCCAGACCTCTGTTGGAATAGCTCCCATCTTAGGTAATGCAACAGTGGGACCCCAGCAGTTCCACTTCCCAAGTTTAGTTAAGCAGAATACATTTTTTCATTCACTAAATAATTTTTCTTTTACTCATGGATCAAGTCCCCAACATTTGGTGTTACGTTGACTTAGGCATTTCGTTAGTAAGGTAAATTCCCCATCAAACCCTCCCATTTATTATTAGCATTTTGTTGGCAAACAGATCTCTTTCATCACTCTTAACTGCTCCAATTTTTACATCATCATCAAGACCTCCTGTTTTTCATTTTAGTAAATCTCTTGAAACAGGAACAAATACATGAAGACTTTAGAGACAGCAGCAAAATGAGTAAGAAAATATTTCTTTAAAAAAATTGTAATTTTGCAAAAATGATGATGCCAGCCAATAGAATGTAATTTCATTCAGCTAATACACTAGACTTCAGCAGAGTGTTCATGGTCACGCTAATAAAACGTAGAGTCTGGATGAGAGACAAATGCAAGAGTCTTTTTGCAGAAACTCCAAAGCATAGCACATGCTGTAACTCACAGGAAGAAGTACAATACTTCTGAAGCCACAAAACTAACATTTCTGGTCTTTACTAACACATTTCCCCAGTAATTTAAACCAACAAGTATTAACATACAACAATTTTGTATGAAATTTTATATGAAAAATAGTAAATTTTTCAAAGTTTAGCTTTTCATCCTTCTTATCAGAGTGATATAACAACATTAAAAAGATGGATTATAAAAGGAGACATCTCCTATTCCTAATACGCTATTTTTGTTAATACAAATTGAAACAAATATTTTATTTAGCTTTTTTTTTCCCCTCTGGGCAACTACAAAGACTCACTCAAATCAAAGATTCAGATTTCCAAACCATTAGAATCAGGAAATTTTATTGAGTGTCAGATGTCACTCATTCTAAAATTTTAATAAAAACAAATGAAAGTTTTTCCAAACTAATTTCAGGTTCAACTACTTCAAGTAATTTCACTTGAAGAAGCAGGCCTGGGTACAGATGCTACATACTAGAACTCATACCATCCCTAAATCTTACTTGCTTTTTGTTGCATTTTATACATAAAGTTATTATGATCTATACTCAGTATTTGCCCCTCAAAAGGAAATTCACCAAAACTTATTAAATAAACATAGGCTCTAATGTAACTTTTATGTGGAAACAGTTGCATTTCATAGTACTTTCTAAGGATTGCTAGAACGCCATATCAAATATTTTTAAAATATCAAATTAATTACAGAAAATAAGGGCTTTTTGCACAGAATTTTCATTCATAAACCAACTGCCAGCTTAGAATTGTGAATACAAATATTAGAAGTTAATGCTTCAGCTGTTGTCATAGAGGCTGGTACCTTCACACTGCTGTTGCTATAGCTCCCCTGCCACTGAGATCAAATCTCTTTATAACAAATAGGTAAATATACACAAACAAAGTGTCCATATACAGATACTGGGATGTACAGATATTCATCTATGCACACGGGCAAGACTAAACAATGCAAGCTTCCTCATTAAAATACTTTTCACAATAGTGAAAAGGTCAAGAAGGATACAGAATTACATAGACAAGTATTTTTATAGCATATGTCTTGAATATTTGTATTTAAGCAGCATAAATCTCTCAGAATCTACTCAGAACAACATCCTAGCACAGAAAAGCTGTGGAACAGTAGAAAAAGCTCTTAGAAACAAAATTTTAAATTATAAGAATCCTTGAAAAGGGATGTCCAAACCAATGAAATGAACAGTCACCTTCAAGCTAGGACTCAAACAGAAAATTTCATAAAAAGGAAACCTGGATTGGAAGCCCAGTAATTTTCATCCCACATGACAGCTAATTTCTCAGTCACTCTGAAGAGCACTGTGTGTTTACAGACTATTTATTCACAGGTGCATTCAGAGGAGGGGCAAAAAGACACCCAGCAAAACATGAACTTTCATTTTCACTGAGTTGCACTGCTTTAGATTGACTGCCTGCTTCTTCAGGAAAGAGAACCTTTTGGCATTTGTCAGCAGGCTCAAATATCCTGAAATGCTGAAAAGGTGAAACAAAATCTTTCCCTGTGCTGCCTTCCTATCTGATCTTTTGTCTCATATGTTTCCCTCAGGGATGCACAAGAAATTTCTCTGAATAATTCATAAGCACACAGGCAGAAGCTAGCTTCTACTTCTGAACAAAAAGATTAGGTAAGAAGCTGATTTCAGCTGTTCTATTCTGCTCTATCTGGAAGAAAACTGTATTAAAAGAAAGTAATTTTCCTAACATAGTAAGCACACAATGTATACATGTATGTATCTACGAAGTATATAAACAAACACGTTTGTACTAGGCAAGGTATCTTTGTACTTAAAGCTACATATTTGAGGGCAAGACTGATTCTCTACCTTCCAAAAACCCAAGAAATCACATAGCACAGAAGTAATCAATAAACATGCAGAATGCAGAAAACACCTCTACTCTGCACCAGTGAGGCCTGTGTGCAGTTTTGGGCGCCACAATGTAAGAAGGATATAAAGGTACTGGAAGGCATCCAAAGGAGGACAATGAGGATGGTGAAGGGCCCTGAAGGGAAGCTGTATGAGGAGTGGCTGAGGTCCCTTGGTCTGTTCAGCCTGAAGGAGACTGAGGGGAGACCCCACAGCAGTTACAACTTCCTGAGAGGGGAAGAGGAGGGGTAGATACTGATCTTTTTTCTCTTGTGACCAGTGACAGGAATGAAGGGATAGCCTGAAGTTGTGCCAGGAGAGGTTTAGGTTGGATATCAGGAAAACCCAGAGGGTGGTTGGGCACTGAAATTGCTTCCCCAGTGAAGTGGCCACAGCACAAGCCTGAGAGAGTTCAAGAAGCGTTTGGACACTGCTCTCGGATACATGGTGTGACTCTTGGAGTGTCCTGTGCAGGGCCAGGAGTTGAACTTGATGATCCTTGTAGGTCTCTTCCAACTTAGAATTTTCTACAATTTTATGAATTTAACTTTTACTTCAGAATACCAAAATGACTGGTCTTTCCTCTACAGTATCCAACTCAGTATCCAACTCTTCTCTTACCCTAAGCCACCTTCTTTCCCAATGGCATGAATATTAGGCAGATGCAAATTGCTTCTTCTTCTATTAGGATTGAAATAGTCTTACGGCCTGCAAATCCTTTTTATGTCCCAACACACAGAATAAATGCCAGGAAAGACTCTTTCCAAAGCATTTTGTAATAAGAATAGAGATCCCAAACTGACAAGTTACGGGTTACCTACACCAAGTCAAGACTTCACAGTACAGTATCACCAGTTGAGATGACAATGCTTATGAACACGGACTCAAGACTTACCAGCCTCTGCATGCTTTTCACATGGGTAGGACTAATGGATAAGGCCTCTTCATACCACCGTTTGGCTTCATCAATATTTCCACGAAGTTCAGCCACCTGACCCCTCATGTAGAGAACATAATGTGACATTGGAAAGAGATTAGCTGCTTCCTGGGTACATGCTGTGGCCTCAGCAGGCTTCCCAATTCCTATGTAGACTTCAGCTGTGTAAGGAAAGTCAGGACCAATTAATGATTTTTTTGATTCATCATACCACGACTAGATGTTGTCACATAAAATAGTTTCACTTTAGATAAAGATTTTTTCCTCAAAAAATTTTGCATCTTAAAAGAGAAATTATTACCTAAATTATTTTAAATGAATAATTCTTTCAGTAAAGTTGCTTTTCTAAATGCATCAGGAGTTACAACTTCTAAATGGCTGTTTGAAATCCCAGAATACTCTTTCTACTTTGCAATCTTTATCTCAAGCCTTTGATTTTTCCATTTTAGTTTTATTTTTAAGATGTGAGCATGTGAGTATTCCAGGACTCTTTTTAAATCAGTTGAGTAGCCTGACACACACTTATATAAATCAGATTGACTATAAGGGGAAAATTTTTCATTCAGTGAGTAATTAACAACTAACAATAGAAACATTTGCCTTCAGTAGCTCTTATGGCACTCTTACATTCTTCAACACTGCTATGTCACTACCTTGCTAGTTCATCCTAATCTCTTGCTGGAAGAGAGGGAGAAGAGAGGAATAAAGAGATACTAAATGCAAGAAAAAGCTATTAAGGTTCTGGGCTGGGTGATCTTTTCCTTTACATTGATATAGACCAAATGAAAATAGAGCCTTAAAGTAATTGTATCACTGCATTCTCTTGTGTCACACTGTACAAGAGGTTTATAGATTACGGTTTAAATCAAGGTGCTGCATCAGAACAGAAAAGTGATCTGTCACTGCTCAAGACATGCTTCTCACTGTACTGTACAGAGCACCTATTTTTGGGTTTAAAGGCCCTCAGATCAGGAACTCCCACTACAGCAGTGGATTTTGGATTATAACTAAAACTCTGAATCAGACTGATATTTGAGTGCCTTTAAAGGACCTTGCTTATAAAAAAATTGCATTCAACAGCTTTATCTCTGTGTTCTTCCAATGTCAGAATGTTTTAAAGATATTTTTAAGAGTAGAAAGTGGCCTGTGTAGCAGATTGTAGCAGCAGACCACCAATGCGCATGGGAATCTGACTAAGTTGTGATCTAAACAGGAATCATCAAAGTGTGTCCAGACTCCTCCTTTGTGGGCAAAACAGTAGCAGTCACTTGCATGAACTGAATAACCACCAGCAGCACATGACTCACAAATATTTTTTAAAATACAACCCCCCCCCCCNCCAAACAGAAAATAAGTAATGGAACAAGCTGCCACAGAAGGCTGAGAAATTACCAACATTATAGATGCTAGGAGTTATTGTAGATGGTCATCTGTGACAGTTTATAGATATTTAAAGCCAATGATGCCACAATGCAGAGCAGGCAACTCCACTACACCCTGTTGGACATTGCCCTGTTGTAATCTGTGTTGCTTTTGAGTAGCCCAACTGAGATCACTATTATTAATCACTGCAATTGCTTTCTTTCCAATCTTCTGGGCTTTTCCTCTAAACCACTAAAGCATTTATAACTAGGAGCCATTACCCCACAATGACTTTCACACCATAAACCTGATGTAAATAGGTAAACTGAAATGCTATGAAATAAAGCACTATTTTGTTGAAAACATGAAAGAAAAAAAATTATGTCACTGAAAAATGCTCTGAGCAGAACAAAGCATAACAATTGCAGGCTGATTTCTAAATTACATCTTTCTGATCAAGCTATCAAGAAAAACAATTCCATGTTATACATTTTTAACTGTATAAAAATACACTGGATCATCATTTTCTGGTTACAATTTTATATAACAGCCACTTGTGATATTGCAGTTAGCTTGAGGCTTGAAGCATCATACCAATATTAAATCCACTCAAGACAACTCCACATTTAGACAAATAATCCCGAGTCTTTTACATTAATGAAACCAGAGGGAAAAGAATGGAATTTGGGTTGATTATCACAGTTGCAAGGGACAGGTTGCTCAATAGTTCTATTACTGTTTCTTTCCCTGCATATGCAGAATTATTTATTTTCTATTACAAAAATTGGTAGTTACAGGAACTCTATTCGAAAATCTTAAAAACATCTTATTTCATTCAATGGAATCAGTGACCTGGGATTAGCTCAGTTGGTTGGAGCATGGTGCTAGTAATGCCAAGGTCACAGGTTCCATCCCCTCATGGATCATTCACTTGGGAGCTGGACTTGGTGATCCTGGTGGGTGCCTTGCAAATCAGAATATTCTGTGATTCTGCAAGGACACCTAGATTTTCAAGCACTAAGATACTCTAGGTACTTTGGAAACTAAATTCTTCAGGGATAAGAGAGGGAGTGCTGCATTTGTTCTACAGAAGGTATGAGTCCACGGGTAATTCTAAAGTCTAATTCTAGATACATTCTAAAACTACTGCCTTATCTTTCATAAATTATCTTACACACAGAGCAACTCTAGTGTGCTTTTTATTTCTTGACTTGTTTCAATGCCACACACATGGAAAAAAAACTATCTGACAAGTGGTAGCAGATTCTGAATGAAACAAACAGATTTTGGTAAGTCCTTTGGCTAGCAATAAAGGAGAGGGCATAGAAAAATAAATTTTACTATCGCAATACCTGCATGAAGCCATATTTGAGCCAGAGTCATCCAGGGATGCAGGGGACCTTGTTTAGGGGCACTGCTTTGCAGAGAAGAAGCAACCTCGGACAACGCTTGCTCCACTCTGGAAGCTGCTATTGATGTGGCATGGACTGAACCTGTAGAAGTAATAAAAAGAATTTACCAGCACAGAAATAATGAAGGCCATATACTTTGCATAAAATATTTAATTGCAACCCTTTTCATAAGAGGCTTTACCCGAAACTCAATATTTCATTTACATTTACCATTTTGGAGAAAATTCTTTAAATGCCAGATTAATTTTCTTATGAAAGTGTTCATATTGGTCTGAAAGTCTATATAAAAAACACACTAAACTTTGGTAACTGTACCTGAGATTTTTTGGGGGTTGCCACTATGAATACTCTCTATTAAACTTGACACATCTTTTCTGGCAATGTGCAATCCAAAAAAGGTTTGTGATGGTATTATACACAGTAGTTTTCAGATTGCTGCATTCACTTTGATGTTAGTACTAGCTATGTCTTTCCACAGAGTGCAATTAGAGGATTATTTTA
The DNA here is from genome assembly GCA_008694505.1 of Cyanoderma ruficeps. NCBI lineage: Eukaryota > Metazoa > Chordata > Aves > Passeriformes > Timaliidae > Cyanoderma > Cyanoderma ruficeps. Next base: position 35,847,528 of record VZDJ01007753.1, read on the forward strand.
CAACTAAGAACAAAAAAAGAGAACTAAAATACACAGCGATCACAACATACACTAGTCACAAATGCACTGTTAAACTCCACTGAATGTAAAACTTCCCTAATCAAGAAGTTAAAGTACCTTGCGGCAAAAAAGTCCACAAAGTTTTTTTGCATAAAAAACTTTCCCAGAGCATACGAAGGATAATTCTCATAAAAATGTATCATTTCCAAGTCAGATTAGAATCTCATTGGCAAATAATACCCTTTTCAAAGTACTGGAATTAAAAAAGCCTCTATGACTAGAGAATATCTAATGGCAACTGTACTTTGGATAGTCAATTACTGCCAGCATATTTAGTCATAACTTTTTTTTTTAAATCAGGACCATGAATATTTTAAATTACACTCCTTCTTGTCATCTAAGCCTTAGCATATCTCTAGTTGTTTTATAATTACAAATTACAAAATCTCATACTGATTAGGCCTGATTAAAAAATAAAGGCAGTAAAATATTCCATACTGGATCAGATGAGAAATTGTCTAATTCCATCACCATATCCATAATGATCAGCAATGGCAGATACTCCAAAAGAAAGTATTGAATCCTGCACAAGTTGAACTACACCCCAAAAGATCATCCTCATCATTACAAGTTAAGAAATAAACAAAACCTTCACTCTCAATATCACAGGTTTTCTAAGAATTTTAATAGGAGAGATCTGTCACATGAAATATACACTTTTAAGTGCGACAAGATAAAACAGCAAATCAGAAAGCACCAGAAATTCCTAGTACACAGATCAGTAGGAAGAGGAAGTTAGTCTGAAATTATGCATCATAGTTCCCTTAATTGAAAGAAACAAAGGAAAAACAGCATAGGACATAATTAGCATTTCATGTCATTATGAACAAGGGATTGCACTGAAGATCTGAAACAGTGTCTGGCAGTAGAGTTTGCTTTCCTTTTTACTGGCTGATGAAACAACTCCAAGTCCAGCCTGCACAGCTGAACATTCACTATAGTTTTTGTTTCTCCTATTTTAAAGCTTAAGTTCTGAAGAAATTTAAAAGGAAAGTCTAAGCAAGAAGCACATTGACTGTACTATAAGTAAAATATTAGCAAGTGTACCAAAAGTAAGAACTAGTCACGAGTAACCCTCTTCTTGTCTGACAGCCATTTTTGTAAAGCCCATCACTGCAGCCTGGCACTTGCCAGCCTTCCAGGGACTAATAGTGAAAGCACCACCTTCTCTCCAGAACAATTTGCAAAGAAAAGGTGCAACTCAGTGCCATAAAGAAGATATCTAACTCCTTCCTTCAGAAAAGCAAGTATGCAATTTAGTATTAAAAAGGGCTTATATTTTCTATTATTTAAAGCAAGAACTCTGGCTGCTAGCCAGTCCACAAGTAATTTCATATAGAAAGCATGCTGTTAGATTTTAAGCCTCCAGTAGTTAACCATAAAACACGTATGATAATATATTATTAAAACTTTTTTTTACATCAATTTATTTATAAAAAAGAACTATACTGCAATAAGATTCTTACAAGTTTCTGTGCCATCTGTATTAAAATTAAACAGAGTGAATACTGAGTCCTTCCTACCCTGGACATTATACAGAGTGTCTTAAAAAGAAGAAAAAAGATTTTAAACTATTTCTAATTTTTTTCTTTGAAGTGGTATCATTCAAATTGTTTATATTTCCTCTTTAGGAAACAAGTATCCCTTAACATATTGAAGCAATTAGTTCTCTGAAGAAAACACACACATATACAAAGCAATGGCCAGTCAGGGATCTTGCAGTGACATTGCACTCATGCTAATACTCTAACCCATAAACCACTAAATACTTCTTTAGTACTGCCACAATTAATTGTCATCTGACTAATTTCTGGCTCTTTCTGTTAAAAGACATTTAGTAAACTTTTCATTCATTAACTAAAAATCATTTAAATATCTTGTGTACTAGAAAGTTTTCTCCGACCTTCCTTCAAATTTTACTCAAGTATTGTCATATTATAACTAACTTATCTGTACTCTTGTCCTAATCCAGGATGTCCCCACAGGTTCAGATCTTTATATTCACATGACAATTCTGTGACTGTATATTTTTCTAAAATATACAGTCATTTCAGCTACAACTAGCAAAGATACAAAGTGGCTTGTGAGAAACTGAGGGTAATGAGTAGGTCTTAGAGACTCTTTGAGACTTTATAGAGCCTATGTAGCCAGTTTAATTGGAGGTTCCCTGTCGGTTTTGTCACCAGCTCTGCTCTCGTCTTGGTCTTATCTGTATTTGGCTTTCTTCGGTTGGAGGTCAGGACCCACAGAACCCACATAAACATATCCTCACTTTCATTTAAAATTCACTGTGTTGTAGCTTCCTTCAAATGCTCAGAGAAAGTTGCAGAAATTTCTCATTTAAAAATTTTACTGTATCTTTCATGAACAAAAATGCCTTTGCTCTTCCCAGGAAATTTCTATACCTGCTGTTATAGCATGACACTTAAGACTCAAGAAAAAATTCCCTCCAAATACCACAAGCAGCAAGGAGTACTTATTTTGAAATGGGAATCATGAGGCCTGGAAAATTAATATATCACCAAAATAGATCCTGGCTACTCGCTTTCATTTGTTTAGCTTTGTTCTGAAGCTTGTTTATATTAAAAAGGCCAAATGAGAAACAGGGACTGTCTTTGCAAGACCTAGAATTCACTACTTAAATTGATTAACATCTGGAATCACAATCTAACTGCACATTGCAAAGTGTGACAGGTCTTAACCATGACAAAGTGTTCCTAAACCAAGAAGGTATAACCTCCTGCTCAAATTCCTATAATGGCACTTGCCCAGAATCCAGTTTCTACTTATCATACTAACATCCTATCTGCAACAACCATGTTGCAGATTCAGTGTTTCAATTCAATCTCAAATAGAAAACCTACCAAGAGCCTTGAAGGAAGACAATTACCCAAGAAATTAGGTCATCTCACAGAAACCTTTCTTTTCCAAGTCCCACCTACAGTTAAACTTTTCTGAAAAAAGTATTCAGTTTATTCTCCTCCGGCTTTTCTTAAATGTTACAGGAGAGTCCACATGAACTCATTCATTAAATACCCTTTATAAATACCATGCACCGTATGTACATGAGTGTGTTATGATGTCTTCATTCTTTCCTTGGTCATTTCCACATAAATTCTTCACAATGCAGCGTAATGGACATAAACTAATATGTTGACTCTATCAGGACCTAAATGGCATGACAGCTTTGAAAAAAACAAAATCACTTTGCTATGTACATCACTTTCTCTTCTGAAAACAAGTAATAGAATGGACCGCCATCCTTCATGGAACATGTTCAAATTAACTCAGAAAAACACTATGGCAGGATTTCTTTTTATACCGTAAAAGAGAATGTTATTCAATAGTTTTACATTCATCCCATTGTAAACATTTCAATATTTACATAAAGAAAAAAATGCTTTAAATGCAATGATCATGCAGGAGAAAAGAGGAAAACCCCCATGACTCAACTTTACATGCACACAAGGAGCTGGAAGTAAGAACATTAGTGCTGGGACACACAAAGAACTCTAAGAAAAGCAATTACATAATACAAAGAGGCAGCACCTTCTGCAGGACTAATACATTCCTGAACTGATGCATTGGATAAGATAGATGGGCAGATTTAGCCAAAATTCACAATTTCTTTTCATTTAAAATTCATTAAGAATCTGCGATACCTTTCACAATCACAAATCACAAAGCTATCTTATCTTTTACTACAAAGTTGTGTATGGGGATGATAGTAGTCGGGTAAGGACAGCCTCATTCACGAAGCATCCACTCAGCTCTTTGAAAAATATTTTCTGTGCTTAGTCACTGTCAAACATTTTGGCTTATGTATCTTTTTACTTTTTTCTCCTTCACCACATTGATCTCATGCACTACCCCCCAAAAATCTATGGAAAGGTAAAGTAACCAATGAAAAAATATATAATTGAATGTGAATACAGCTTTATAAGATAACTGGTTAGAGAAAAAGAATAATATTTCATGCCCTGATTAAAACAGCAGTTATTTTTATTGATCTATGTTCTTCATTGTTTCTTATTTAGCTTGTTTTCATAATTTCCTTATTGCAAAGTGTACTCTTCATTTATTTTACAAGCAAAACTTGTATCATAAAAGAAAGTAATAGCTTATTATGAGTCATGACAGTAGTTTCAATATTGTATTCTGGATCAGCATACTTCTTTAGGAACAGCAGTGGTATAATACAACATACTGGCAGTAGGCCATTGTGTTACACAAGACCTGCCTAATATATCTTTATTTGCAGTCCTCTAGAAATGCATACTGCCTCTTTAATTATTAAATGCAAGTGTTAGTTGAGTGCATTCAGGTCTCGTAAGATTACAGCCCTTAGGGTGACTGAATGGGCAAAGAGCACCAGCCTTGCTTTACACACTATAAAGCTTCAACCACTGATGGACAAAACATGTATGTCTTGTGGAAAAGGAAAAGGTGATTTTAGTCCTTCAGAAATTAACCAAACTTCACAGTGAATACTACTTACAAACTGAAAAAAGGGAGTAAACCCCATGAAAGTAAGCATCTGATGGATTGCCTTTGGATAGATCAAACCACAAATTAAAACCCGAAGTAAGAAGAAAAAAAAAAAAGTTGTATAGATATATATATAAGCCAAAAATTCTAAGAAAGCCAAAGGATTTCTGATAATCTTCAAACTGTAAATCAGGTTGACAGAATTTTAAAAGATAAAAAAACTAAATAAGATGCTACACCTCTAAAATCATGTTCCTGTTCAACAGAAATTGGAAGTCAAGTCAATAATACACAATGCCCTTGGCTTCTTTCACTAGAAAAAAAAATTGAATTGAGCAATATATAGAACATGAGCTTTTCAACCTCTGAAATTATATAAACATATTATAGGCATCTAGGAAAACTGCTCCTTACTCAGACAGCTTTAACTTCATTAATTATTGACACCATACAAAGGACTCCAATATCTTTTTTGTTCTTTTTGATGGTTCTGCTACTTCTCATTCATATGGTAGAAGCTCCTTTCCCTGAGGATACTGTGGCTTGGAAATGGAAAACTTGGCCTTCACATAATGGAATCTGTACTTTGGTTTCATCACTCTTTCAGTTTGCCTTCATTCTTGAGTAGGTTTTCACTAACTTACAGCTTTGCGAAGAACGAGTAATTTAATGTTAACTGGGATGCACTGTTTACAGGGTAGGTCTGAAGAAGTTCAACTCAATGACACTCAAACCTGTAACAGCAGCCAATCAGCTATTCAAATGCTTCAACAAAGTCAGACTTCAGCTTCTGTAGGACACAGATTTCCTGGCACTTCCAGTTACAGGCTTACATATGAGCTAGTGTTTTCAAAAGCCTGGTCTTAGGTCAGCTATTTAACAAGAGAATTTTGCTAATACACAAAGATTTATTTGCTACGTTTTGCTTGGAATTAATATATTTGACATGAAATCAGTCTAAAGATAAAGTATCAAAATTAATTTCTAAATATCAGATTATAGTAAATTCAGTGACAAAACCAGTGCTATGTATAAAGGTATGAGTGAAGGACAATTTAAGAGAAATTAAAAGCAGTTAAAACAAAATGGCTGAAAAACTATGTTGATTTTATGCTGTCACCTGAACTACTCTGGCAGCATCATTGTACATTTTGTATTCAAACAGTGTGGAGATTGATCTTACAGCTGGTTTAAATTGGCATCATTTCAATTAACAGAAAGGCTCTTGACTTGAAACAGCAGAATGCTGATTTTCACTGCTCTAATGCCTCCTCCAAATCATTCCAACATGCTCTACCTGCATCATAATACACACTGATATTTAGGCAATGGTTTCCTTCATGTGAATTTTCAGGGAATGCTTTGGATGTAATTAGTTAAAGGCTTTCTGCAATAAATTTATTAAAAACTGTCCAGATAAGAGGAGATTCTGAGGCAGGGACAGTCTTGTTAGGCAAAAGATGCCAGCACTGGAAATAATTTACCTCAGTAAATGCTACAAAGCAGCCTTGACCAATAATCTCTTTCACTGAACACCTATAATTCTCTGTAACACTCATGAGAACAGAGTATTAAATATGTCTGTAGCTTTTTGTCTTTTGGGATGAATAAAACAGTCTTCTCCCTTGAAACTCCTAAAACCTATACAGTATTTAATGAAAGGCAGCTGAAAGGCCAGATTTCACTGACATTGTTGAAATATAATCTATTCAACCATGGTTTATCAGCTATGAAGATTATCAGAAAAATACAGCACAAACACGCTCATCAGGAATAGAAAGCCAATTTACAGAAAGTAGGTGAACGGGGCTCAGGAACTTGGTCACAGTATGGAGAGGCTGCATGGGGCCAGACAAAGGTATCTGGTTTAGGATGAGGATGAGGAAGATGAGAAGATACAAACAGTTGGAGAGGAGACTCTGTTCTTGAGAGAGAAGATGAGGAAGTATCAGAGGCTAAAAAGCGAAACAAAGAGAATGGTAAGGGGATGTGGCGGCGGGGGGAAACAGGAAAGAAAAAAGATCCCACAGGGTTTAATGGATTCATGGATGCCAAAACCACAAAGCATTTGTTTCACTATTCAGTAACATTGAAATGGCTCCTACATAAAATAAATATCACTTCTGAAAGCAGCAACAACAAAAAAAATCCCTTTATTTTTATGTGCTCTCCTTTCATACTAAATTAGATTTTAACAGCAAATATATCCATATATTCCAATGTATAAATTAAAAAATATATTTAAGGGAAAATAAAGGCCAAAGTCTAAAACTCAGGTAATAGTGTTTCTTCCTATGACAAACTCAGTGGACTGCAACCAAACTTCCAAACTTCCCAGAAAGTTTTTTAAAAGACTGATCGTAATTTATGTTAAGCAAATAGCCAATGAGTCTGTAGAGATTTGCATATTTCCATCTGTCTTTGGATATGAAATATGTCTATCCCTCTGTGAGACCAATTGATTCATCAAAGCTCTTTTTTTCTCCCTCTACATTTATTTCCTTCATCGATATATACAAATATGACTGCATGCCACTTGTGGCAAGTCAACTGAAACAGAGACAAACTTAAATTTGACATAGTTATTGATCAGGACATTAGAATCAACAGTCTAGCCTTGTAAGAAATCCACAATACATTTTTTTCATACTTTAAAGACTACACAAATCTAAACTTGAATCAGTTAATCAACATAGGATTGGTAAGAGCTCCACATAAAGCAAGTTTTCAATCCATTTTTTTTTAAGGTCAGCTTTTGCTTAATTGATACATTGAAAAAGAAGTATTTACACCTATTGCACCTGGATTTTTTTTTAAGGATTTTAACTTCAAATTTGAATTTTAGCTCTCATTTCTTGGTACTTAGGTGACTGAATTCAGACTAGACAGGCAAAGGGAACCATCATCATCATACATGAGAAGCAAAGTTATGAAGGGGAAAATTTCCAAATGTCCACATGCATCCAGACATATAAATGTATTCACAAAGTAGCATTACATGAGGTAGTTTAACAAAGAGGGGAGCAAACATTTCCGTCCTGAGAGGAATTTCCGCCAGAACTTTCTTGCATTTCAACATTTGTTTACTTATTTGCCAAATTTCTTCTGCATTTCTAAACACTGTGGATCCACAGATTTTGCAGGTGAGCCCTTTTAGCCCTACAAAGGTCTAACATCTTGACCATCTATTGTTTCTGTCATCTAATTGTTGTGAACAATTTTAGACTCAGTAGATAACAAAGTTCTAGTCCTTGCCAGAAATTGAGTACTGATATTGCAACAAGGTTTCTTCTGCTAAAATTAACAATTTACAATTAAAAAAAACCCCAACAACAAACAAAATTAACTCCAACTCCCAATTAAAAAAAGGAAAACATAAGGGACATCTACCCACTGATCCTCCACAATTACCTTTTATAAGATAAATAATCAAAAATGGATCCCATATTTTCAGTTTTCTATCTTGCTCTCCTTGACAATAGAGTTAAGTTCTAGCAATACAGCTGAGATTCAGAAAAAAATACAATTTGGACCTGCTAGAAAAATCAGAATGTATGCAGAGATCCTATTTGGATCAGGATATTGGCTGCAGGATTTGAATTTGGGGCAAGCTTCTTGAAAAGCTCATTGCTTTGAATAAGGGTTCATCTTTACATAAAAGCACTGAGGAATGTGCAGTCTTTAAAGTGAACCAATTCACTGTGCTCTCTCAAGTGTGGAAGATATAAAATAGGACACCCTGAAGGTATAACTCAAGAGCTGTACGCCCCCACTGGAAAAGGAAAAAACAAAAAACTACTACTAACCACAAAAAACCTTTCACAACACCCATCCCCAACAACCACTTTTTTGAAACTTCATCTATAGCTATATCTATCTACCTATATCAAACCTATAATGTAGTTATGTCCTTAAAAATGAAACAATCAGCTAGACTAGAATACAGAATGATCACCATAGCATGATACAATGTTATCTTATCCCTTTTAATTATACGAATACAAGAAGGCAGAAGATTCCATGTTAATTACGCCATATCATATTGCTATTCTTTGAAATCAAGTGACCTGATCTTTGTAATCAAAACTGCTTGCACAATAGCAAGCAGAGAACATTACTTTAAATTCAAAATTGAGAGAACATTCAATACAATTTTCACTTTCAGAAGTTAAATAGCTAAATTGGATTTTTCTTGACTGCACTATTCTGACATTAGACATACAGTACACATTTCAATGTGTTTTGATTAAGGGTCAAGTGTACTCAAATTCATAGGCCGGCAAATTTTCCCATAAGCTGTTTGTGTCAAATAGTGATTGAGCAGAAATACACCCCTGGAAGGTCCCAGGAAAAGCATTCTCAAAACCCAGGAAAAAGAAAACTTTCAATATTTAGAACACAAGTAAGATACAACAAAAGTTCTCGGAATTAGCAGCATCATGAAAATTCCTTCTGCAATCTCTGCAGAATGCATGGCTCATGTGCTTTTTCATTGCATAACTTCTAAGGTGTATTAGTTTGTATTGGGATAACTGATTATATTAATACAGGGAAATTATATATTGTCAGTATTTACTGACATGTAACAATTTTACCTTTTATGTGGCATACTTGTGCACCGCAAATTTTATATGTATATAAAAATATCACAGTATGCATGATTTACAACAAATAAATTTTGCTTACAATGTCAAAATATGTCCACAGTAAGCCTAGCCATGTAATTATATTTTAACATATATTTGCAATTTTAATTAATTAAAAACATCTCCTATTTTTTTGAGATTAAAAGTCCTCTGGTTTTTTTAAATCTTTTTAACAAAAATGTGCAAATACTGAATGAACGAAAAAGAACAGGACTTTGGCAAGTAGGCTGGTTCAGCATACTAATTTTTGGCCCTTGCATAAGGAAATACTACTAAACTCAGCAAGATCCATACCATAGATATTTCAATTTATAGAGAATGTGGTCAGCAAATACTTCATAAATTAAAAAGAAGAAAAAGAAATCTTATATCACAGAATGTCTATTTCCACTTACATGACAATAATGAAAATATAACTTCCTTTTGCAAAATCAAAAAAAATAACTAATGCAAAATCTAGCTATGGCCAGATCATTTAGCCTATTTTATTGTTCATATGCAGTTCTTACCTGTTTCAGGATCACTGAAATCTGGTAGTGTAATTGTATTAAGCTGTCGTCTATCAGCAATAGCTCTGTCTAGCAAGCTGCTCCCACGTCCAGAATCACTGTAATGAAGTACAGAAACTGTTAGCTATTAAAATACAAAACTATATACCGATATACAAGTTGCATGCTGCCCTACTCCCACAAAGGTTCTTGCTATAAAAGTTACTGCTATGACCAAATTTAGTACCAAGCACCACTAACCACTCACAGTGCATTAAGCCAGTTCCATTAAAACAGAATTAAGCTGAGCAAAATTCAATCCTTATTTATTTCAGCAATTCTGTTTTCATAATTAATACAACCAAAAAGGGAATAGTGGCTTTTAATTTAATTAATAAGTAACACCTCTACAGAAAGAATCTATTGTACCTTGAATATTTATATGATATGGGGTACGGGTTTCACAGAAAGCAGGTGTAAGTTTGAAAATCCACACTTTCTCCAGACTGAACAGAAACACTAAAGCCAGGACATCTAATTTTAGGTAAAGATGTTATAAAAGACAATTTTGGTATTGTGTTTTGTTTGTTTTTTTTTTTTAATATATGCACATATACATATTAACTACTTAATGCTGAACATGATTCTAAGAGCATACCAGAAACATTTTGAACACTTCTAACATCTCAGGAGCCTAAGCAGTAGCAGTGATTTTTACTGATTGCACCTGTGGGCAAATGCACTTAACGTCTACTTTAGCAGTAAATCAGTATCTGCCCCTCAGGCTTCTTGTTGGTATGCTTGCTGGAAAACTAACTGCTCCTAGAACTACCATTAAAGATTCAGCAGAAGAACAGGGACTGAAGAACTAAGTGTTTTTTCTCCTTAAGATGAGGCAAGCTTTGAGACACATTGTCAGCAAAGTGCAAGGAAGCACATATGGGCATTCCTTCTTTAACATTCTATGATTAATACTGTAATTTCATCTTTAGGATCATTAAATCTGGTACAATTCATTATCAATAAATATTTTCTTTAAAACCTCATTAAAAAAAACAAACCGCCCCACAAACTTAAAAGTAATTAATCTTTAAAGCAGTTGAACTGTTAGCCCAACTTAGCAGAGTGCAATATTTTGTGTGATTCTCCCTGAAGAGAAAGAATTCTGTGAAATTCCTAGTTTAAAGTAAAGCCTGAGAAACTTTAATCTAAACTGCAAGCCTGGAATTGAGCACATCTCTCCATTTGCCTTTATTTTACAACTGCCTCCTTCTGCATTTGGATTGCATAAAGGGGAAGAAGTCTCCCAACAGTTCTTAATAGTTGCAAAAGTCAGTGAAACAACATTCCCTCTTTTCTGAGCTGTTACTAAAATGTAGAATTAAAACTTTGCACTACCCTGACATTATTGCATTATTTCCTTACAAAGTGACATCATTATAGAAACCCACAGGAAAGAGAAGGGAACTATTTGGGCCATGCACTATCAGCTATAGTTGTTACACCACTTGGTGTAAATTTTTTGTGGTAATTACTTCCTCAATCCATGTGCAACCACATGCCAAATGTTGCTGACAAGTAGAGCCAGACCTACCGTCAATATCTTCTAAGCACAGCACTGGCACTGTGGCTTGATCCTCTTTCAAATGCAAACCATGAAGTGGAAAAGAATTCAACTATTTTCTAATGCATTTTAAGCAGTAGGCTAAAGGCAAACATTTAAATCTTCCAAGCCTTGCACCACAAAATAATTTTAAAATTCATATTAACCATCTCATGAGAAAAAAGTTTGTATGTCAATTAAAGACAACAGTTCTATATTGACTGAACAAAGGTAATTCACAGTATTGTATTTGGTCCTTTTTAAGGTATAGCTAGGTATTTGTGATTTATTTTTATTATCAAAAGATTATTGACGACACTGAACCCATCTTCCCACAAAATCTGATTCATTGCAGAAGAAATATTTAATATAAACCACGGCTTATCAAAAAAGTAAATTTTTATCTCATTGGAAAAATGATACACTAAATTAGTTTTCAGTCTAAGTCATAACAAAAAAAGATATTTCAAAAAAGCATAATAGATATTTTAAATCTTTGAAAAACAAAATTATAAAAAGGCTTAAAATTATTAAAAGACCTTTTATTACTGGCTTAAAGAACTTTTTTTAAAAAGGCTTCAATTATTTCCAGTGGGAGACATAATTTTCAAACGGTGCTTTGCAACAAAATGAAGTCTGTGTTAAAACTACAAAGGTTGAAAAAATAAAATTTTCACAACAGTCCTATATCATCATTCTTCGGTACAAGAGGAGTGCAGCTGGGTGAATAGAACTTCCCAGTCACATTTCAGCTCTGTTACCCCTGGATAAGAGTCAGATGAATCTGTATTACCATGATACAATATATACATACTCAGTCCTTACATTTCACACAGAGCAGCCAAAGAAAGACTACAACTCAGTATCCTTATTCACTGCTTGATGTAACTGTGAGTGTGTGATTTGGGAAATCTGTCTCCTTCCATCATAACACTTATCCACAGTTCCTGTCCATTCTATTCTGAATTTGATCTTAAAGCACTACCATACTTCAAGAAAAGACTTAGATGGCAAAATAAAAAAAATCAGTACGAAAAAAGAAATCAGATGAAAAGTAGTCCTCACTATTTTAGATGTTCTTAAAGGAGAATGGTGCCAAGGAGAGTTATCAACCACTGCTGTTTGAAGCTGACACAGCCAAGAGTAAGTTTTCACAGTCACTGCTGATGTCTGAAGGAGGCATTAATGTGTGTTTAACACGACACAGTAACTCTTAGCACAAGAACAACAACGCAGTAATGACAAGCTATGATTAGAGCCCTGATATGTGTAAAGGATATAACAGCAGAGATGGAAGGTGAAAAGTTGTGCTGGAGTACATGCAAAGCCAGTCTGAAATTAGGCTTGCACAGAAACTGCAGCTATTCTGCAAAGTGCAGCATTTTGATACTAAACTCTTAACCCTGCCTGCCCACACACACAACCAGCTAACTAAAATAAAACACCACCCACTAGGTTAGAAGAGAAATTTTCTCCCTGGCCCCTACTCCTCATTCAGTGACTTTGAATTGAAAAGATGCAGCTCAAACCTTTCTGGTTGCTGACATACTTGCTTTCTGTAACCTGAATGATGCTCCCTGCCCCACAATGCAGTGTCAGGGTCACTCAATATGCTGTGACTGACCCAGGTGTACTCCCAGGCTTGTCCTGCCACACCCTCCAAACTTTGCTGCTCTGAATGCTCACTAGCTCCCTAAGCAAAGAAGTAGTTTTCCCTTTTCTGCCATTAGGAAAACTCTCTCAATCTTCTTAAAGAGAATGCATATGTTTACATGACTGGAATCAAAGTACAGCAAAAACTGGATGTCCTTTGCACAGGTATCTGATGCCACCTGGTACAAAGCTCTTCTGCTGTAGCATCTCTTCTCCAACAGCTGTCAACTCTTTAAACAACCAGATAGCAGGAAATTCTGCTTGTCTCCTTCTCCAGGTATTTGATAAACTTCTTGAATAGTACCAGCATGATACATAGCCTTCTCATTTGTTTCACAGCTTATGTAAATATATATGGCAAAGGACCTTCACAAAAGCATTTTGGAAACCCAAAGAGGACTGCAACAACTTAGGTTTATATATTTGTTAATGCCTTTGAAGAATGCAAATAGGTTCATAAGCAAGACCTGCCTTTAAAAAACAGCCATGTTAACCATGCAAGCACATAATTTCCATCCATCTGATTGATCCCTGATGCTTCTGTGGTTCGAATTAATGTCTTTTACTCTTTCATAGTATTTAGTGAAAGCCCTTGAACTAAATCCCTACTACAGCAATCTCTCCACTAGCCAGTTTAAAAGACTAAAACCCTGATCAGGAAATAAAACAATACTACACCAGTACACTGAGAACTGGGTAACTCACTGGAGTTAACCAATCTGTGTAACCAGTCTTTATCATTGCAGAATTTAGTAGCTTTGGCATACCTTACTTCATAGAACCACGGGTAGTTCCACATGACCATCAACTGGTGTCTTTGAAAGTCAGTCTCCAGATTTCCAGAGGATTAGTTTGTTTATACCAAATACCAAAACAAGTAAAGGCAGGACTGCTGACCTAATATTGCCCTAAAAAGTTACTGAGCAAGGTAGTGAGCAGCCCAGCACCCTACAACATCTTACCTTGGGTTAGTTAGATTGTAGCAGGATTTCCAAATCTGGAGCATGTGTTTACAGGTAAGGAGTGCTTCATCTGGGCCTCTGCACAGGGACTCCAATTTCACTTTTGTAAACAGTAGTCTAGTGAAAAGGAAAACGAAGTTAAAAGGGATTCTAATTTAAGAAAAACATTTTTCAAGACAGCATCAGACACACTGGAGAACTTCAAATACAGTAATAATTTAAATTTAATGAAATAATTGTAAAAAATATCTAATTCCATCAAAGTAACAGTGCTTTTTACAAGATGCCTTTTTCAACTGGACAGAAGCAATAGTTGACAGGATTTTTTTAATTGAAAAAAAATTATAAGACAATGTAGCTTATTGAAATTAGCAGTACCACAGGATTCCACAGGATGCATCAAGTTGTAAGTTCTCCACCAAGATTAAATTAGACAGCTTCCTAGTTATTTAAAGAATATAAATACAATGTGACAATAAAGGAGCTAGTCCATTGGTAGGCATATTTATAGGAGTGACAGCACCTAGGAACAGATAATACACTAGAAAAACAATAATTTAAAAGCAATTTTTAGTAAAATCACAGATTAAAGAGCACAAAGCGGGAGGAGAACATGCATATAAAACTGTTACCCTACTTTCTGTTTTAAAACCCAGGTGTACTTTGGCATTTTATTCCACTGCAACCTTAATCATACTAAGTGAAAAATTTTTGATTGCTCATATGGTTTGCGTGGGAAGACTGAGAAGAGTGTAGAGGGGGGGTATGTGTGAAAGCTCAGAAGTTTCTTATCCCAAATACAAACTTGGAGGCTGCTAATAGTAACTGAAAAGTGCAGAGAGTTTTCTCAAGAATAAGAAATTACATCGAGTCACAGTGGTTAAATCTTCAGCACTGAACATCCTTGGCAGAAACTACCCAGCATGTAAATCTAAAAATGAATCACACAACCTTAAGTGTACAACATGTGCATTGTGGGACTGAGGAAGAAACAAAAGGCAATTTGCTGTGTTAGTTTAAGAAAATGAGCATCTGCCAGGTACATAAGGTATATGAAGTCTCACTTGATATCTTGAGAATGTAGAGCAGAGAAATCACTCTATAGTGCAGAGCAGTTATACAAGTTTAGCTTTCTTCCTATCAGTAAATTTGATTTGAGTATACAGGGAACTACGTGGATAATTTAAAGTTGTATTTCATTTGCCAAAGATTTCCTCTCTAGATACTCATTTACAGTGACTATATCACTGGCAGAAAAACATGTCCAGGTCTGTCCATCATTTTACTGAAGAGAGAAGGAAATACGGCAAATAACATTCTCCTTTCTTCATGCTCCCCTCATCTTGTCTACCCTTAACACATACACACGCACGCCTCACCCAAACAGCAAGACCTAGGCATCAAAACCTGAAACCAAAACCACAGGAATCTATCTCATACAATCCCTTTCCTCCTTCTCTGTATGTAAGAGAGTACATTTGACAGTTTGAACTGCCTACGAAAGTTCAATTTATTAAAATTTGTGATCATAAAGCATTTTACAAAAGTTACGGGACATAATTGATTCAGACGCACTGAATTTGCAAGTCATTCTAGAGTCAATAATCATAATATATACCTTGCTAAATCATAATATATATACCTTATTATGTACAGTTTTCAGGTAGACTGAATTTCCATTAACAGTATTCAAGCATTTAAGAGTTTTAGGGATTTTATAGCAGAGGGAAAGGAACAGGGTCAGTGTGTTAGTTTAGCACAGATAGTGAAATGCAATTCGTAATTTTTTTTTAATTGACAATTAAAATAGTTAATTGCATGCAGGGATACACTTCTGGGTTACATAGCTTTAAAAGTTAGAAGGAAGCCTGAAATCACTCTTTTTTCTTTCTGCTTTCAAAGCAGATAAGGCAGTTTTGGCTCTCTTCCTTGGAGGGGGCCAGGATGGCCCAGCCTGCCCAGGCGCGGGCTTTCACAGGTGGCATGCCTGGCCCAGTGACTCCCAGGCCGGGAGAGGGGATGATGTGCCGCCATCCCGGCCCGGATCGGTTTTTAGCAGCTGGAAACACCCTGCTGCTCCTCTATGGGCCCAAGGCCTGCTGTGGGCCTGGGCCTTTCCCCAGCAGAGGGAGGGGAGCCTGCAGCCGCTCCGAGCTGGGCCCACCCTGAATGAGACAGAGGGGTGGGGGGCAAGGAGCCTTTCATCAGCCGGGCTGCTCTGAGACCTGCCAGAGTTTTTCCCCCATTCCCGTGGTCTTTAAAAATGCTGGCTGCTGCTCAGCAGAGATCACAGAACCACCACAGGCCTTGGCAAGCTTTAACTCTTTCCTGCCAGGAGATGGAACTTCCAAAGCACTGACTGTTCCCAGAGTGAGAACAGACGAAGTGATTGAGCATAAAAAATCTTAGCATAANTAATTAAAAAAATAAAAGAGTTGCCTGCTGGCTGGACTTTCTTGTTTAAACTATAAAAATAAACTCTATTAGTAAATTGTCCTTTAAATCATAAAAAATATGCATTTGGGGAGATGATTTGTGAATTTTTAAGCAAAAGTGTTTGTAATAGACTGTACAGTCCCATGAAATGCCTAAACAGAGAGAAAGAGAAGAGAAGCTCCTGCACCAGTAAAAAAAAAAAGTAAAAAAAAAAATTCTGTTCCTTGAAATGAGAAATCCTTTGCCTTAAAGCTGCTTCTCTTTAAAAAGTAACATCCTAAATGCCTGAGTTCCACAACCCATAAACAGCTTGGGAAACTGCTAATGGGAGGAGACCACATAAAAGCAAATTTTCCCTGAGCGGCTGTTTCTGTAAGAGTTCCAACCCACAAAAAAAACTTCTTCTAAATTGTCAATTTAAAAAAATCCATAGTAAACAAGAGACTCCTCTCCTAAAAAATAAATTAAAAACTATATTTAAATAATAAAACTAACTGAATGTCAAAAGTTTTGTCTCTATGTTGTTTGTAAAAAAGTAAACACTTGTGGGGGAAGGAGAAGGGTTTTAAAAGTTTCATTTTTTCTTTTCCTTACTGTGTGTTAATAACCTATCTGTTTACTTTTAAAGTAAGCCTGTTTCGCCTTTTTCTCCCAAAATCCTATCTCCTAGTCAGCAAACAAAATTCAGCAAACGTAAAACTACCACAGAAATAATGCGTTAGCCAAAAAATCAAACCAAAATCACAACAGTCAGCAAAATGCTCTGATTCAGCAAGCAAAATTTAAAAGGAAAAATGAAGCAGGACATAGAGAGGGAGGAGATTTGGTTATTAAGAAACTACTTTAAAACAACATAACAGGAGTCTGTGCAAAAAAATGTTGGAACCTGGGTCAGGATGTAGGACTCAACATCAATACAGCAGAAGACAAATACACTTGCTAAGAATGAGAGCAACACATGAGTTTGGTGCTTTTGGGTGCACGTAGTACATGTTGCAACATCATTCCTGTCTCTTGTGCATTATGGCAGTCAACAGGACTGGGTGTTCACACATTTTCCAAAATACAAACAACAAACAAAGTATATGATGGAAAAATATTCACAATTCTAACCAAGAAAGGCTAGGAAATTGTATCTAATAAATAAAGTACACTGGTGTGGGATTATCCACACTAAAGCAAAAATAATCTTGTGAGTAGAAAAGGTTGCATTTATAAAGCCACACAGAACAGCTTCCCTGGATCCAAGAAATATTTGGACTATAAATCTTAAAAGAACTAAGACACCTCAGAAAACCGAAATGTGATGTTAATAATAAAATGAAAACCTGTCAACTACAGATACTTGATAAATGGGGGAGGAAGGGAAGAGGAAGGAGGCAACAGAAAGGAGGAACACCGTGAGACAAATAGGTCTCCCATATTACCTTAATTTTATCAAGTTCTCTTGCAACATGGCTGGAGGTATAAGCACCCCAGGGACAAGTATCACCAGGAAGGTTTTAGAAACCAAGAGGTAGGTTATCTGAAAAAAAATTCTGAAAGGTCAACTTCAACCATCCAGCTTTTCTGGAATACAGAGCCTGCATTACAGACACAGAGAATTTTAAACCTTACAAGAAGTTTTGATACACTACTAAAATGATAAAGAATAGATAAAAACTACCAAGTGATAGGATGATGAAAATTAAGCTGTATATTTTATGAACATCATTAATGATCTGTTTGTGCCTGTTTGACAGTCAGAAGTTTAAATTACTGGCCCATGGTGCCAGAGTAACCCTGACATGGTGGAACAGCACTCTATTAAGAATAGAAGTACTGACGAAAAGACAATATTCAAAAAAGAAATGAAGAGTAGAACAATGTGTGTCAGAGATGTGAAATAAATACAACAGATAAGAGCAGAAATCTCTTTGAGTCAAATCCTTTGGGGAAGGGAAGTAGGTAAAACAGGTTCTTTCCAAGACAGACTAATAGGGCATTTGTTCCAGCATCAGTGTTTTCTATGGATGTAGATCTTTAACATTGCTAAAAATAAAGTGAATTGTATCATTTTAGGAGACTAATTACCCAGACACAAAATGAAGAACAAATCAAACTGTTAAGTGGAAAGACTTAGTTATTCTTGGAGCTAATAGCTGATAAATTTATGAAATAGCTACTGAAGCAGCAAATTACTTCATTACTTGAAGACTGTTCTCACTAACTAATGAGGACATTATAAAACAACTGCTCATAACCTAATCCATGTATTACTGGATTTTTATTTAAATAAGGGATGAAAAGTTCCAAATAGGTTTATAGCTAGGTCTCTGAATGTCAGTGACAAATAACTTGATAGCAAAGGTTAGCAAAGACATCCAAGATGCAGCAGAAGGCTGGTGTTTAACACAAGGATGCTCAAACATTTAAGGATCTGTGTCTCCAGCTGAATGGGTAAAACTCCACATGTGACAAGCCAATCATTGATAAGACTGTGCAAGTAAGACATCAGAAATGTGCTGAGATCCTATTAAGAACAGCAGGAGACAAAAAAGCAACACAAAAAGCTGCATCTTATGTACATTAGTAAAAAGCAAAGCTAAATTACACCTGAAGAGATTATTATACACTAAAATTACAGACTTTTAAGGCTTTTTTGTATCAAAGTAGGAAAAAAGAAAAAATGTGTACTAAACAGGGATGAAAATTAAGACTATTCAGGAATGGACCCCCAGTCTTCACCATAATCTTTACCTTTGTTGTCTGAGATATGAAAACTATAACAAATGGAGGACAGGAACACTTTAAGAATAACTAAAGTTAAGTCACTCAATTATTATTCATTTCTCAGAATTAAGGTAACAGTGACACATAAGATTGTCCTTTCTAAAGTAAAAACTTGAAAGAAAATATCACTTCTGGAACAACTGGGGAACAGCATCTATATTGCCAATGATTTTGTCAGGAGGAGAAGGAGCATTAGATAACACCATTAATGAACAAAAGGGTTACTGTTCAAGTTTAATGAAGAGATTGTATCAAACAACCCGTGTAACCATTACTCCAAACCAGAGCTGCCTAACAGTTGGGCTCATCAAGGTAAGACAGCCGGGAAGAGTCCAGATGTAATTCAGGGACTACTTGTTGGAACAGGTGAAAGACACAGAATTGTATAATATCTCAGTGAGATCACACCTGGAATGTTATATGTAATTCTCTTTGTAACAGCTAAAAAACCCACACACTTGAGGAATTTCAAATTGGAGCAGCTGCACAGAAAGGCTATAAGGATGATCCGTTCACTGGAAACTACAAAATACAAAAAATACTTTGTTTAGTCAGTCTAGCAGAAAAAAAAAGAGCCAAGAAGAGGTACAGATTCTTTCTGTAAATACAGATGAGACAAGCAGCACGAAGGGAAAAGAACAATTTATTGAGAGGAAATTGTTTCCACAAAAACAAGTACATCCAAAGGCTATTCAGACTATTAAACACACAACTAAGGGTGGGAATTAGGTCTCCTAAATTATAATTAGGTTGCAGAAAAGACTGCTTCCTCACAGTTTGATTTGGATAAACCATAGAAGAGGTGGCGCACATAACCTAGCTTCTTAAAATACAACTGGTAAGTTCATGAAAAGTATTACAGCCAGGACAACTATAATATAGAGGCTTGTGCCAAGGTTCTTGGTTCTATCCTTTATTTTCTAATCAGTGCAAACTAATCCATTATCTGAAGCTTTCTTTACCAGCAACCAGTGTAATTTGTAGCAAGGAACTTACGAATCTCCAAAATACAATTGTTGTCCTAATTCTCATCCATCCTGTTTCAGTTTCTGATGATGCTACAGCCACCAATTTTCTTCTACAGCAACTCTCTTATAATATCAGGAGATCAAGAGGAGTTAATTTGTCCAATACTGACTTAAGCTATTGAAAGTATTTCTAACATGTTGAATGAAGCAAAAATTTCAAGTATGGAAGACTGAGCCCTGCTATATGACAAGTAATGCTACTAATACTGAGAACTCTTAGTTCTTTTAGTGAACAGGCATCGCTCTCCTCAAGCATCCTTTTAAAATCAGTTGTTTTGCTTTTGGGATCAAGTCAGCAATTTCCACAAGTTGTTGTACACTGTAAGAGCACATTGGCTTGGATCTGCCATAGTTGGATATGTGTATTTCATACACTCCTGCATGGATGAGATCTGCCTTACATTCTGTGATCCTTTCTTTAAATCAAGCAACAAGACACACTTTGATGATTCCCCCAAACCTGCCTGCTACAGAACTGTCACTCAATGCAGTAGTAATCAGGAATCTCCCTAAAGCACCTCAGACTGAGCAACATCCTACAAGAAACTTAAAGTTCCTCTAGACTTCTTCTAAAGGGTCCATATCCCCATATCCTGACCAACACTGATCAGAATGTTCTATTTTCAGTTAGTGTTGGAAGAAAATTTCATTATTATTCTCTTATTATACAAATTATTTACATTGTTCAGAGCTTGAAGAAAATATGGAAGAGCGGCACATAACATTTAAAAGAAAATTGAAAATTATACTGCATTGAAAATTACAGTGTAAAGCACCAAAAGACTTGCTGAGAAACCTAAGAAACAGTCTAGGAAAATAAAATTTAAAAGGATGCATCATATCTGCTGGCTTAGAATACATGATTAAAAATGCAACTACTTTGGTTTATGTTTAACCTACTTGGAGTAAACTTACTAAGTTTTAAGAGAACCTTTTTAAAAAATTTAAGAGTTTGCTAAGAGTAATTCAGCTAACAGTATTTTTTACATGACAATGAATTATTAAAAATGCTAGAAAATAATTAATATACTGGGAGTCCCATAAATATGGGTACAAGCAACAAACAAGCCACACAAAGTATCAAACAGCCTGATCTCCCAGAAAACCACAGGGATCGAAAAAATCCATTTCTACAATAGCTTAACTAGAATAATAAACTTTATATATAATCAATTCTGATATACAGCCTGTTACTTATGAGCGCATAAAAGAGAGGTGACAAATACCAGTTCTGTGTGGAATTATATAATATTTCATTTTTCACTTTTAAGTGCTTATTTGATATATCCCACAACTTCAAATCTTCAAATGCTAGAAGAATTCAAAAGAAGTTGTTCTGGTTTTAAAACCAAGCACTATATTAAAAAACCAAAGAAACCTCCCAAAAAACTACCAAAGAAACAACACCCCCAGCCCCCCAAAAATGCCTCACCAAGTCCAATCATATGTCTTGTAAAATCTTAGACTAACTAGTTTGACAATAATTCTGCACTAAAAAAAAAGCCACAAAAAGGATGCTGCTGAATGTAATGCTAAAGATACTGAACTCTGAAAATAAACTCTATTTTAACAGACAATGTAGACATCTTTTCAGATGATCTGAATTTAGGAGAAAAAGTATGGTGATGTAGAGCTTATATTCACATGCATACTTCATACAGTTTGATGTAATTTCTGTAACAAACTGTGATAGTGTCAACTGCTTGTGCAAATTTAAGCAGGTTAAGTATGAGATCCTGCAGAATTGGAATGGGAAAGCAGTACACAGAATGCACAAAATTCAGATGGAACAAATATTATTCAAAATTAATTATTTGCAAGAATCTAATCTATTGATTTTTCTAGAAGTTGCTCCTTGCACTCAATAACTACATACATAGGAAAACTTCTGATGTTTGACAGGAAACGTAAGAAATCAGGAAGCAGGTGGGAAGCCAAACCTTGGCATGGTCAGTTTTCTCTATGTCAGTACGTGCTGTGAGCAAGTGCCCTTCTAAAAATCTTGTAATTACTCATAAATAGTTTAGAAGAAAGAGGCTAAAATTAGGAAAAAAATCCTGAAGTGCCCACTGTTTATCTCATTCACAGTCCAGATTTTGACAATAGTTTACTGTCTGCAGGTTGGTAGCTTCTTTTACAAGGAGAAGGTAGGGCTGATTCCCTTAAAATCCTTCACTTGAGAATTTCAATTGAATCCAACAGGATTCTAATTTACATGTAATATACCTCCCTAATGAAAAGATCCTTATAAAAACATAGTAGGAAACTTCCTCTAGAAACTGTTCAGCAGCACGGCTTAATAGCTATCAGGCCAAATTTCTTTTTAAAAATGAAATGTATAGCTATTGGAACAAATACAGCCTTTGCAATCTATATGTGAAACACATAAAAATAACTAACCAAGAGGCAAATAAGAATGTCAGCAAACAGGTAGTTGAATCAAAGTCCCCAGTGAAGCAATTATACTCAGAATAATTAACACAACCCTTTCCAAGAGATGTGATGCAGGTGCTTCTCTGTGTAATGATGTAATAAATGCTATTGAAATATTTTGTGGACTTCTGGCTCACATGTGATGAAAACTGGCTACAGTGCAAAGAATAACTGAAAGACTGGAGAACATGCCCTTACTGCCAGCAAGTACAGTGAAGTTCTGATCAGAAAGGACTTTGGGAGGTGGTCTTATTACAGAAGCTACCATCAAGAGAATGAAGTCATTAGGATTGGAGAGGGCTTAGCAAATTATGATATAAAAAACAATGCTGGAAAGAAACCAGTAAGGGATCAATTTAAATTAAAAACAAAAATGCAGTCATAATGAAGAGTGCAACTCCAACACTGAAACAAGCTACCACATGCTACAATGGTTTCTCCAGGTTTTGATGTGCTCTTATGAAGATTGGAAGTTCTCTGGAAGGTATGCTTTAGCTAAACCTATATTAATATAAAAAGTAAAGTAAATTTAGGAATTTCTAATATATAGATAGTCAGGGGGTTTAAGATTTGATCCTCCTGGCTTCAAACTATTAATTCAAGTATCCAGTTTTGACAGCTGTCCCTTTAACACCTGCTGTAGAAAGCTTACAGCTAGCTTTACATTACTCAAACTCCCAAACACCCGCCTCATCACCAAAACACAAAATGACACAATTGTAAAAAACTAACCTACAGGGCGAATGACAACATGAAACTGGACAGACTATGAAAGATGTATAGTTTTGTAAAGGATGTATTTACACATTCAGTGATCTTAGATGATAACCAAAGTACAGAAAGAAATTTATAGAGGTGTCTGCTGCAATTGGCAATTGCAAAGTGATCGCTGCACAGTCAGTCTACTCCATTTTGAGTATTCACGGAAAGTTCCATTATCAGGAAAGATATAAAGAGTTCATTATAAAACATGAAAAATCATCATTTGTAAGTACCTTGAAATCACTAAATGCGCAACACTGGCCACAGGAGGTCAAGCAAACAAATCTAATTTCTGCAAAAACTCCAGAAAAGCATTTAACTGAATAAAAATTAAATGTCCTAAACTGTTTCTCGATCAATCACCAAACCTTCTCCAACACTGGCCACACAGATCCCAAGTACTGGGAAGACCATATACACACAGAAATATGGATGAAGTAAAAATAGGCTGTTCAGATTGCTATTTGAAGAATGACTCTCAAATAAGCAAAAGAAGCAACAAAACCAGCCCTCAAGCCCCAAAACAACACAATTTTGTGAAAACCATGGATCAGTATATTTGGTATCCATTGGACAGCCTTCCTTGCACCCTATTATGCCCCATATATTTCTTTCCAAAGCAGTCAGACCTGTGATTTTTGGTGCAGTGTATGTATACTGTATTCCATATTATTAACTCAGTGTCCTTAATAAAATGTAGATCTCTAAACTATAATGAAGATGGTTTCTGACTAAAGCCAGAACAAATTAGTTATACTTGAAAACTTTTTGTTTGCCTGCCTTGAATTCCCTGCAGCAGCCAGCTCATGACCCAAACTGGGACTCTTTCAATCAAGTTTCAAAGAATCTACAGCCTAGCAAATATAATTCAGGGATAAGACCCTGAGGCCAATGACCAATTTGTTATATAAAGTAATATCTACCTATCAACAATGTCTTTTTTAACGGACCATTCAGTAAAAGCATATAACAACAACCAAAGGGGAAGAGGGATGGGGAGGTAGAAGAGCCCAGGAAAAAACAAAAACCACAAGCAAACAACTCTGTTTCATGAACTACAGAAAAATCATTCCTGAGAACTAGTTCATTTAACTCCCAATATAAACAGGATAAACATGGAATGGATTTCAAAATTCCTGCTGTCAAATATTGACAAGAATGCATACACAAATCTGAAAGACATTATTTTGGCAAGCATAGCACACCACTACCTCTTGTCCAATCTTATATTATCATCCTTTCCTCAAATAATTCCCAGTGCTCTATTTATCAAGGAAAAAAAAGCTCAAGTTTTACCAGCACCACACACTGCAGTGCAACTACAATCGACCTTGGGAAAGCAGAACAGGGTAGTCTGTTTCCTTCAGTTGATAAATGTCTTCCTGTCCCACAAAACACCAGTGTATATGTATCATCTTACACTGCCTGTACCAACCTGTTAGTTTTTTCTGCCCACCTGGACATCTCCAAGAAGAAAACAAGTTTGTTACTGAACTGAGAGGAATGTTAAAAGTCCCTGTGATTGTGGGAAACCTAATGTAGCTTGAAAGAGCCTTTGAGGGTCAGGAAGGAAAAGATTTAATAGTTTTCAGAGGAATGACATATTGGCCTGATGCTTCTGTGAAATATTCTTGGAAGAAAAAAAAATTCCATCACACTTCAAGAAATGTAAATGTTTAAACTGTGAACTAAGTCTTCAGTTGTCTTCAAACCTGTTACCATATGCCTTTCCTTTTTGAGTGTACTTAACATTAAAATAACATGGTTGCACTCCTCAAATAACCCATCTGCTGTTCCCTACTTCTGCTACTTTAAAAGCTTGTCAGCTGCTATCCATTGCAGTTCCAATTTTCAGCATAAAATTAGCAATTTACTATTTATTTTGCCTAATTACACTAATTGTAGCCATTATATTCATCTTTAAGTGCCCTAGCATTTGAAATAATAAGGGAATGCCAAACAGTTAAGAAAACAGTATCCCAAGTACTTTGCTAAGAAACCTGACTCTGTCTCCCTTGACTAAGAATCCACTTTTGACTAATCATGAATTCAAAACAGAAGTGCTGTTTCAAGATTTCACATAATTCAATACACTACTAAGATATAAGTTCCTTGTAACAAGCAGATTAAAAAAAGAGGGAATATTGTAAATAAGGCTGCTCAGGTAACTGCACATGTACAATATATATTGTACAAGATATACAAGCCCAACATGAACCAATGCAACACAACCACCATTATCTTGCATCACCCTGAACACACCCTCAGACTGTAATGCACACCACTGGGACTGCTTACGCATTCAGAGTGGGAAATCACTGGATTCATAGAAATAAAGCTCAAGGAAAACCCTGAGACCTGAAGGCCCCTTCATGCCTAAGTACCTTAGCAATTTAGGATATATCATGGCTCCTTCCTGCCTCGTCTCTTTGCATTCAGGGCAGCACGTCCCTGCTTCTGTTTCAGGAGGAGAAAGCGATCATCTCACTCAGCTTAACACATAGTTTGATGTTTAGGACTCTGAGCTGCATCATTTGTGGGTTAAAATCCTGTCAAGCTGGAGAACTCGACTTCACATTTCTACTACTGGACAAGCTCTCTAATGAAAGGAGAAAAATCTTAACTTTCAATGAATTCAAACACAGTAGCACCTGATTGGGATTACCTATTCAAGTTTATTAGTGGCACCTTATTCCCACCCATCTCAGTACTGATACTGAGTACAGTATTCATGATCTTTTCAGTATCTTAATCTGTTCAGTTTTTTTTTCCCTAGAGATCTTTTTGTCCCTAGATTAAAGCATGCTTAGATTGCAGGAGGCTTCAAAGATTAGCCAGCATTTAAAAGGAGATTGATTGTATTCACACAGCTGATTTCTTTGTAAGTGGAGTGGCTACAACCTAGCAATTTAAGCCTACAAAAAGTTTGAAAAAATAGTGCTGTAAATATTCAGCAAATAATCTTCTTTTTATTATCTCTGAAAAAACATTACTACATATCTATTTCACTTTTACAGGTTTCTTGGATGTTTGCCAATAGTTTTCCCAATACCTATTCAGATCTCAGAGCAAACTGCACATTTATGCTGCCAATATAATGAATACAGGAGGAACAATCAACTCTCTATTCAAGAAAAAGCTATACCTTGCTGTTAACAGCCCAAGGTGTTTGCTCATGCCTTCCACTCCTTTAGATAATGATGGGACAGAATTCTTTGGCTCTGAGGAATTTCTTCCTACTTATTCACCTAAGATGCCCAGGGCAAAATCATGATCTGATTGGACAACTCTCTAGCTTTATAGTGTAGGAAAGTAAATATTAATTGCAGATCCAAAGATACGCTTGCTGTATGCTTCAGACATTGAACATGAACGCCAGGAATGCACCAGGTTTTCAAATGTCAAAAACTGACAAGACATCATATTTACTAATTGATTACAGCAGACAAGTGCTGGAAAGTAGCCCCTTCTCTGCATGATTTGTGTTGTATCCTATGAGTTGCAACCTCTGGCATTTTAAAAACATGCAGTATTAAACTTGTGAAAATGTAGATTCTTTTTAAAGAAATGCAAAACAAAAAGAACATACAGCTGTGAAGAGAGCAAGAACAGCACTCAGTGCAGCAGTGCAATTATAGCATATAGAGGTATGCAGATAGGAATAATGCACAAGAAATGAAAGAAATAAGGAACAACATAAATCACAAGCACTATGCTTTAATAATTACAAGTATAGAGATTTATTATGCTGCAAAGCCATCACAGTATCAGTTTGCATAAAGCTGGGGTAAAGGATCCTAACAGAAATACAGAGAATACCAAGAGAACTCCTGTAGTATTTAGCTTACTGAAATGCACATAACTGAAAGGTAAAGCACAAAGATATCTGAAGTGTTTACCAAACCCAGTAAAGCACCACAGGTGAATAATGAAATGTTTCAGTGCATCTGAAGACTAGTAAGCTGTAGAGGACCACAAGAGGATCTCTTTCCAATCTACTAGGAAATACCATGAGATTATACTGTTTAAAGAAACTGCAAAACAAAATCATGGACTCAGCAATACACTAAGCAGTTGTGGTTTGTATTTTATATATATACACATATACACATTGTCAACCATTTCAAGAGCACCACATATAGTTTTGAAAAGCTGATAAATCCTTGCAAAAAATAACCCTGTTACATGATAGAATCAATCCAAATTTATATTATTGACCAGATGTGCCTGTCTGGCTGTCAGTATCAATTGCAGAAAGCAGACAAGAAATCTCAATCATATTTTTGACTTCCCTGGGAACTTGGCAGCACTAAAAACGAGACTGTGAAAGACTTTCTAGAGATACATTTAACTGTTTCACCTTGGATTCTTCAGCATCTGATGGTGATTCCTACTGCCAAGATATTCCTCTAAAATTCCTTGATCTGTACCAGTACACTGTAATGCAGTACACTGTATCACCACAGAGTCTGCATTATACAACAGGACCAGCAATTTAGAACCACTATTATGACCTGTATGATTAATATATATACACATACATTAACACAAAGATCAGTACTGAAATGGACAACTCGGACATGTTTAACCAGAGTTGCAGTATAAACTACTCCGGAAAAGCCATAAATACCTTCTGAATGCACACTAGAGTATTTTTTAACCTTTTACTGAATGAACCCTTGCTCTCTCATTACAACAGAGATTAATATAATGGGGAGTTCTCTTGTAACAATCGGGAGTTCCGAAATCACAGTTTCAGAAATAGTTCTGGACTATTACTACCCTGAGACACGTAGCAGCTGTAGCTACGTTATTTACAATGCTTCTAAGTGGCAGAAGATGAAACGAGAACAGACAGCAGATGACAGTCAAAGTCATAAAAATATAGAATTCAGAAAGTATAAAGTTAGGGTATAAAATTAGGAAGCTGATACTTCAATTGCCTCTCAAACTTTGACTTACTGACAAGTCCCTCAGTCTTGAGGAAAACATGAACAGATTTGAAAGAGAAACTGCTACATAGTTCTGAAATTGTGAAACATGTATAGAAGCCTCTGCTAAGAACGGACAAAAGTCATAGGTGTGTAGATAAATTAGAAAATGAAATACAGCAAAAGGCAACAAAAGCCATTGCACAGAACTGGCTGCAAGCTACAGAAGTTCAGACAAGAGGTGATTTCAACAGAGGTCCTGGTCAGATTTGTGAGGAAAAAGGCAACAATACCTTAGAGAGACAGTGAAATGGAGACATGAAATGTCAAGGAACAGGAAGGAAAACCACTATAGTTTCTATTTTCAAACAAATAATACTTAAAGAAGTTATGTTTTTCTGGTAGGCTGATATAATAACAATTTATGATATAGGCCGGTCATTTAGAATTTAAGATTGAAGTAATTTTAAAAATTGTCCAAATAAGAATGTAGGATATGTGTAATATTATGGATTGCAACCTTAGGACAGCTGATAAAGCATCCCAGTGGAAGACTGGAAGGTAATGGAAGCTGTCCCTGAGGTATTTTCCTATAAAGAATTTTATTAGATTTTTGTAAGAAAATAAATTTTAAAAAAACCAACCGACCAAAAATAAAAACACCACACACACACACAAAAAAACCCAAACCTTTTACAAAAGTACAAAATCCAAATGTATGTTAAGATGTATTTAACATGAAAATTATACAGAAAGAATGATTTCTTTCTTAAACAAGAGAACATTTAGCAAGCATGCTTCTTCCCTATTCACTTATTTAGTTGTCCATCAGCCAACTTCAGGTGACTGTTATTATCTAAGCAAATGAGGAGATTCTCTGTTTCATGATGTATTTTACAAAATAGATTCCATACAATATCCATAGACTTATCTGTAGGATGTGATAAATCTGTCCTAGGTAATAGCAAAGTCCTGTTTATCCTTCTTGCAATATTGCATAAAAATAGAAGACACAAACAAACTACAAAGCATGCAACAGTGAGAATTTATCTACACAGATGGTGTAGAAAGAAACAAAGTAAGATCAACTATCCGGTTATAACTTCCCTTCCAAAACAAATCCTTTATGCCTGTTTAACAAGCCTTTAATAAGAAGACTTGCAAAAAATGGGAGGGAAAGAAGACTGCTGGGAAAAAAGAATAGACCCATCTTCAAATCCATCCCCTCTTGAAATGAATGAGATGAGAATCCAGAAAAAATAAATATGAGATAAAGCGTAGAAAGGAAACATGACATTCACTCACATAAAATTTTCTGGATATTCACTCAAGGCCATATCAATGATATTCAAAGCATCATGGTAGTGTTTCTGGGCTGATAGCAAGAGTGCAAGGAGATGAAGAGAGTTGGCATCATCTCCTTGTAGTTGCAGAGCCTGACGAACATAACCCAAAGCTTCTGGTATCTGATTTAAAAAAATAAAAAAAAGGCAGAAAAAGAAAACACCACTATTAGAAGTATTGCCTTTTACTTGATTGACATCCATAAAATTTTCAAAATGTTCACCCAGGTAACATGTAGAATTCTGTACACTCCTGTAAGATACTACTCAGAAGTTTAAAATGGACTTGATGCTGTACAGTGAACACTGAATATTAAATAATATATTTACCCCAAAAAGTACGATACATGTTTTTATAGAACAGTTACTTTCAGCCCCTTAAAATATTCTCTTTCCAGTCCTGGCTGTATTTCTATATGATTTTGAAAGTATTTTAATTGCAATGCTTAACTGAAATGTACAGTTAGACAGCAACAGTAACTTTTCTTTATGTACTTTCATTGTCTCCTCAGCTCCATGTTTTTGTTCTAAGAAAGTACAGTAAGTGTTAAACCCAAGAAATTTAATTAAGCATTTTGGAATTCAGAATGTACAGGGTCATAACCTGCTCCTCAAAAATATTTTGTGCTAGTAAATTGACAATCCATTCCACTCTAACATAGTCCAAGTTCTGTGCTACTCATTAGCAACGAAAAGTAGTCACTAGAGAATGTAAACAACTGTGCTCAGGGCTATTTTGTGAAATAAACATGACATAGGAAGAGGCTTACCATGGCATACAGAAAGCAGTTCCACATTATCCAAATTCATGGGATGTATGATAGAATGCCTTAAACATAACAGCTGTACAAGCTGGACCAAACTCTGATCTCTTTTATAGCAATAAAATATTTTCCAGTTTTCCTAAACACATTTTGTAATTTTGTCCACAATAACCAAGCCCCATGCAGGAATTCAGGAAGGGCACAGATATTAGCAGGTACTCAAGATTTAATCACTGTAAAGATTATTAAAGACTAGATTCAAGAGCTCCACTCTCTAGGATTTGAGCAGATATTACACATAATAGGTAAAAACACCTTAAAAACTGACTTTTTTTCTCTCTGTCTAGAAGTAAGTGGAATTACTTCTGTCTTATTTCTGATCCTAGAGCTGGAAATAATATTGGCAGAACTCTGGAGAAGTGCCTGTGTTTGGCGGGAGTATTCCAGGGTTTTTTTCATATCTGTGAATATGTGCACAAGGAAAACCAGGTTTTTATTGAAGAAATCTTCATCTCTATTCATCAACAGATACAAATTCTAATTTTGGATGATAGTATAATGTTGCACTTTTAAACCATAACTAACCTGTCTGGATATGGCAAGCTGCAGTGCCAAGTAAAAGGCTGCCAAATGATCCGTTGGAGACAAACTGTGAGCTCTTAAAAAAAGAGAAACAAAATAAAAAGTGAATTTTCCCCCTGTTCAGACAGGTCAGACATACCCATAAATGCATATATATTCATTTATTCATATTCAGATCTCTTCACTATGTGTATACTCATATGATGTAAGTGGTGTCCATTCCAGCAACTTGTCTTATGCTTCTCAATCATCCTTGATTTAAAGGAAGCACCTTGGGACATGAAAAATCATTTCTAGTAGAAAATAATTATGTCATTTCTGTTTAAATCTTTAAAAATAAATCTTTAATAAAAATTATTCTTCAAATAAATTATACTCCTAAACAACCATTAGATGCCATTATTTAAAATATTTCTAACAAAAATTTGTTAAACTAAATTTTTTTACAGGAAAAAAGGGAAAAAAAATCCAAACATGAATTCCCCAGAACACCATACCTTTAAAGAGATTAATTATATCAACTTTTTTCCACCTTTTTAAAAAAATATGTTTGTTCTCTTTTTAATATTTTTGTCAAATGCACACTCTGTGTCTTGTCCTACAGAAATTCTTTTAATGCACTCTACTTTCCCCCTGTAATACAATCTTTCTGCTGCAAGACAAGAACTTTTTAGCAGGGGGATGCTTAAGCATAAGGATAAAAAAAAATTATGGCTGTACCCCGCAATGGTGTGTAGTAAGTACCGGGCAGGAGCCTGGAACTATTTTTTAATTTACATTTTTTGCATTCTTTTAATGGAGTCTCATTTAGAAGTATAATGTGCAATAATCATCTTTGGAACATCTAGGGAGTTGCTTCCGTTGGGAGGAAGAATCAGAATTGACCTTTAAACCACTAAAATCACAGAGAACCTTCTGCTTCTGACCTGTGCATTTCTGTCCTCTCAAGTCCAAACAGCTGCACAAGTCCATTAACTTAGTAACTATGTGCAACATGATTCAAAGAAATTTTAAGTTATTAAGAGACAGTTCCATATTTTGTTAACTTCACCTGTAAATTGGAGACTAGATGTATTGCCAAAGCCTAACAGGGTCCAGTCCTTTTTTTAATTTGAATTCACCAATTAAACAATACTAAACAAGAACAAGAGATTTTTAGTTAGAGAGTGCTTCTTCAGCCACGCAAGCTTCAGATAGTAAAAGAATAAAGCTGTTAGTATCTATCTATCATTTGGTGAGTTCTGTGAAACTTCAGTTCACACCAAGCACAGGAAAAGCACTGAAAGTTGAAAAGGGGAGGGGAGGGGAAGGGAGGGAAAGGGAAAGGGAAAGGGAAAGGGAAAGGGAAAGGGAAAGGGAAAGGGAAAGGGAAAGGGAAAGGGAAAGGGAAAGGGAAAGGGAAAGGGAAAGGGAAAGGGAAAGGAAAAGGAAAAGGAAAAGGGAAAGGAAAAGGAAAAGGAAAAGGAAAAGGAAAAGGAAAAGGAAAAGGAAAAGGAAAGTTAGTGAAAGAAGGTTAGTGAAACAAACACCCCCTCATTACTGCATGAAGAGAGCAACAAGCACCTTGAATGGCCACCATCCCAAATTGGTAAGCCTTGAAATCTGGCTCAGACAAAGGTCCAAAATACAACTGTATTTCTTCAGGACTTCTATTTCTTCAGGAATTGGTCCTCTAGATAGTTCATTTTAAAAATCCACACAATTTTTTTTTTTTTAAAGGCACATCAAAATACCAAGTCCAGTACAGGCTGCTTGCTTTATAAACTGGTAGAAGACAGAAAATTCAACTTCCATCTCCTGGAAAACTACTATTTTTCAGATGTGCTAAGAGAAAGTAGGAATGACTGGTATGCTGGGTGAAAGACAACATACAACCAAGCAACAATATTTGAACAGAGACTGAGAAAGAGTAATTTCACAGTGATATGAACCTGAATATTGACATGACCTGGCAGTGTGCTTTTACTGCCAGAAAGCCAACCATGTGTTGGCATCAAAAGAAATCTGACCACAGAGCAAGGGAGGTTATTGTCCCCTTCTATTCCACACTCATGTGACCTTGCCTGGAGTTCTGTGTCCAGGTGTGGGGTCCCCAGTACAGGGAGAATGTGGTCCTGTAGGAGTAAGTCCAGAGGAGGGCCACAAAAATGACCAGAGGGTTAAAGCACCTCTCCTTTAGAGACAAGCTGAGACAGTTGGGATTGTTCAGCCTAGAGAACAGAAGGCTCAGGAAGATGTTACAGCACCTTCCAGTACCTAAAGGGGCCCTACAGGAGAGCCAGAGAGGAGGTTTCTACAAAGGTATGTATGGATAGAAAAAGGGGTAGTGTCTTCAAACTGGAAGAGCGTAGGTTTAGATTAGATATTAGGAAGAAATTCTTCACTATGAGGGTGGTGAGGCACTGGAACACATCCAGAGAAGTTGTGGATGCCCCATCCCTGGCAGTGGTCAAGGCCAGGCTGAAGGGGGCTTTGAGCCGTCCAAAAAGTTGACTTTCAGAATTTTGAGAATCACTATTCTGAACTGGCAAATAGGGTCAGCAGACACTGAACTGGAATGGGTTAGCTTCACACTGTGGTCCATTTCATCCCTTGCTGTTTCAAAGAACCCTCAAAAGAAAACAATTCACTAGTAGGGTCTCAAAAGTAGTGGATGCACAGAATTGGTGAAAAATGGTTAGCATACTATTTTTGAAACAGTGATAATTAAGTCAGTAGTAGTAAGAGGGATGGGTGAGGAACTGAGGTATAAACCAGGAGGTAGAAAATTCAGTTTCAGCATGCAGAAAATACTGAACTAGTAAAAAACTTAATTAAAACCACTAAGGAACAGAGGAGCAAAGATATGTTAAAACATATTTACATACAGAGGATTGCTAAGACCAGACAGTAAAAAGAAGGACCGACACATACTAGCCTCACTATAAAGTTATCTGCAAAACACTTTTTCAACTCTATCCCCTCAGATACAAAATCATCACTAAAAAGCCAGGACTTCTTTTCACATTAATGTACAAGTCTATTTCCCTGCATTTAGGTTTATGTCACCAAAGAAGGGTTTGCAAGGGTATATAAACATAAAAGACATATTTAGATGCTGCTGCACTTTTGCCAGCTTTGCCATCAAGATTTGTTTCTTCTATAATTAGGGTAGAAATGTTCTCATTTGCCTGTTTATTGTCATTTTGTTTGCAGAGTCCATGAGTATGAACTACTGTCATCCCCAATGGCACTGCTTCCAGATAATGCACCTGGGAGATGACATTTGCGCTGTCATTGCCTACACTGTTACATTTCCAGATAGAATTTTCATTTTCCCCTAGTTTACTACCTCAAAACCTGCACTTCACCCCTCAACCCCAGCAGCACGGCCCCAATTATTGCTCTGCTTCTACAGAGATAATTGTAAAGGCCTTCTGTACAATCTGATCAGTGGACAGCTCTTAGAAACACTATCACATTGAACCACAACTTGAAACCCTACATTGGGTGGTTCTTCCTACTAGATCAGAATATTGAGCAAATATTTTATACTAGAGAGCAACACAAATGTCTTTAAGTAAAGGGAAATCCTTAGAAATCAATTTAGGTAATGCTGGCAGAAAATGATGGAAATAAATGCTAAGGAAATACATTCTGTTCTCATGACGGGAGACTCCCAGAGGTGAAGTTGTCATTACACAATCTTTTACAAGTCTCTCTTTTTAGCACATAATAAAAGCTTTGAACTACATATAGCAGAAGAAAAGGGAAAGATCAACACCCACTCACCTCTGAAATGCAAGAAGAGCCTTTCTCTGCAAGACCTCTTGCATCCCTCGCAAAGATGCTAAAAAGGATATATTTAATCAGTGATGCAAACGATGATGAGATTTCATTCCACACTTACTGAAGAAGCTTTAATACATTGACTGAAAAAATGGTTGCAGGCAGAAGCTTTAATGTCTAATATTCTGCCAGGTATCCGTTTTTAGGCAGAATGGGAATTTCCAAATGTGAATGTTTATTCCTATCTTACCATCAGTAGCCTGCAGACTGTAAGTCAGTCCCAGTGCCAAGTAGCCTTTTGCTTTGAACTCTGATGTTTTGTCCCCGAGATCAACAACTGCTTTGGCAAATCTTTCAGCTTCTTCCAACTGAAAATATTACAAAACATTCATGTAAGTCTAAAACTAGTTAAATCTTACATTACAATGATAAGAATGCACAGAATACTCAGAATGTATATTATGCACACTGAACCTGTTAAAATTTCAGCCTGCTTTGAAGGACTATTTCATTTTTCATTAGACTTAGTTTTCTTGCTAAATATGAAATAAAACCCACAGATTTTAAGCCTATTTCTATGATTGAGAGAAATCTGGCACACTTACTATACTTTTGCCTTTTTTCTCCTTTTTTCTTTTTTTTTTTAAATAAAAAGGTATTTCTGGTCCATATATGCCATCTACCATTTTTGCACTTTATAAATAGAGTTCTTGACACATGAACCATTTATTTAGGAAAATCAATCACAAGAACTATGGCTCTAACCCTGTAAAAAAACCAGTAAATCCATGCAGAATTCTGCTTCGAATACTGCATTGCTGAATGGATGCAAACTCATAAACAGAGAAACAAGTAAAAATCAAGGTTTAAGTGCCATGCCAGCACACTATTTAATAATCTAGAAAGAAAAAAAGCCCCTTTGAATCCATTCCAGTAACTGTAAACGCTAAGTACAGTAAGCTACTCCATATGGACTCAATCCATAGGGAACAATTCACAGAACTAGGATATGCCTTAATTAAGGCTGTATTTTGTCAGTCTCAACAAGTCATGTTGGTGCTACCACACCACTTTCTCAATTTCTATATGTGATCTTTCCCTTCTCTTTTCCTTCTTTTTTAAATATACTCATTCTTCTAAAAATTACACAAGTATCTTGAAAACAACATGATGATCTTTGATCACTTTAATGTTTTTTGTACAGATACACCCATTTCAAGTTTATCTAAAATACTCAACTGTCCCTACTACAAATTCATAAACCACAGCTGCCTGCAAACATGGTACCAGCAGAAGAGTCCTTGATTATAAGAGTTTTGCCTCGTTATCTTCCAGAAAGCCATTTTCCTCTTGCAGAAAATAACAGGAGTCTAAGTTGCATTTATGATTTGTCTTCCAATGTTTCACTTCCCATATATTTTAAGCTATGTCTTAGACCAGTATCAGAATATGCTACCTTGGTAAACATATCCACTGTCAAGTATTTCAAATTAGCCGTTCAAACAGGGATGTACATGTGCATGTACATATCTGTGCTGTGTTTTTAGATATGCCCAAGTGCAGGCAGTCACTGTCCAAAAGTATTTGCTACATCTCTAAATCAAGATTTGAGTACAGCTCTTGCTGAGAAGACAGAGAGCAAAACTTACCCAGTGCAGAGATCCCATGCAGAGCTTTGCAGCAAGGAGTGGAATAGTTGCATCATCTGGTTTCAAACGTATACATTCCTTCAAGACTTTAACAGCTCGAGCAGACTGTTTAAAACATTTTCCATTTAAATTACTAAAAACATAAATATGTTTCACAGACAGAAGATCCCTATTTCCACCATTTACTTTATTTTTCCTTTGTGAAGGAGACCTTACCACACATTTTGTTGACAATTGGTTAAAGTTCCACAAGCCAGTGAAAGACAAGGCTTCAGGCACTGCTATTGTTATTTAACTCCTATGAATTTAATTAAGCATCCCCAGAGAAACATCTGCTAAGAATGTAATTACAATGGTACACAAATCAGAAAAGAGTTTTGAGATGCATTTAAAATTTTACTAGGCCTGTAGACTCACAGCATTTGAGCCAGGCAAATGAAAGAGAATGAACGGGAGATAGTTTCCTAAACAAGCAGGGTTTTGGTGTTCTTTGGGAGTTAAAACAGCACACAGGAATAGGTCTGATATAAAATAGAATGGCACTGCTCCTCCTTTATTTTTAACTTATTTGCCTCCATCCAGCCACAGTTTAGAAGATAACTCAAAGTAAATAGAGCTGGAAGAAGAACCAATGTGTTCTCTTCAGAACCCATATGCCACTAAAATATTTTCTAAGGAAAATACATTCCTTTCCCCCATTCTGAAAATAAGCAAAATATCCCCATTGTGAATAATATTTTAGAAAATCAGTTATTTACATTACATGATGAATGTGTTTTCTGTAACATGACAGTGAAAAGTAAAAAGAACTAAAAAAAGAGATTTGCATCTAAAAGCTTAAGTTCCTAGTTTATAAAATTTTTTTAAAAATTCATTAGTTGCACATACACAGTCTCAAAGGCAGCAACATTAAAGAAAAGAAAGTCAGAAATTTCCAAAGGCAAAAAAAAGAAAGAGCACCATGATTCAGCATTAATTTGTACCTAAGTATAAAATAAACTAAGTCATCAAAAGCATACTTAAGTAAGTTTTACAGGATAATAGAATCTGGTATAATTCACTGCTTGTATTAAATCAGCTTATTTTAAGATTATTGGCAAGATTGTTGTTATCATCACCGAAGTTAGAAACCATTCAAATAACAACAGTCTTTGTATAGCACTGGGAATAAATTCAGAAGTATGGCATACTTAGCTGATTCAAGGATTAGAATTGTTTTCAAAAACACTACATATGAAAATTATGGAAGTGAACATTGTTATCAAAAGCCATCAATACAGGAATTATATGAAAAAATTTAGACTTACTTTTCCTGCTGCCATCAAGGACAATGCAAACTGATACCAGAGATGGAACTCTTCAAATGCAAACTTCATGGCTCTTTCTAAACACTAAACATGGGGGGAAATTGTTATTTAAGGTCGTGTTCCTCCATTATTGAGAAGATATACTAGTATTAAGATTTTTATAGACTCTTATCTAACATACATGTAATAAAAAATTAAATTATTCAAATACATGAAAATAGCTGCCAGATTCTATGGAAAAGAATGTAACAGAAAACTGATTTCCCATTTACTATGTTTGTTTAAATACTCCTGCTGGTACTGTATTATGTTGTCTCAAAGAAGGAATTATGAATATCAGCTTACTGAAGATATCATCTGTAAACATTTGAGATAAGCCTTAAGTGAGAAGGAAAATTGTACACATTCCCTTCCTGAGTTGTAAATAATAAGCAGTGGCATCACAGGCAGTTACAAGTACAATTTAAAAGGAGGGGTGGTATATAAAGATTCACCTTGAAGTATTATTTCTGTTTGTAAAAATTTTAACTTTACACTCCATATTCTATTGAGATTTTAAGTGAACTAACTGAATGCCAAAAGGAAATTCATTATTAATACACTGAAATTAAATAATGAAATTAGAATTATATGCTAATTTTGAATGTTTCATATATGCTATTGTCAATAAGAATTATTTCATTTTGCTATGTTAAACTAATCAAGCCAGTTGTATACAGTAGAAAGGTGAAACACTTTTCTAGAATAAACTGATTTAGGAATTAATTTTCTAGTCTGCAGAGTCCAATTTCATGAAGCAGCATTTTGCTTTGACAGCTACAGTGTATATGGTAAACCGTAAAAACATGAATTATTTTTCCCATGCAAACTCAGCCTTAACATTACAGAAAGCACTACCAGGCGTGCAGTGTGTTTCCACACTACACCAGAATCTGAAGCAAAGAACAGCACTGCAGAAGAAACATAACAGAAGTGCATTATCTGCTACATGTAACTAATGTATGCTAGAATTAATGGTACTACACAATGCCCGTTATAAAGACTATTACCTAGTAGAATTTTATTATATTATTTTAAAGAAGTTATTTTCTTTATGATTTTACATGATTATAGAAATACTTCCTAATATTGCTGTTAAAGGTTCATCATCAGATTGCATGTATAGTAAGTTAATTAAATGTCTGCTACAAAAAACAAGACAATTTATTTTCCCATTGGACTTTTCATAATTGGAAATAAAAAGAGCACAGAAAGAAACAAGTAAGTTCTGTGTGATTGCTTCTACTGTTTTAGATTCTTCATATATGTAAGCCTCACTGTACTGCAAAAAATTAAAATTTCTTTTCTAGGCTTTTCTCAATTAAAAATTGATTACCATTTCCAACTGCAGAAAATGAGGTTTAAGGAACTGATACTTCAGGGGTTTATAATTTTGCAATTATAAGGGCACAGGACACAACTGTAGATTATCCTAAAAGGCTTGAGTTTCCACATACTAATAATATATCTAACATTACTTTTGCTTAACTTCAAGTTCTATTTCCTTGGCCCTGCTCAGTAAGAGAAGTGACAAGTTAGGTGATTTTTCTTTTCTTTGTAAGATGACAGAACCGGCCCTTAGCAAATGGGGGAGCAAGGGGTGAACGGAGGGATGTGTTTGTGACCTACGCAACAACATGGACACCTCTTAAACCAGGCTCTCCTGAACAAAGTCACAACAAGGAATTTCAAAGACCTACAGGCTCTAACAAGAAATACATAACAAGCAATAGTCACCAGGCAGGCTGGAAGTGAAGATAACCTTCAGGATAAAAGAAACTGACTTAACTACTTGAAAACACATCCAGCACAATCCCTCCCTTATGGAAAATGCCATTGTTGATATTGCATTGTAAATAACCACAAATCACTGGATGAACAGGCTATGTCAAACACATTACTGAATTTGGTTGTTTATCACTATGGTCTCCTGGAAAGTATATGCTTGAAGCTAGAGAGCTGAAAGATGAAATTATGAAAATGTAGGAAAAATTTTGGTCTGGAAGATATCTCTTCTAGTAGGACACTTACAAGCTCAACATCATGCATTCTACAAAGCTTGAAAACGAACTTGATTACAACCAGAGTACTTTTGTTTAGGAAAGAACTGACAGTATAAAGTTCCTTCATCTAGTTGAAGCTACCCTAAGAAATTGAAAGCCCATTATATACAAACTTGATAAAAACATGAACCCTTTTCAGTTAAGAACGTGACTTTGCATTAGAACAGTTTAACAAGGATGAGACAGATTTTTGATCATTTAATATTCTTATATAACAACCAACTTCTTCTGTAAGTAATCAGCTATATCTGAACCAGAAAGCAGCAATAAGATATTGGAACTGGTGGGTGAATACCATTTCCACAGTTAGAATGATTTCTCAATTTCTGATTTAATCTACAACGGCTCCACAAAGCAATCAAAATCAGCTCAAAGAGAATGAAGCCCTAAAAAATTAAATGCCTCTTATATAACTGAACAGAATGTTTTAATATTTCTGAATATGTGTTTATAATACTTCAAATTATAGAAGTTACAGATTATCAGCAGTAGAATTTGAAGGCAGATATCTTCTACTCACTAAACTGTAAGAGCTTCTTAAAGTCTGTTTTCCACTGTGCTTTGGTTGACAAGGATAGGAAGAAATGAGATGTTCTAATAATTTCTTGATAAGATCCTGTTGCAGATGTGTATCTAGAATATCTGTATGCTAAAATAGGTATTGTTTATTATACCAGGTCTTCATAAGATGATTTTTTCCATATTCAGAAAAGATACTTCATGTACATATGACATGTACATTTACATTTTAATTGTTCTGTACTAAAAGTATTTTTCAAACATAGTGGAATTATTTTCTTTTTTTCAAAAGGAACTTTTCAAAAGAATATGCATACAATTATGTTGGAATATTACTACCAAGATGCTATACTAAAAGATGCTAGATTAAACAAACCAAACCGAAAAAGCAAACAACAAAAAACCCCCACCCCCCCAAAAAAACAAAAAACAAACCACAAAACCCAAGAGGAAAATACCTTTAAACAAGCCTCAGTTAGACTTCAGCTTTCAAAGCCTAAAGCCATGACTAAAAACCCTCAACTAAGCAGCTTGTCAAACATGGAGTCTCTTCTACTTTCCAGATATTTATGGTCCTGCTTTTGTCTGCAAAGAAGATCACTACCAGCACAAGAAGCTCCTAAAAGGCCCTGAAATCAAAGGTCTAAGTCAAGTTAAAACATCTTCCACTACTTAGAACATTCAATTGTGCTCAAAGCACAGAAAGAATCAGCTACAGTGTGGCAAACAAGTGCTATGCTTTTCTCTATGTGAGGGGACTCTAAGTCTTTCTTTCTACCCTTCAGAGCAATGCTCTACACTTCAAGACACTTGGCTAAGAACATGGCTAAGAGACCTCCAGCTTTTCTGATGAAGCAAAAAACCCTCCGTGTTAAGAAAGGCAAGAAGTATTACAAGCAAGAAGTTGCATCTATTGTGATATAAATACTATTGTAAGTGTCCCAAAGGAGACAGTAGAGAATTCCAGGAACCTGTCATGTTTCCATAAACATAATGGTTCTTTAACATTCTAAAAAAGACAAAAAATTCACAACAAAAAAACTGCAACAAAACCATCATGACACGAGACAAAATGGAAGAATCAGATTTGGAACCCAGGGCTGCTCTATCCCTGCCTACTTCTTAGTCTACTATATAAAATTGAAAGATTGCCAGTCACTTAGCAAAAAACAGAAATCAAAGTTTTCATGGGTTTTTTGGTCTCGTTTGTTTCTTTGTTTGTTTGTTTAAATACCTGCTGATGTCTCTTGTTTCAGAAGTTCTAGACTGAAACATATGGATGGCCACTTCTTGCAGATTTGGTGCAACCACCTAACACTACATAAAGGTGAGTAGGCAAGTAAAGGTAGTGGCAAGTAAATGGAAGTATTCCCGATTAGATTATGTTGTAGGGCCAGTCCTGCATGAGCTTCATACTCCTTTGTTCTGTGAAACACCTTCCATTGTACCGACTTAAATTGACTTGTATTCTAACTGGCAGCTATGAAGTACTTTCAAGAAAAAGAATACCCAAATTGAGAGTTTAACATCACGTGAGATGCAGATAAATGTGTGACCATCAACATATACCAGAGAAGAACTAGAGCACTTTTTTTTCATCTTTTTCTTAATAGAAGTTTTCTATTGTGGTAGAGAGAAACCATTTCTTAACAAATCAATTCCTTGGTATGCTTCATATTCTTTCTGAAGACTAATAATTAATTATGGTCAGCAACAGTACCCCACTGCTGGGTGAGCACTGGTTGAGCAGCAGAAAGAACTGCTCTGCCCAAAGAGCTGTAGCTGTTTCACAGGTATAAAACTGTTAATAATACTTGGCACAGAAATTGCCACAATCTAACAAAACACAGCATGCTACATAATGAAACATCAGACACTGAGTTAAGTAACACATTTCCCAAAGACCTGAGAATTGTTTTATTAACTTTATTTTCTTTTTATTAACTTCAAAACTATTACAAACTGTGAGGACTACGGATCACCTCAAATATTAAGAAGTGTAAAAGAAAATTTTCTTCTGAAATCCTTTTTCATTCACTACAAGTATTTTTTCTCGGAAATTATAGCTATTGTTTCTATATCCAGAAGATCTTTTAATTTTCGCTATTCCTTCTTGCTCTCTCCATTTAATGCAGATCCATGCATCCCCACCTAAAAATCATGTGAATTTCTGTGGCATTAAACATTTACCACACCTTCCACGCAACTTCGCTTGTTTGGCCACCTGAAGTCACTTGTATAAATTTAGACAGTAAACATTTTGGGGTGGAAACTATCTCCTGTATTTATATTCACAAATATTCACTATCAACAAACCTCTGAAAGCATTTCATATTGGCCTCTTCTTCCCAAAGCTATTGTAAGTAAATCATAGACTACAGATGCACTTTGCAAACTGATGATCCGATCATTCTTGTGTTCGGGTATTCTGCTCAATACAGCATCACGGTTAGCCTGAAACACCACAAAGAAAAAAAACAAGTCAACCATTATAATTCGAGCTATATTTTCACTCAAGTAACTACCATTCTAGTCAGCCTCAGAGTCTGTATAAGGGATAGAAAGGAATCTGATACTAATTTATACATAGAAAGAACTACCAACTTTATATATTAGCAGCAAGACTGATGTTTCTACCTATAGGTTGGACCTATTTTTAATTATTTCATTCTAATTCCATAATCTAAGTAATGTATTTAAAATTATTGAAGAGTTCTCAGAAAAAAAAAAATAAGGCTTATTTTCAATATAATGGATGCTCGTCTACAAAAATTTCTTTTTATTTTTTCTGTGCTAGTAAAACATATTACAAGGATCTTCAAATCCTCTATTCCAGCTTTCGTAAAATACGACAATCAACTTATTTTCTCTTCACATTATTACTCTATCATCTCACTTGTGAATGGTAACATGCCCAGGATAACCCACAATCACCTTCAGGAGTTACTACTGACAAGTGAAAACTGATCCTGGTTCTGGGCACAGCTTTGGAATCAAGCCATGTTTGCAGTAAGGGTTTGTACTTTCAAAACCTGTTTTGTGAAAGGCACATTGCAAACCTAATTCCTTAAGTAAAGTGTTCCTTTTGGGAAGGAAGAAAGCTGAGCTAGAAATGGATTCAATGAATCGACCATGTTCACAGAGAAATCATGTTCAAGAGCAAAGAACAAAATTCAGGTCTCAGAGTACTTAGTACCTCACTGAACTACCCAGTGCTTCTCCCATTTACCATCAAGCCTCTGAAAACACATTATCTTGCTATCCTATTTCTAGTTTTCTTAGTCTTTAATATTCCCATTAGTACAAATTCTAGTATATCTGGTAGTCTGCAATCAGAAGTCAAAGATACTTCTCTCTCTCCTCATC
This sequence comes from Cyanoderma ruficeps, assembly GCA_008694505.1. Taxonomy (NCBI): domain Eukaryota; kingdom Metazoa; phylum Chordata; class Aves; order Passeriformes; family Timaliidae; genus Cyanoderma; species Cyanoderma ruficeps. The sequence goes on from VZDJ01007753.1 coordinate 35,891,190, forward strand.
CCCCTCTTTATTCTTAATTTCACAGGGCATGGCCTCCTTAGTACATTTACTTAAAAACACTAAATTTTAATAGGCAACTTATTTCCCACTCTTTCAGACACAAAAAAATTATACATAACAAGGGATAGTAATTTCTTTCTCCACTTTAACAGGGTAACATTTTAAGCTCTGAATAAACTCAATACAACTTTAGAATCAGAATAATTAAATATTGCAAATTTTTCAAAGAGATACATGGAGTTTAAAATGCATCTCAGGAATTATCAACTGAATAATTGACACCTTGGTTTGAAAAAACCTCACACACATGCACACCCCCCCCCAAACAGACATTTTGCTTTCTTTTGATCAAGAATTCTTTGGCTATTACTTTTTACACTGCATAAATATTTAGTCAACTTCAAGAACTTCTTTTTAATTCCACCTCTAACCACTATTTGACTCAGCTCTTTGCAAGTTTTGAACAAGCTGTGAACTAGCACTTCTCGTGAAACAGTGGTTGACAATGCCAAAGCACAAGGATGTCTCATAATTATTAAAGATATCTTATGTATTTGAACAATCATTTATTGAAAATTATAACAGAAAGTACGTAGGAACTTAAGTGCTCAGTATTTCAGAACTGCCATGGTCTTAGACACTCTAAGCTGACAGTGAAACTGCAATGTGTCATCTGGCCACATTTTAAGCCTGTAACACACTCGAGCAGGGTAACCCAGTGCAGCCTCAGCAGAAGAAAGGATATGCTCAGCCATTTTTCCACTGCTTAACAATCTCACACAAAGCTGAGAGCAGGAGGTGGTGATCAGTGACACCAAGTCTAGTTGGAGGCCAGTAACTAGCAGTGTGTCCCAGAGATTGACACTGGGCCTGATCCCAAGCATGTTTGCTGAGGTGATATGCCAAAGGGCTGTGCTGCCGTCCAGAGGGGCCTCAACAGGCTGGAGGAACAAGCTGACAGGAACCTTAGCAAAGCCTTCAGCAAAGTCCTGCACCTGGAAGGGAACAAAACCAGGCACCATACAAGCTGGGCGCTCCCCAGCTCAAAGGCAGCTTGACAGGAACACACTCGGGGGTCCTGGTGGACACTCAAGGTGACCAGGAGCCAGCAAGCTGCCCCAGGTGGAAAAAAGACTATTGATAGCCCAGGCAGTATCAGCAGGAGTGTTGCCAGCAGGTTGAGGGCAGTGATCCTTCCCCTCTGTTCAGCACTGGCAAGGCCACATCTGCAGCACCGCACAGTCCACAGTTCTGGACTCTCTAGTACAAGAGACATGGAGTTACTGCAGAGAGTCCAGCAAATGCTCACTAGGATGTATTAGACACCGAAGCATCTCTTTTATGAGGAAAGGCAGAGAGAGCTGTGACTCCTCAGCCTGGAAAAGACAATGCTCAGGAGGGGAGCCTTATCAATGTTGGAAATACCTGAAGGGAGGATACAAGGAAGAGGGAGCCAGGTTCTTTCCACTGGTGTCCAGTGACAGGACTAGAGGCAACGGGCATGAACTGAAACACTGAAGGCCCCCTCTGAAGATCAGGAACCTTTTTTTTTGCATGAGGGTTAATGAGCAGTGGCACAGGCTGCCCAGGGAGGCTGTGGAATCCTTCTCCTTGAAAATACTCAAAAGATGTCTGGAGAGAGGTGCAGCCTGCTCCAGATGGCCCTGCGTGAGCACGGGGGCCAGACAAAATGACCTTCAGAAGTTCTTTCCAAACATAATCATTCTGTGATTCTGTTACCACAACTCAGCTGACATGCTGCAACACATACATGCATTGTTAACATGAGGATGTCAGATCATAAAACCACAGAATGGTTTGGGATGGAAAGGACCTTTTAAAGGTCATCCTGTCATGGGCAGGGACACTTTCCACCAGACCAGATTGCTCAGAGCCCTCTCCAACCTGGCCTTGATTGGGGTGTTTTCTTACTAGAAAGTAAGGGATCACACTACTTTAATAACAGAATAGCATAAAGACCAACTGTTACTCAGTCTTCTCTAAGTGTTATTTCTTTCCCAAATACTAGTTTCAGAATCTCAAATCACATACTACTTCACAGCTACTACAGCTAGAAAGTTAGCATGCACTGAAGCTGAAGTAACAGGTCTCAACTCCCAGAAAGGTAAGTGTAACGATGAATATTTTTATGCTCAATCTTCCCCTTCCCCCCTCCAAAACTAATTTGAACAAATGACTTAACCAAAGTAAGTCAATCATGTCAAAGATTTTATACTCCCCCGAAACAAACTCTTTTGCCTGAAATAATCCGCAATAATTACTGTAAAAAAATTTGAAAGCTTGCTAAAGGTATATGCTCTACAGTGACAGCACTTGATATAATCAGGCAGATCTAATTCACAAAGGAAAAGCCGCAAGTAACCTGAAATGACACTTAACAAGGCAGTACTTTTAATTTAGTTTTTGGTTTCTTAATGATGACATGTAAGGAACTACACATGCAAACACAGCAATCAATAGTCACATCTTACAGAACTGGGACTGCTTTCACTTCACAGCAATACCACAGTTAACATCAGAATTCTCTATATCTTCACTGCTGCTCAGGCACATTACAGAGACACAGGCAGCACCTCTCTGTGGTAAGTATACACCACAGCAAAACCAACATATGATACATGGAAATGTTTGCTCAGGCGATTTTTCTGTATTACCAGACAGAATTTCTAGATTCTGTCATGAATATTGCAAGGCAGATCATTAGGAATGAGGAAAGCAGTTAGCACTACAATGTAAATATGTGCCACTTTAAAACAGTTAAACTAGGACAATGTTCACTAAAATGTTCTGATCCTATTTAACTGTAGCAAAAAAGAAATTATGCCAAAACATATAAGCATTTTAATCACCTGTAGAACTTCAAAGACTACATCTCACTGATGTGCAGTGAGACAGACTGCATGATGCCTGACACTGTAGAGGTTTCACCCCTCATTAAAAAAACAGCAAAAGCTCCAGCATTTCATTTTATCTGAGAACATAAAACTGACATGGTATGAGAATGCCAGTACCTGGCAGTTGATTGATGACTAGTACAAAATAAGAAAGATTGATAAAGGGCACAAGTAGACCACTGAAAGGAATAATTTATTGAGGAAATGGGGACATTTTAAAAAAATAATCCAGTAGCAAAACTGAATGTCAGTATCATCAAAAATCATTTACAAATTTGAGTGACTGAAGTTTAATGCACAATGGAAGGTACTTTTTGGCGATGTTTATTATGCTCTTCTACTAGTTTTTGATTCGTTTTTTTACCACAAAAATAACTTAGATTCTGTGTCTGTCTGAATAGCAACCAACTGGTCTAACCATGGTTTATACTGGTAAGTGATGCCAAATGAAGGACCTGGTTTGTCCACCTGCCTATGGCTGGAAGAAGGCTAGGTACAGCCAGTCCAAAGCAGAAAAACTCTATTACACTTGTAGACCTCATCTCGCTGGCTCAGAGGAACAAAAATTTGAGTTTCAGAAATAACTGCCTGCTTTCCTAACAGAAAATTAAAGTCAAAGCAAAGGCTTGGGGCAGAGAGAAAGTCTTATTTTAATTAAAAACAAAACAAAACAAAACAAACAAACAAACAAAAAATCCCCAAGGAAAGCACGCACATAAAGCAAATGCACATTCACGCTATTTTACCTACCATAGATTCACTAATAAGCAGCAACAGTAAGGCTTCTTCTGTATTTTCTTGAGGACAGAAGATGCTGTTCAAAATGAGAATTTAATTATTTAAGCAGAACACATTACTTTTATGAGTAGTTCACACATATCTATTAAAAGCACTGTAAAAACTGCAAAATGTCCAAAAAAGAAAACAGAAAATAACTTGCATAGAAAAATCGGTTGGTTAAAATACATTTCTTTGCAATGCTCTATATTTGCATTTCAGAAAAGTTGGCTGAACACAATAAAAGAACAAAACTACCACAGCTGTCAGAGTTGAACTCATTCAAATATCCCAACACTGAACATAATTTGACAACTGTAAACACTAAACCCATAGTTTAACTGGCCTCTTACACTGTCTGACTTGAATCTACATCACTGATTCAAGTGCTGGCAAGAGGAAACTCTCACACAAGAACAGAACTTTTGTATTTTAGGCAATATGTGGAGAAATACTTCTATCAGTCTTTCATGAGATATGGTTGAGAATTTTTTCCTGATGCATTCAATAGCTATGAATATTTTTAAATAGATCCATGACAATCTCCATCCATTTGCCATAACCATTCTAAGTTCCAGGTAGTGGAATCAATAGCTTGTACTGAGCTACACTTCCTTCTAAGTTCATGCTGAAGGTTCGCATAAGACTAGTTTCCAGACTTTACTGCTTTCTCTGAATACTGGATGCTTTCTGAACACTCTTCTATGCTGATAGACAGACAACAGGAATCTGCATTGGGTACTAGCAGGAATTCATTCATCCATTCTCATACACACAAAAAAAAATCCCCCAAATTGGTGACTATCTTTTATCTCTTTGGATTTCTTCCTCTGAACAATTTCTGAATTAGCACAAGTACTATTTCCTGTTAATTCAGTCCATTAGTTCCACAATTACCTTTTTAAATGTAGAAAATAATTAGTTGTTGTTAATAATCAATTCCTATGGTCCCATGGGTGTTTAAACTACAATACATTATAGACAGGAAACAATACTTATCTGACATTAAAACACCCTTTCAGGTTTTTCTTAAAGCACTAGAAATATAAGCAGTAATTAAATTCCTGAAAGAAAACAGAAACTAAAAGACATCTGAATTCCAGGCAGTTTGAAAGCAACATTGTGAATGTATTCTGGTACTATACAACAGCTAAGACCCCAGGGCAGCTGTTCCGTTGCTGTATTTTTATTTTTTAATCAGTGCAACTGGTCACCAGATTTTTAAGAGCATTCTCAATCTTAGAATACATTTTTATTATTACATAACAAAGAAATTTCAAAACACAGTTAGTCATGAATAAGAACCACCCACGATAAGGAATGAGGAGTGATGAAGAAGCATCAGAGTGCTCCTTATTTAACATTCCATTCCTTTATACAGAATTTAACAACCTGGAAGAAGATTTAACAACTAACAATGGCACCCAGAAAGCAGAATAATGACTGGAAAGAGCTGCTGAAGAAATTACTCTCTCAGAGAAAGAAGGGATGCTGCCCCAAAGAGAACTACTAAAAAGTCACTTATCAAAACAAAAGCAAACATTATTTTCTCTTGCAATTACAAACAATTTTTGTAGATATGCTGATGTCTGTCTCAAAAAACAACCTCTCCATGCAGAAATTAGTGAGAAATTTCTTTGACCTATCTAAGCAAAAAGCTCAGTTAAGTTGACTGAACTCAGATATTTTCTCCTGATAGATGCAGGCACATGAGTAAAGTAATTTCAGTGTAACAGAGCTAAAAGAGGCAACTGAAAGCATGAAACGGTTATCAACCAAAGGCAAATCATGAAAGTTATGCTCAGCTGAAAAACTGGTTAAAAAAATTGAAGAGGCAATAACAGAGAGATCTTAAAAATGATAAATGCTATTGGCCAAATTACACTCATAATCCTATAAGAACACAATGCAATTATCTAATGTCGCAACACATATAGGAAAAAAACAGTGCATTGCAGACTCAAGAGCTGGTGGTCAGAAGAAGACCTAGGAAGAAATTTCCTACATATCATTGTCTTTGATACTTTCAGTCACTGCTGGAGATGAGAGATGCTTGGCTGGACATATTTTATGTGGTGTGGTATTAACCAGTCAGACATGATGAAAGGACTTAATTATATGCTCTGTTGGACTTGTGAAACTCCTCACCTGCATGTGCCAAGAACAAAAGAACTGAACTGAACAAACCCCCACTTTAACAGGAAGAATGCTGCTATGAAGGATGAGCTGAGAATGGAGAACCTAAGTTTGAAAGACTGAGCCTGAGAAACCTGCTGTAACTATTCTGGACAAAGGAAGGAGAATTGCTAGAAGTCTTTGAAGATAAAGGCCATCCTACTTAATAACAGTAAAGGCACCATAATTATGTGGGCTTGCTGCTGTGTTAGAGATTCATTAATGGAACTCTGCAATATAGCTAAACAACTCAAATGGTGTCATATTGCAGGTATTTATGTTACAATATAAAGATACTGTGAACACAAAAACAAAACATCCCTCCATTATGTAAGTAGGGCTACTTCTATAATCAAAATATTAACTTCTAAGAAAAAATTCAAATTCAAGGAAATATTTATCTATATGTAATACTAATCCTAATGGTGATTAGTTTGGAAAAAGAAATTACATTTTCAAAAAGGAAGAAGCATAACATAGCTACTCTAGAATTCACCATGAGATATACCAGACAAAAACAAACCAAAATATATCACTTACCTGATTCAATGAAAGATTAAAACTGAACAAAAAGGTGGTATCATAAAGAAATGCCAAAACTAATCTAAGATGATTAGCTACAAGGTAGCTGCCTTGGGAAATAAACTAGCTTTGAAACTGCTAGATAAATGTCTATATATGTTTTGTTTTTTCCATAATGCTTCCAGGACCAACTTCAATCTCCACATTGTTGAATCTTTCCTTTCTATGATAAAGCAGAATAGATGTCTAGAAGCAGCACATAACTTTTAGAATGTGCAATATCTGATTTGCTACCCAGATCATATTTTCTTTTGTATCCCACACATAATAAGAGGTATTGAGTCTATCACATACACCAGGACAGGGGAAAAAAAAATTGCTACAATTAAGAACAAAAAGTCTAATGTATACAGTGCAAACTTCCAGTCAGAGAAGTTTCTTCCTCAGTAGTTCTCCTCAGGGAATACATCTATCTATACAGTGCCAAATTCCTTCCACATTTTCAAAAACGTAAACTAAATTACACAGTGCACCGGGTAACAACTGCAATTACAGAAACAAAGGAGGTATAAACTCAGCCATACTTTTCTCCAGTGTATACCCGTGGTCTTCTATTGAGCACATAACTCTTAGTATTTGAACCTTTTCGAAGTGGATCATCAAGGGGTGATTGGTGAGGAGGATCTTCCAGTGGATTCCAGTAACTCTGTTCACACATACCTCGTAACAAAATTTCTGCAAGTTGTCTTGCTATTGTCTGTAAAAGCAAAAGATAAATATTTTCCCTAGAAATGCTGAATACAAACTCTTAAAAAATGCTCAGATTTTTTTCTAATGAGGACTACTTATACAGAATATATTTTTTTATTCTACAGCACCCAAAAAACCAGGCATGATGCTGTTTAAAAGGTAAAAGTATACAGTCCAATTCTCTAAACACAAAGAAAAACAATGGCAATAACAAACAATTTTTTGATTTTATCAGTTAAATCCAGATACTTCTGAAGTATAATCAACCCAGCTGCTGCTCCTAAGATAACCAATAACCTAAGATGCTCAATAACCTCTACTGTCTCTCCAGACCTGGAGCAGTTGTGTGCACGGGAGAAACCACAGGGGAGCAGTTGTCCAAACTGCAGCCTGCAAAGAGAACCATGGTGAAAAACAGGATGATATTCCCTGAAGGAACTGCAGCCCAATGGAGGGCACCCCATGCTGGAGCAGGGGGAAAGTGTGAGCAGTAGGGAGCAGCAGAGAGGAACTCACCACAACCTTCCATTCCTCTTGCACCACTCAGGGAATGGGAAAGTAGGGAGAGGAGGTAAAAGAGTCAGAGAGTTGAGCCTGAGAAAACGGCGTAGAAGGAAGGTGTTTCAGTTTCTTTGTTTCTCACCATCCCACTCTCTTTCAAGTTATAATAAGTAGAGGAAATTATAATAATATAATTTCCTCCAAGAGCCTGTTTTGCCAGGGACAGTAACTGGTAAGCAAAATCCCTGGCTTTATCTCGGACCTATATCAGACCTTTTCTAGCTTATTTTCTCCCATGTATTAAGGAAGGGGAGCTTGAGGGCAGCTGGGTGAGCATCTGGAAGCCAGACAAGATCAACCCACCACAGACAGTTATGGTCTGTGGGCAGAATGGGCCTTCTGACAACTTGTACTCGAAGATGCTAGTGTTAGCTACTTAACTCTTGCTGAGCTACTGTTAAAGCTCAGCAAGACTGAAACAAGGTTGAAAATCAGCATGAAAAGTTTTATTTTGCCCAACTACTATTGTCACCATATATTTAACTGTAGAAATACTTACATTAATATTATTTAATTAAATAATACTAATTTAAAGCTTTTAAGTCATCCTATAATCCATAACTATCATTGTTTCACACACATGCATAGACGCTGCACAACTACGTATCACAATGATGAAAATGCAAAGATTTTCTATCAGATTTAAATTTCCATCAGAATTGGCAGCATTTCCCCGTAATGTTTCCCAAAAACGGATGTGTAACGTGCAAGTCACAGACAGCACCATATGATACTCCATCTTCCACCTTAACTCCTATACCATAAGAAGCCTTTCATCCTTTTTATTAAAAATTGCAATATTATCCATCTCCATTGAAAGTATATTATGAAATAATTTTAATATAATTACTAGAAATCAGTTATTAAATGAATTAAGAAATCACTTACCTTCCTTACTACCAGTTTGAAAGTTTTAAACGCCCAATTAGGAAACTAATTGGGATATTTTGAAAATAATGACATGACAGTAAAAGATATAAGCCTCTACTTTTTATTACATAAAACATTCAAGCTTCTGACAATATAAGTAGCAAATTTTCATGATTTTGCTTTTATGGTTTTCTTTTAAGAGGCTTTATAAGTTGATAGCCTTCAACTTAATAGAAACCACACAAAAACTGTGTAGTCTGTTCTTACCCCCACCACCTTCACAAAAACATGAAACTACATTGACTCAAAAATAGGGCAATTAAAATCTAAGTTGAATGTATGGTCAGTCAGAGACCAGGCAGCTTCTAATTATAACCACAAACAAGAAAAAGGAATAGGGGGGAGACTGGGTACCAAACATTCCTTAATTTAATAATTTCCTTAAGCCAGGAAATGTAACCTTATACAAGTGCTGGATAACAGGTCCTTATCAATATGCTATGTATCCAACTACCTGTCTCTAACTCATCCACGATATTTATGCTTTCCCTGCCTACTGAAATTCAGATGCTACAATAGGGAAGTGGTTTAATATAACTTACCATTCGCAGGTTTTGTGTAGTTCTTGTTTCAATAGCTCTTAGTAACTCTCTAAATCTACCAACTCCTCTCGTCAAGTTCCTGTATATAAACACAGAATTTGACAGTATTCCAACTTGGATGAAGTAACACCTTAAAATATTACTCAATAAAGTTGTTAAAATCCATGCTACTTTTTCTTTTCCTTTCATAGCCTCATCACCTTTCTGTGAGATATATATATATATAGATATAGATATAGATATATATATATATATTCATCTGGAAACCTCACCACTGATTACTATACAACTTTCCCTGACAGTTTATTGAAAAAAGAAACATTTTCATGATCAGTAGATAGTTCAAGGGAAAGCAAGGAAAAAAGTTAGAAGCAACCACCTCAAAAAGAAAAAAGACAAAATGAAGTTGTTCTCATTGCTACAGCAGCTTTAGTTTTCAATTACATAAGGCTTCAAGTATAAACTTTGAAAAAAAATCCATTTTAACTGCCTCTTGACACCTTAAAACAGGGAGATTAAAAATAAGTAAATTTTGTAACCCTGAAAGCAATACAAAACATATAATTTTGAACTCCTTTTCAGAATGGAAAGTGCACAAACACATTAAGGCCCACCATGTGGCCAGAAGAGGACTGGGGTATCAGTGTTCTGTTCTTGACTCTGACTGGCTTTTCATGTGACTTCTGTAACCCAAGTTTCTCCATCTACATTTTTTTCCACATCTGCTGCCTAAACAGCTTTTGAAGAGATTCAAGACGCTCAGAGGCATCATTCATACTAACAATTTTAGCAGAGCTGAACTTTATTCTAAACCAACAGATTATATTGAATGATCTTATAGCTTTACCTTTTTCTCATCTCTTTATCAGTTGTTTGGAGGTTTTATTGTACATAAAAGCAGTTGAGAATATTTTATTTTATATTAATACAATTTGTCTTTGAACTGGTGAAGGACTAGGTTAGCTTTTTGCTGTCCCGAAAAACTGAATTCTGCAACATGAACACAATAGATAGGACAACTATTGCACTATTTCAAGTTTAGTTACAAAATAAAATTATTTGATCAAAAGTGTATTTTGTGTCAAATCATTGCTGTTACTTCATATGTTGTCTTAAGATGTGATGTTATGTGCAAGTTGCATAGCATTTACCTAAGACAGAGCCAAAGAGACAAGAAATATCACATATTGTGTAAGCTTTCTGTAAGTAAAAGCATTATTGCACTGCACTATAAATCAGATGTTAAAACTGACTTCCTTAGTCTGCTGTCTTTATTTAAAAATATGTTTAAAATACTGACTTTTGAACCACAACTCTGTACAAATTAAAAAAAAAGCCTGCATTTTTATACAGATACTTTCTTTTAGTTCAGTTGTGGAATATCTGAAACTAGTGTTTGATGCAAGAGATCTTGCTATAGGACTGTAGAACTCCTATCACTTTACCCAGAGACCTACTCATTTATTTTACTTTTCAGAACACATGACAGCACTCAGCTCTGTACTGTTTTACATAATAAAGGATTATCGGGATATTTCAGAAACATTGGTTTCCTTACATCTTTCACTAGCACGGACATCATCTTTCATCAGCACAAGTTCACCTTCTAAAATACTTTTATATAAACCCTCATTTGAAAATAAGTAGCATTTCCAAGTAACAAATCCCATATGAACAGTTGAAAGTGAGGCCAAAGAATGCCACTAGTTGGCTAAAAAGAAATAATCACCAGTCACACAAGAAATAAAATTTGTTTGTAAAAAGCCCACATGCTACAGAACAGCTTGACCACAGAGTGACCAGCTAGTACATACTAAAGAAAAATTCATCTTGTGCAAGCATCTGCATGAAAACAACTGTGTGAAAAATTAGATTAATTTATATATTTCAAACAGGCAGCCTCAACAACTGATAACTATTACACCAACTTCATACACTAAGGAAGGACAGAAAGTCCTTAGGCCAGACTTCAAGAAAACCTCCAAACTCATTTGAAGCTGGATACAGTCAGCACCTTTGGAAAGCCAAAATACATATCATTCAGTAATACCACATTCCAAATAATTTAGAGAGCCAAAACCAGTCCACTGGAATCCCAGCTTTAAGTCCTCTGGTCTAAGTGGGTATTTCTCATGAATAGAGTTCTCTCTCAAAGACTGTATTGCAAAGTCACAAATGTGTCCTTATAACAAGATTAAAAACAACAAAAACCCAAAACCAACCAGACTTGCCAAAAAACTGAAATGCTCCCTGCAAAATTGTTGAAAGAGAGTTATGAGTAAGAACTTGTCAGCTTGAAACTTTATTTTCCCAGTGCAGATGAAACACATACTATGTAGTAGAACTTCAAATCACAATAACTTCATTAAATTTTAGGAATTGGCATATTTTCCATATGATGTTTATGTCTTTTGATGCATTACAAGAACAATAACAAAACACCTTATGAAAACGCATGCAACTTTCACAAGCCCTTGAATACTTCACGACAGGTTGCTTTAAGTTACTCATTACAATTTTTTAAGCATCTGCAACGGACTGAAACTTGTGAAAGAAGTTCTACTGTGTCATGGGAAAAGCAGTAAGATTGTACAAGCAAAAAAGCAGTTAAAATAGAGAATTAGCTTTTGCTTCATAAAGCATTTAACAGTGATCCACTGCACACATCAACACAAACACAAAACAGATTTGTCAAGCATCTTCTACATGAAATTTACTGAAAATCAGGCCTCAAAACTACGATCTAAATCACCCTAAAATTCAGTTAAATGCTTTTAGAGACAAGAAATGAAGCAAAATATACCATGAATAATATGGTAGATCTACACACCACACTGCTTTTAGCAAAGTACATTTCCTGTATTTGTTAACAGTTTGTAACATTGAGGAGAGTGGTGGCTATTCTGGCACGTGGTTTTCCTTCCTAGCCTGGGACACCCACAGCTTTTACCTGCTTTTCACTACGACGTGCTTTCAAGTCAGCAGTTCCCGCTGTGCTGATTGAATGCCAGAGCAAAAGGGCACATTAACTTAGACAGCAATGCCCTACAGTGTCTGTAAACGACTTTGAGATTCCTCCCTTTCACAGAACAAGGAATTTTAAGGTACATTAACACTCACTTGGAACTGAGACATTTTCAATGATTTCAGACAAGACGAAGACAGCCCACGGACGGACACTGATAGTTACATACATGTGTGTTTATATGAGTGCCTCCTGACAGAACATACTCAAATCAACTCCTTTGAATTGTATCTTCCTCATTTTTAAAGACAATTAGAATGGTTGCTGCTTTAAATCTTTAAGAAAAAAACCCAAAACCCTACTTTGACTCTTTAAGTAGCAATCTGCCAGTTAGGCTGAGAACCAGAATTTACTGAAAGTCTATACAGATATTTCCTTAGGGCCTGTTTGCATCCCTGTGTCGACATATTTGCACCCTAAACCCCAACTATTCATGTTAGAACCTAATTAATTATTCTGATACAAGAACAATTTTAGGCTCCTTAAAAAAATTTAGACAGCATTTCTGTTTAGAATAATGCAAATATCTTAACTACACCCTTAAGTGCTCGCTCCTAAACAGAGGCAGAAATCAATAACTGTAGATATGATAGAAGCAAAGTGCAGGAAGAAAATGAAGGCGCACCAAGGATGAGCTTTCAAGGCAGGATCAGAGAACCTGTATAAGCCATGAAGGCCAGCAGTAGCAAACTTTAGGCACAAATGTATTTGTCACCATCATCAACAAGTCTCTTGGTTTCAAAAAGCATGTTTGGCATCAGACAACACAGTGCTTTTGCATTACTGATCCAGATAAACCTCACCTCCACCAATACTTCTTTTTTTTTTTTCCAGTTTTCAACACGCTGAAGAAGTACAAAAGAATGAAACAAACTGCTCAACAAGAAGCAGTCTATGTTTGAATGATACTAGGATAAAAACCCCAAACACTACTCCTTATAACAAAATCAGTGAGACCTAATCATGATATACTCAAAACAGGCTAAAAAAGCAATGTTTTAAAATTAACCTTAGAAAAGTTGATAAGATTAATTTATTCTGTACTTACAGCATCCCTTGGTAATATCTTCTCCATCAGTGAGAAGGGCTTTGTTTGTCAGGTATTTCTTTTATGCTTCTCAACCAAAACCCCCAAATATTTAGTCTACCATTGCCTTTTAATCATTAAAAATTTATTTAGAATAAATTTTGGCATACTGAGCTATACCAAACCTCACCTGCTCTACAATTTGGTGGCTGAATTGTCAGTACTTCTCCCATTAGAGAGAAGAGCCCATCCAGAACCATGCTGGTGAATAAGCTGAGCTACTTAAACTACCCTATTACTTCATTCCTGAGACTTACTGTATATCACATTTTAAAAATACTAATCTTTTAAAAGGAGGGAAACCAGTAACAATGAAATATACAGGGCCTGACCGAAGTGATGAAACAGAAGTTGCTTTTTGCTTTTGGAATTGAGTTCACTTCCACCTTCTCTTGTGCTTTCTCTCTCTTTCTGTCTATATTTATAAACAGAAAAAGAAATGCAATGTTTGTAAACTCATAGGCACACTGCAAGTTTTAAATTTTGGTTTTTTCCTCCCAAAAATTCAAATATGAAAGGATAGAAAGGAATTATTTTAAAGGTAAGGAGTAATGGCAAGTGAAACTCTTAATATAAATACCAATCAGAACAGTGACATTTCAGTAACTTCAGTATAACTGACGTTTACAAAAAAATGTAACTATTAAAAATCTATACACTCTAATTACTTTTAGTTAATTAAGAGTAATTTACACAGTATTAAGGCCAGAAAAATTCACATTAAAAGAAGTTACTATATAAGCAAAAAGCAAGAAATGTGACAAATCAAGAGATCAATTTTTAAGCAGTAACAGAGCATCCTTATACCAAGGTGTGCTATTTACCATACTGCTTTGTATAGTCCTACAATGATGAAAGTAAAAAAAAAAAAATAAAAGGACTGCAATCCTATGGCTCGATTCCATAACTTTATTGAAGGCCTGACCAAATGGACAAGACTACATACTCTGCAGAATGGATGGTGCTTTGGATGATTGTGACTAATGTCTGTGTTTGTTTTCCATCAGGTTTTAGAGAGTGGATAAGGGACCTAATTCTCAATTAGAGAAACATCCAGGCAAGCATTTGGATATTTATCTATGAGATGAATTGCAACTTCAGACAGTTATGCTTTCCCTCTCTTCCTTTCATACTTAGACTTTCAGTACACCCACAATACTATATAATTTTCACAAAACATTAATCAACACTGGTCATTATTTTCTGAATAAAATGTAGAAAATCCCTGATTAATCCCTAATTTGCTGCCAGAATCTACACTACTCTTTTTTTGTTTTAAATCTACTTTAAAAAATTAGCATACTTCTCATTTTACCCATTGTTACCTCACACAGAAAGAAAAATCCCAGGTATCTCAAATTTGCTACAGAAACAAGATGCAACATGTTCGCTTGATGCTTGAAAGTTCTTAACAGATGTTTGGGCTTATAAATAAAACACCTTCAGTGTGCCATCACAGCTACACAAGCCTAAGTATTTGAAAGAGTCCAATCAAGCAGCAATTCTGGCATTCATGCATTCAAAATGAAAGCACTTGTGCCTAGACTGCAGTTCCACTGGTAGCTGGTCCACCTAATAGTTCACGACCTGAAGAGGAAGATCTCATCCTCCCCATTCTCATCTCTTAGTGTATGCTCCCTTTTCCCACCATTCTTCCTTCTTGGTATCTTCCTACTCTCAATTGCATGGTCTTATCTCTTTCCCGACAGCCACACCAGCCATTATCACACCTTCCAGTGAATCAATTCCTCTGAAGAGAATGACAGAAAGCTATGATTTCTTTGACAACAAAACAACTCCACAGAAGAACCAAACAAGCGTCTGAAGCCAAAGACAAACAAGGAAAATGCACACTAGGGGGGTAAGAGGAAGGTAGGTCTGGGGAAAATGACAATAGTGACTCCTCTGTACCGTGGAAAAACAAGAGCATTAAGTAGAGCAGTAAAACCAGCCTTTTGAGGGGGGCAGGGGAAGTGTACGAAATATTAACTCCCCTATTTGAGGATCCAAGACCACTTTGTTTGCCAGCCATCACAACTCAACATAAAACCAAAACCTTCAATCTGATATTAAATAGATAAATATCCTTGCAAATGCAATCAACAGCCACTGTCAGCAAGACATGTGGTACATGGGCTAAAAAATGCCAAGTATCTTCTTGGGAAAAATGAGTTGGAATCAGAATTCTAACTACAAATTATTAAGAGTATCAATCTTGAACATCAACTCAGATACTAACATTACTCTTTCACTCTTCTTTCTATAACTAGTTTTTACAAAATTTAATAAGATTCTGAATAAAGGTGATTCCTTCATGCTTATATCCACCTTAGTCTTCCATGTAACACCTGTTTCATGCCTGCCAGGCTTCCTACCTGTAACTTCACAATGAAATCCTATTTTAATGTCTTGAAGCTAAGACACAATCCTGAGCAATAAACATACAGTAAGGTTTGAAAGAGAAAGCATTCATGATGGACGATTTTACCTTGAATATCTGAGGGAATAATAATTTCCTCTCATGCTCGACTAAAGTTTTTTCAATGAAAACTAACAGGTAAGAACAGTATTGGAAACAAGGATGAGGAAAGCATCTGATATGACAGACAATAAAGTATCCTTTGAAAACTTATTTTTGCTAGGAATCACAGAGATTTTTGTTCCTATTTGAATATATTCTTGCCATAGCTTCTTAACCACAAAAACATGAAAGCAGGCATATAAAGAACAAAGTTGTGTTTAAAACTGCAACAGAAGTGATTGTGTTTGCTTTCCAATATACAGCAGTGATATTTTACATATAAGGAATGTCATACTTTGTAGGATTTCAATGTTTTCATCTTGCTTTCTATTCTTTACTTTAACACAAACTTGTTTTGAGACTGATGTAGGATGTGCAACAGGATCTCAAGAGATGCAGAGGGATGGGTATCTAGCACTATATTCCAATACAGTGGAGAGCTGACCATACAGGGTCTTCATGTGCATTTTTGTAAAGCATTTCCAAAATGCTTTACAATCTCTCCTGGATTTCATCACTGTAAAATCCCTAGCTGTGAGCACTGTATGGATATACATGTGAAACAGAAGCACCTACAGACTGTCTCCCATCCACTGTTCCTCTCTTATCAGAAAGAGAGCAATATTCCTATGCTATTTCTTTTACATACTATAGTGAAAAGAGAAAAACAGATCAAAGAAATTCTCCATAGATAAGTCCCATACTCTAAGGAGGGCTTTTGTTGTGTTTGTCAAACATTTAAAGTCAATATAAATCAATTATCTCAATTATATGAAAAATATGAGAAAAATCAATTCTTTTTTTTTTTAATTCCTTTTTTTTCAGGGCTGATTTTCTACGGAGAAGAAGCCAGTCCATAAGAAACAGCTGGCTGGAGGAGACTAGGAATGACTTGCTTCACTGTGACTGTGCCAGCACAGCAAATGGCCCCATGGGGAGTACAGATCATCTCTGGGATCCGCAGGTTTTGACTGAGTATGTGAACCGTGGTGGAGACTAGACCAAACTGCAGTCTGAATGCAGAAAAATATCCTTGGAGGGGGTGCAACAAAAAGGAGAAGCCAACAAAACAGCTCTGAAAGCTAGGTAAGTCTGGTTTCCACATGATGGCCTCCTGATTTTAGACTTCAGCCAGAATGCCATTTTGCTTCAAGAGCATACATTCCCAATATATTTGTGAACATTGCTACCTCAAAAATAAAAATCATAAACAAGACAAAAATAACTTGTAAATCTCATAACAAAGAAAATACTAGGACAGAAGAAACACTGGGTACCTAAACAGCTGTCCTCTCTTCCTCAGGGCATTCTACTTGAAAATAGCTACATTAAATACCAATGTCAAAGTTCTTCTGCTCACAGCTTTTCTTGGAAAAACACCAGGACTTTGAACTCCTTCAATATGAAATTGCAGAGCAACTACTATGCAAGTTATGTAATCAGCCTGAAGGCATGTGAAGTTACATATTTAAAAAACATAAGATTTTTTTAAAAAAACACACAAACCCTATGCTAAGTTTTAGAACAACTTTCTCAACTTATTTGTTACACATTTCCAAGCTGAAATGTTCCTCATCTACCAAGTGAAAAATGGGTATGTAGTTTGTTTCTTTAATAAAATTCTGCACGCTTCAGAAGAAATCATCAGTTTCAGTTTTGTGTCTTAATAGCATTAAACTAACACTTTGCTAGAACATACTATTTCCATTTCAACTTTTTATTTTAGCTAATTGCATTTCCATGTATTTTCAAAATACCACCACTTAGCAGAAAGACTAAGTTAAGTTTCAAACACTTCCTAGTATTTTATACAAGATAATGCATACCTGAAAGATAATCACTTAATCCTCTACAAAATCTTATTACTCAACTTAAAAGAAAATCTCTGTACAGTTAACAAATGAAAGGGAAATTTGAAGTAGATCAACCAACTTTATGGGTAGGCAGCAATATTCCCTATGCTACTGCTGAAATTATGGTTTTCCAGCTCATATAAAAGTTATCTTATTTTTTTTTCTGGTTTGAAACTGACACAATCTAAAAAATGATTTTAGATTATGTTCAAACTTGAAGTATGTTGTAAAGCTTGCTGGAGAGATCTCAAATCTACTTTCTATAAACTTAAAATCAGAAGGGATGACACATTTAAAAATGAAACAAAACATACTTAAAATAGATTTATTAAAAAGCCAGTTATAAATTAAATTTATCCCTGTTAGCAAAAGTATATTATGAAGTTCTCTTCAGTTCTGGTAAACTCAAGTTAAAAAATGAAGGGAAAAAAAAATAGCAATCCCTAAAAGCAGCCGCATAACAAGCAGCCTGGAACAATGACCATATTAGGAAATATTGAAAGAATCGTGATTGACTCTGAATTAAGGAAGGAAACTAAAGGATGTAACAGCAGGAATATGTAAAATACTGATTGTCACAGAGCTATTTTTCCTAACACCTGGCTTCATATCATATCACAAAAAAGTACCACTGGCCAACGGAACAAGAAGAAGAAATTCGATATTCTATATATAATGTGTAATTAGCTTATAAACGGCAGGCAATCACTGTTCTAAAGACTGCAAATAAAATATATGCCTGTGTAGGAGTTAACAAGATCACCAACAACTTCACTGAGAAGAATTAAAATGCACATGGAATAAAATAAGCTCACACTAGAACAGCTGATATGGTCTAGGAAAAAACTCCTGTCTGGATATTCCTTAACAATCCACTGCATTACTTTTTTTGTGCAGTTGTTTTTTGCTTTCTTCATTAATTGCAATCTGCCACATGTACTGCTGGTTGCTTTTACACAACATATGTCAGGTTAAATGCACCATTTCCATCCGAGGCCTTCAATCAAAATTCTTCAAAATGTGGAATTCTTAGCTTATTCCATGACTTATTCTATAACCATGACTGACACTGGGATTTTTTCAGTAACTATTTTTTATTTATTTTTTGTAAAGACATGAAAACAGAGATCTTATTTTTAGCTCCAGTAAATGAAAAAAATTAGCTCTCAGAACATTCCATTCCCCCTGCAATTAAATTATGAAAACAGAACTACAGTGTAACTCTCTGATCATGTTATTGCACCAGTACTTCCGTACTTTAAGAAAGAGATTTCAAAAGTGTAGTGATCATTTCCATGTTGAAATTCCTGAACAGCTCAAAACTCAGATAGCCTTTTTTTACCCTACTTTCAATACAGCAAAGTCTCGAACTCTTTACAGACACTGCATGATTTCCTTCATCTCCAATTTATGTATTTGAAAGAATAAGAAACATTTTTGGTACAAAACAGTAGTTCTACGGAGAGTTTCAGTATTTCAATAAAATCACATTTTCCTAATGAAATGAGACGCCCCAGAAACAAGTTTTTAAACTATGTGGTTTCAACAAATGTCAGAAATGTACTTAAAACCCATTTGTGCAGAGTTTTGAAGTTCATAAAAGTGGAGAGCTGTATTCTTTTTCTCATTCTGTGTGGTAACTGAATTTATTTTTAGGCTTTTAACCAAAGCCTTATTTAAAATAAATTAAAAAGGGAGTCCCATGCAGAATCTAAAGGGATCTACAGAGCAGGTATAATAAAGACTGTATACTTGTATACATACTGTTGATCTTCATGCACATTTATCCTGCAGCATAATGTTAAAATAAGTGATAACTGAAGAGATTTGGGAAAAAATTACAAAATCAAAATTTTAAAAATCAAGAGTTTCAATAACACTTTTTAATAGTGTTTGATAATAAAGTTCAAATAGTTAAAGAGTAAGGTACTTTAAGTTCTTGCATTTAGTAAGCAAAACTATAAAATGCTTTCTGCTTAATATATTTTGACTGAACAAATTTCCAATATGTAAATAAATACAATATGAGCAGCCTTACTATTTTAATCAAAACGTTACTACTTTATTAATAAGAGACCTCACAATTACAGAATCCACAAATGCTAAAAATGATGCTCAGTTAAATCACAAATACAAAACCTAAACAAAAAAGTGAACACAATAAAAGAAGACTCAAATCTTACCCATTCTTGAAATATAAAACATGTGCTCTTTGAAGTCCTGTTTCCAGGAAAAAACCAAGCTCTTGTTCATGTGCAGTGGGCCCTGGCTTAGGGCTTCTGTTTTGTAAGTTGGCATTAATTACCTAAGAGAACAAAAGAAAAGGGGTGAAAAAAAGTGTATTTAGGAAAAAAAAACAATTTAAAATCAAGGTTTCTGTAATTTTACAGGGAAGTTAATATTTAATGTTGGAGAAATCTTTGCCATTTGTAGGGGGCGGCTAGTAGACCATTTCTAGCTTTACCTCTACTGCCACCTAAATATAAACATTTTTTCTCTTGGCTATACCCTTAGAGATGATTTATTTACCAAGTAGAAATATTGCCAAGCAAAATTTTATAATACTTTTTCAGAAATTTTTGTGAAGAATGGTATATGAAAGAGAATATGAAAAAGCATATTTGCAAACTTATTCAGTAGCAGGAGGTGATGGTATTCAAAAATCTAAAACTCCTGTTAGGTTAGAAAAGACTGCTGCAGAGAGCAGTAAGAAGATTAAAAGCTATCTCCAGAGTGACTTGCAAAAAAAATTTAGAAATAATTGTATTACATCAGCATTAAATATGCTGTCAAAATGTACTCAGCTTTCAGGGCACATAGTCTATCAGCTACTACAAGACAATAATAAAACAGCAAAAACCTTCAGAACATAAAAACATGTATGTATTTTAAAAACAATGTGAATTACTTTTTTCCCCCATCACATTGGTTTACTTTCCCATTTCTTCTGTTTTCCATGCCCCTAACTCTGTCTTATAACTCCTTCAAAGACAGCTGTCAAGTGACAGGCCTGAGGCTTGCAAGCAATGGGTCTGAAAAAGAGGGTCAGATGGATATTGCCAGCTGACTTCACTCTAACAGCACTCACAAGCCAAAGAGCAGAGCCCCAAGTGCATTGCATTTTGCCCAAAGGTACCTCCAAGTCTAAATAAAAAGCAATAGTCTATAACTCCTAGAAATAAAGGGTAACACAGATTTTTTTTGAAAAGGCATTTATATCAATCTTCAATTTAGAAAATCACCCCAGGTTACCCTTTCTATGTCCTGAAGGTACAGGAGAGCAATATCCCCAGCCTTCTCATAGCATGTAACAATTTCTTGTTCACGGTCCACATGGAGATTGGTCGCTGAGGAAGACATTGGCAGCTTCTCAAGACAGAGACCTTGGAAGGCAAAAAAAAAAATCAAACAAAGCATTAAAAACTAATGTCATATAATATTAATAGCTAAAACATAGTCCAGGTTAAGGCCCTTTAGTCAGTAGAAGAAACAGAGGAAATGAAAGTATGGTCCCCTATAACAGACACTAATAAATATATAAATAAAAATTATTCCTCCTTAATAATTATAAATCCAGAAGCAGCAATTTTTAAAAGCAATTTTGATTTTAAAGACATTATGGCAATCTACCATACAAAATACAAAATACAGAGTGTTTCTCTATACCAGTTTTATATTACTATGTTTTCACTTTTCCAGAATGATCACAGAAGGTAAGGTACAATGAAGAAAGGCACTCAGGTAATATTAATCTAGTCACTGTGCAAGACAAAAGCATGTATAAAAACAAATACATTTAAAATAAATAATGTGTTAGGAAGTGTAATTTTTGTATTTAAACTTAGAAGAGGTAGTTCACTCTCATCAAGGCCATGTATGCCTTTTCTGCTCAGGACTTACCCAACAAATAAATTAGGCGGTGCTTTGAAGCAAAAAAAATCTTCATTTGTTTCAAATAAAAATCCAACAACTCTTTCTAATCAATACTAACTCCTACAAAAGTCACTTCTATTACAGCTATTTAAAGATAATTAAAGTGCTGGAAAAGTCCTCAAGAATATAAATCCATTTATCTGATGGAGGAATCAACCAACCCCTGACACTTGTCTAACCTGTTCTTAAAAGCTTCTGACAATAGGGATATCCTGCCTTTCATATGCAAATTACATAGACCTGAACTATTCTCACAAATAGTATTTTTTCCTAGTTCTTAAATCTCCCTCTCTAGATTAATTACTTTGATTGATCCTCACAGAGAGGTTATTCTGTTCTTCACAAAGCACTGCAAGTTAGAGCATGGTGCCAATAACACCAAGGTCGTGGGTTTGACTCCCCCATGGGGCCATTCACGTACAACTTGGACTCCATGATCCTTCTGGGTCCCTTCCAACTTAGAATATTCTTTCTTTCATCTAGAGAGACATGTTTGTAACAAAAAATGTCAATTCTGACCAATTTCTCTTTTCATACTTCCTTGACGGCTAATCATTTTTATCTCCTCTGGACACTCTCCAACTGGTCAGCTCTACCATGTCTCACTGTGCCAAAACGGGATACATGGCTTCACTTAGAGGCCTCAACAGCACGGAGCAGAGAAGATTAAAGACTTCCTGGTTTTCATAAGGGATACTTTAAAAAGAAGTATTAATAATCAGCTGAACTTTATTGCCTTCCCTTAATTAGTAAAAAATTATCTTCCATTTATGATCTCCAACAGACCACCAGCTCATATCCTTCAAGCCAACTATCTCATCTTATATTTATTTGAATAATTAATTGCATTTGAGGTAGCACTTTCCATGTGTTAAGAGATTTATTTCAGGTCATTCTTCCAGCTTAGCAGTAAATGGTAGTCCTAAAATGCCTTCAACTACTCCCACATTAATACAATCCACTATTTAAATTACTGTATTCTCTATTCATCTTTTAAAATTTTGAGAATCCGTTGCTGGAGAAACTAAAAACAAAAAACAACAACAAAACACATAGTTATATATTGGGCTGTAGAATGCCAAGTAGTACAAATCCAGTTTGGAGAACAGTTTATCAAGGGATTTCTGTGAATCAGTAGTATATGGTCAGTATAGTATGTTTCATCACAATTACAAAAAAACCCCAAAAAACAACTTGGGAAGACACAGCTACATAATCAACAAATTCCGAACTGAGAAGTATCTGTTGCCTCCAGATTATTTCAGAACATCTATTAAGTTTCAATCTCTGTGAAATGTTTTTTATGTATAAAAAAAATCCAGCCAGATTTCTGGCTTGAGAGGATGCCTGAAGTCTGTATCACAGTTTGTTGGCCACCTTTACCCTCCAATCTACCCTTTTACCAGTACAAACAACACATCTTATAGCTTTATGTGCTATACATCCAGTTAACACAAAATCCTGAATCCAGTACTAAGACGTCTGCTAAAGACAAAGTAACATCCAATACACCTTTCAAAAAAACTACACATTCCTCAAGCACAGCAAACACACAAATAGTCTGTCTCTTAAAAACTCCCTAAACCTGAATACAATAGACACTGGGTGTTTCTGACATGTCACAGTTTTCACGTAGCATACCTCTAAAAGTTAACTGTATTTGCAAATGGTCTAGAGTAGCCAACTAATTTGCTTTTTCTTGTTCAATTTTTCAATCAAATCAAAAACATCCAAGACATTTTTTAGTACCAATAAGTCATAGGCCCCAAAGCAGGAAGGTTTAACTACAGAAAAAAGTCAGGTCTCTTTGTACTACAGTAGGTTTGAAGAGACCCTCTGAAGAGATCTAAATGTAAGGTTGATACTGGATAGAAAATTTGCAGTGTCCTACATGAGCATCTTCAAACTTGGAAGTGACTAAAGAACACAATAAACAAGCTGCAATGGACAGATCAAATGACTGAAAGCACCGAGTAATTTGTGTGTGGATCACTCCTCCCCTTTCTTTCTCTCCCATACCATGAACAGCCAATGCCTGTGAGTAACCATCTCCTACATGAAGCAGATTACTCAACTGACTATGTGTAGATCTGACTCAGATTTATTTTTTCAATTTTTACAGTTTATGGCCATAACTATAATATTTAAATCTGAAAAACTCAATATAAAGACATTTTCTTATTTTAGCTGAAAATTTTCATAATGATACAAAAATACCTCAGTGTTCAGCCAGAAATTTTAAGTAAATCAGCAGGGACATAATAAATTTTAAGTGGTTTTTGATGAAGTACAGAATACTACTTCTTAGAGAAACACTACTATATAACTAGTATTCACTTTTTTTATGGTATGTTTATTAAACTCAGTAAATTATATACATTTTAAGCATGTGATGCCTTGGACAAGGGAATTTATTTGGAGATCTATTCTGAAATGACCACTGAAAAGAATGGTTTGTATGCTCTACTTGTTTAGATGACACAAGTAAAAATTTCAATTTAATGCTGTATTCAAAATGAAAACATATCAACTAGAGAAGAAACCTTTAATAAATTATGCTTTTCATAATTATGATTTTGTTAAAGCAAGCCACTCCAGACTACTCATTTTTTTTAAATACAGATGAAATTTAATGAATAATGTATTGAAGTATATAGAAGTACTATTTAATTTTAAATAGATATACAAAGCAACACAGCAATAACAATTACATAGTATACTGCCCACTTCCTCATAAGAATAGTGAGAGATGGTAAGAAGTTAATTAAAATAGGGGTCATTACATTAGGCTCTCAAAAACAAGAACAAGCACATGCTAACACATAGAATAGAGAAACACATGAAGTTCAAAAAAACACATATCTCCCTAAATTATCTGATGAAGACTTGTCATAGCATCAGACAAGTCAGTTCTCCCCTTTATAATTCTTCCCACACCTGCCAGGCAGGAATCTGCTGCTCTCCCCCAAAAGGGAAGGCATTTCTTTAACTGTTTATACACTGCTTAGAGATATTTGGAAAAAAGTACAGGTCATTGCTATAAAATGTTACTGCATTTGTTGTAAAGGCCATAGCTATTGTTTTATTTAACTTTTGATTATTTTGTTTTATAGTTTCATTATTTGTTTTTTATACTTTTATTATTTTATTATTTGAGTATCACGACAAGTGGTACCACAAGTTGACTTTGATATTCAAGGCTTTTAAGTTTAAGCTTTTCCAGTTAAAATCATATTCAGATAAAAGCTTCCAACAAACTGGGTCTTATTTTGTTTTAATTTGGGAAGACACTTATCTCATACATATCTAGTCCTGATATCAAGCAAGATGACTCCTGAGGGAAAAGAAAGTGAGAAGCAGTGAAACAAATACGAGTCCATATTAATAAAGTTTACAGGTTTTGTAGGGTAATGCTAAAATTGCTTGTCAAAAGAGCAGAAGAGCAACAAGCAGTATTTGGACAACAAAAGAATATTTGTGATATTTAAATTATATGGTAACTTGCAAAGGTTTTCCTTAAATTTTCAAAAAGTTACCCATATTTTGTAAAATATTCAGAAAGCAAACACTAGACAGTTTTATCACTTGGAATGAGCGGCATGTTTGTGCCTACAGTCTCAAATCAGTGGCCAAGGTTATGCCAAGTAAACGTTTTTATGAACAGAAGACCAGGCCAGCCCTACCATCACATTTGCAGAAAGTGACCACTACCCAAAAAAGAGGATGCCTCAGCAAGAGCCAGTAAGAAACTATTTTTAAGAAGTCCCCACACAAGTAGTTCATCACCCATTTTTATGTCAAAAAACCCCCAGACTTCAGTTCAGTAGGAAAACCAATTTAACCACACTCTCATTTCACCAGAGTAAACCAAAAGTTACACTAAGGTCAAAAGGGAATCCACAGCACAGTTCAGATCTTTACCAAGTATTCTTACCCCACACATCACTACTGAGATCATTCAAAAAAAAAACTCAACAAAACCATAAGTGTAAGACCTATCACACTAATAACATTGTGTATCTGAGGATTACCCATGATCCCAGCCAGTCCCTTGTCTGTTTAAATTTTAGAGACCACAAATAATAATGGACCCCATTGTATATCTGCTGTTTCCAGTAGACAAATCAAAGGACAGAGGAAAAACAGTGAACTACTGTTTTATACTTAAGTCAATAAACATGCTTTTTCAAGAGAGAGTTGCATCAATACATAAAGATTTCTGGGTTTGCTTCCTGTTTTCCTTACATAGACATGTAAAACTCAAATGTGTTTGAGTATACAGCACTTTCTCCTCCCTGTACGATATGCAAAGTGTTGATATATGATATGGTAAGTGTTCAAATGCTGTACACAAAAAGCCCCCTTTCACCTCCTTCTAAAGAAACTTCATGTTTAGCATATTGTTATTGCTATCAAGGAACTCCCACAGTTTATTTCTGAACTTAGAACATACACTGCTAATCTCACTGAAGGGAAGGACTAATTAAGTCCTCAATCAAAGATTTTTCTTGCGTGCAGAGCATTTTTGAGAGACTTTCAGACAGCAAAGCATGGGGGTGGTTTTGTCTTCAACTCCCTACTGATATTTGCAAAGTAATTATTATAAAGGAAAAGAGAAACAGAATAAAGAGTAAGCAAATATATTTATAATTAACTACCTTTTACTTTTACAGTTACTTCAGATACACTGTAGGGATTGCCTATTGGTTTAGACGATTTAAGGAAACAAAAATAATTTCTCTGATTTTTAAAGTACCTTGTACTGGCTATGCCATTATGCCAAGACTTGAGGGAAAAAGTCTCCAACAACTGTCAGAATGCAAGGTCTCCTACTTTATGACTACACATGTTTTCAAGAAAAGGCAGAAGGAAAACGGCCAATATCCCCTTCTCTTAGCACACTAGATTTTAAGGGAAGCTCATCTGGCTACCCACTCTTTTACACACAGACTACTTACAGAGAATTAAATTCCATTCTAGACTAAACCCAGAGTAACACAAGCACAACTTTTCCAGCAGAACACAGCATTTCATCATGCATGCTCAAACTGCAATATCATTCCATTACTATAGCTTTTATAATTCCATTTTATGCTAGTGCTTCTAAGTGTCTTGAAGTTTCTCAGTTAAAAAGGGAGAAAAACCAGAAATAAACCAGAAATACTCAGCTCTTTTTTATGAAGTGAATACCTACTTATTACTCCAAGCAGTCAATAAAACTGTAACAATATTTCAGAATTTCTTTTAACATCATCTGAGACAACTGTTGTGAAACAATTAGTCACACTTTTCCTCTAAATGTAATGCATTCCAGTCTGTATTTTCTTCAGAAACAGATTTTTACAATATCTTTTAAATAGAAGAGATCCATATTTTCCAGGCACACATTTGTATCTTAATAACCAGGTGCCAGCCAATTCTTGCTATGGTACAGCCCTTTAACCGGCCAGCATCTTGTGGCAAGGCTGAAAAAGTTCAAACTACAGACACAAACTGAAAAAGGACTGGTTATTGTTGCACATCCTGGAGTGAGTGAACATCTCTCTGTTGAATGCTCCCCCAAAGCAGAAATGCTGCACACCAGTATATGGAATGGGCATCAAGGAAGATATTTGCTCAGGGGAAAGGAAATTATTTAACTATGGAATTCTCACTGTTCTGCTGTAAAGTGTCGGGATTGCTCCTACAAGCACCTCTATGGAAAAAAGACAAAGCTCCCGCATGATACCCGATCTTCCCATGGCATGAGAAAAAAAGGCCAACATCACTACTTTTTAATTGGAGCCCAACATTTTAAATCTCTTTTCCCTCTGCCAAAGGAAGAATTCTGAAGAAATTCTAAACATCTGGGAAAAACTAAGAATAAGATACCACCAAACTGCTCAAGTCCTAAAGAATTCTATTTTAATAAGAAATATGGTACTCTCATTCAGAGTTTAGCTTTCAAATAAGAGAGCTAAAAGCAGTACTGAGGAAAGCAGGACAAATGCCTGGGTTCCTCCCAGTCCCTGCTCCAGCACGGCAGATGTCATAAATGCAGTCTGGGGAAAGAAAAGTTTTAATGGAGAAAATTTGAACTCCCTGTGGCACAGATCTCCTAGCCTCAGTCTGCAAAACAGTCACTGACAGTCTGCAACATTTGCACAGCAAGACAGGAGAAGGGGGGGAACCTAGAATCTCTTGACCCATTGCCTAATGAGTCTAGAGATCCCCAGCATAATTACTAAACCAGCTTTAATTTAGCATTCTTCCATGAAGAGTTGCTTGGTGTCTGCTGACACAGGCTAGCATTGCACAAGATCCCATTACAATCGCATATGATTAAAGCAAAGTGCAGCACCTTTTCCTCACTGCAGAGTAGCACTCCACACACACCTGACACTGCCACTGAACCTAATGAGTACTTCTGTGTTTCGTAAACAGAACTAATTAATAGCCAATCATTTAACTTGGTAAATGCAACATTAAATTTGAATATGGGTCAGCAGCAGTAAAGACAGCCTCACCTTTCCCAACATACATCATTTAAATGTAAACACAGTTATTCAAATAAAGATGAAGGCAATAAAGATGTAAAATGACCTGCAGCAATAAGACTAAAATTCTGTAATGTCACAATCTAACTTACAAAACAGCATCCCTCACACACTTAACAAGAATTCATTACTGCAATGCAACAGTCATCTTGACAGATACCAGAGGTAGTCTATGAATCTATACACTGTGTTAATTATAAACACATTTTCTTTACTAAAATCAAGTTTACAAAGTTGCAGACTTTAAGAAATGTCAGACCTGTAAATTGCTATGTTCCTCTATAAGCATTTTCAGAAAGGGTCACTAATTTTTATGCCAAGTATTATAAATTCATTTTTTCAATTATGTCTTTTGACTTAGGCAGCAGTATCAGAATAATGTTACCTGAAGTTTCAATAATCTTATTTCCCAGTTAAATAAATATTTGCTATTTCAGAGTTCCTGACAAGTTGCTCCTCACCAAAATAACACCTCAGTATCCCACTGTGCATGCATTTCATCTCTGCTTCCATAAGCAAACAAAAGTGCTTAGAAACATAGGAGATAGTGCCTGCACAGTATTTGAATAATGCCTATGCATGCTTTCCAGTATATTACCTCATTCATATACTGCTGAAAACTTGCAGAAACTTAATTGTTCTGTTCCCAGAGGCCACAACCCTAGGGGATTATTAGCTTCAGCCAATATTGAAATGAATTATAAATACATGCTTCTATATACCAACAGCACATACATTTTTTTTCGTCTGATTGGTCTTGGAGAAGGAAGTAGGAAAAGTTGGAGCTAGTAACACTGGCTTAACATGAAAAGAAAAAGAAATACATACTCTTTACTTCTTCATGGATTCATAACTTGTCTTATTTCAATCCTTCATGAGTTTAAGAAGATCCTCCTCAACCTCAGAACTGAGCACTGCCAATTCAACTGATCTAGTGAAGAAAGGAAATAGACCCTAAAGAGACAAACTTAACCTTTTGAACAAGGGAACCTTCTCTACCTATCAGAAAGTAGTCCTCCCTATGAAGATACTTAAATATCAAGTATTTAATACATCCAGAAACATGCAAAAATCTCTACATTTTACTTTGAGCCTAGACTTATCAGCACAATCTCAAGACTGTCTTTCCTTCCTCCTCCCCCTGCCCAACCTCATTTCTTAGCTTTGCTCAATCCACATAAGACATCTCCAATAACTGGTACTGATATCTAAGTTATATTTGTGGTAGAAGAAAAAAAATCTGCTTTTTTTCTGTACTGCTCCTTAAAATTTCATATTAAAGGTATGACATGCTCCTGTGACCAACAGGCAACAGCTTCAAGGAGCCAGCTCCAGCAATTTCATACAACCGCTCTCAGGCTAACACATTGCCACAACAGTCATGCAAACCCACCCATCTCCTCAGCAATGTCATTCTTTCATATCTATTTTTCTCTCCCTCATCACACCCTCTTGAAACAAGCTGGCAGTTCCAACCATAGGCATTTTGCTACAGAAAAATTGTTTTATTGGATGCTTTTTCTCTGCTTATGTGTCAAATGAATTTACAAGCAGATGGGGGAAAAACTAACCAACAGATCCAAATAAGTATTCTCATGTTTTTGCAAATACAAAGCGGTCCATTCGTTTGAAAAGCTCCATCTTCCCAATTTATATTTTTGTTTTAAAAATGTCCCACTGCATGTCTTCAAGTCAGTCTTTGAATTTTAAAAAAATATGTATTTAATACAAAACCTATGATTTTATTAACACTCTATCCCACACAACACCTTCTACATACCCATACAGAATCATTACTCAGAAACACAGCATCGAAATTAGCTCCTTCCTTAAAGAAAACACTAGGTGTAATCAGAACTGCATTCTGTGGGATACACACAAAAACACCAGTGTAAGGTCAAAAAGGTATGCTAGTCTATGAAGCTAACTGCATAAAAGAAAACATCTTCTTCAACAACTCTGTTTTTAATATGTGAATTTGAGGAAAAATGTGAAGAAAGGCAGGAAAATATTTGAATTATACTAACCAATTTCTGAGGCTTTGCCTCATGCATTCACACAGTAAGTCTGCTCCCTGTTGTTTTAATGGACACAGCAGTAGATATTTTTTCATCAGATCATCCTACATCTTCTTCGAATCAGGAAAAAGCACAAGATGTCACTACTAGAAGTTATTTTCATTGCTAGAAGCCAGGAAAAAATTAAAACCAAACAACTTGTCCATGAGCTATTCAATCTGATAAAATAGAGCCATGCCTTTATCACCACACTAACAATTTTGCAAACTTTCCCTAGCAGGAGCAACAGAAAGGAACCACTTTCCAGCACTTCTTGGGCACTGAGAGCCTGTCATTCCCCACACGCCAGAGGCTGGCAAAAAGCCACATGTAATGGAAATAGAAAATATTTCAAAAGGTAAGTTGATAGGATTTTCTTAAAATTTTGTTGAAATTTTTCCAATGTTGCATTTTGACAAAACTATCAAGAAACTTTCTTTGGAAGAGGTGAAGCAGCATTACTAACTAGATATTTCCAAGAAAATAATAACAATCATTTAACCTTCTTTGCTAGGTTTGAGAGTCTTTGAATCCTTGGCTTGACTTAACTATCATTCCATATTATGTCTCTTCTCATATATAGTCTTCTAACTATGCTGTCATCAACTAAAGCTGTAAGCAGCACAAAGAATCAAAAGCATTCTTTTATGATACATATATAAGCATTTAACTCATTTAGGTAATAAAAATGTGAGGACCCCCACAGGCAGTAGATGGCTTAGCTCTCTAGTTTTCCCTTCCATGTTTCAATTCCATTTTTTCTCCCCACCACTGTCACTACTGCTGCTCCTCTTCCCCTTCTTTTTAGCTGTCATTAGATAAAACACCAGCAAAAGTTAGCTTGAAGCTGACCCTGAATCCATTGTTGCATCCATACGCACATATAGACCCTTCCTTTGTTGTGAAGAACAGAGACATACTTTGTATGTTCCATGTGCAGGTGTAAAATGAGCCATCTGGAAAGCAGGTCATTTCCAAGGGCTTGTTGTGAGCTGTGGGCCTGTCTATGGTTACAGTGCAACATGCTCATGCTCAAGCACCCTGTAACAACTGTAGAAGAAAAAACATGTCAACTCATGCATGCCCCTCAATCTATCACCTCTGAGGTTACAGCATGAAGCCTCACAGTGAAAAGGTAAGTACATGCAGATAGCACCACCTTAAATAATGAAAAAAAAAATTAAGGCAATTAAAAACTACCATTTTTTATCTCCCCTCTGCCTTTCTCAATGGCAAGAACATCAGTATTTGACGACTACACAACAGTATAGAAGACTGCAAATCCACTGGAACTGAATTGAAATGGGGAAATTTCAGCAGGTGTCTTTCACTGCCTCTGTATGGTGCAGCACTAAATGGCGCAGCTGGGCCAATGCTTGCAAACAGGCACAGACAGTCCCTCACTGCTTAATAGCGTGGTGCTATGACTGCCAAAGAAATAAAATCTAAATACTCTAAAGAGTTTTACCTTTATATAATCCAGTTATCCCTGAACATACAAGCAGAAATAAAAATCCCAGTGAAGCACAAAACCTCTGTAAGAATAACTTGTATTTTGTTCGGTAATACTTACAAGCCTCAGTCACCTCTGAAGAGACTCTGAATTCAGACTGTAAAGTTTACAGTCACTCTTAAAAGGAGAAAGAAAAACATTGACCAGAAACAGGGAAGAGAGTGAGAATTAAACGTACACTATTGGGTAGAAACATATTCTATTCAGTTGTCAACTACTCTAAACCTGTCCAGACTTTGAATATTAATTTAAGACTGCTCTGTGATTACCACCTCATTCTAGAACACACAGAAGACTATATTCTTGCAATCCTCTACCATGAGAAGAAAGGAAATTAAAAACTTTTAATCTTATGAGAAAGTTGGGGTTGCTCAGTCTGGAGAAGAGAAGGCTCTAGGCAGACCTTAAATCACCTTCCAGTACCTAAATGGGCCTGCAAAAAAAGCTGGAGAGGGGCACTTTACAAGAGCATGCAGGGATAAGAAAAGGGATATAGGTTTTAAATTGAAAGGGGGCAGGTTTAGATTAGCTATTAGGAAGAAATTGTCTACTGTGAGGGTGGTGAGGCACTGAAACAGGCTGTCCAGAGAAGCTGTGGATGCTCCATCCCTGGTAGTGCTGGGGCAACCCTGGGTTGGATGGGGCATTGAGCAATCTGGTCTAGTGGAAGGTGTTCCTGCCCAGAGCAGGGCACTCAGAATGAGATGGTCTTTAAGGTTCCTTCCAACACAAACTGTCCTAAAATTTCATTCAAACTGGAAACATGATAGCGAAAAAAGATGTTCTGAATATGAACAAAACAAGAAAGCCCCAACAGCTTGCTCAAGTAAAGTGGTAGCCAGTCACCCAGTAGAATTGAATTTTGAATTTACAAAAGTAATGAAGTCCCATCAAGAGGAATCAGGCCTCAGATGACAGATTTCAATGTTTTAAGAATAAAATTTGAAGTCAGAGGGAAAAAAAAACCACACATCTAGACAGAAAATATGCTGGGTTTCTGTTCTCTTTTTTTAAAAAAAATTCTGAACCTACAAAACATTCCAGAGTAGAAAAGGTATCTGTTTTTCTATTTTCTAATACATTATATTTGAATTAAGTAAAATTAATAACATTAATTTTATGTGCAAAATTTATGCCACTGTGGCTTCAACTGTATTATGAGTCCAAATAAAACAGAGCCAGAAGAGTTGAGCTCTGGGAAAAGATTCAATTAAATTCCTTGGAGATAAAAGCAAATTTATGTTCCTAAAGTTGATCAAGTCCATGGAAAGAACATGACAAATTCAACAGACATCGTCATAGATTTAAAAAACAAAACAAAAGGAACAGCCAAAATCCAAAAACCTGAGTGGAAGTGTACCCAAAGCAGACACTGCTCTAAAGCCCACAGAAATGCTGTTTGAGAAAACTGAGCAGATTTACATCATATACAAGAACTCCCTCTATACTTCTACTTCCCACCCTAATCTAAATAGTGACCAGATTTATGAAACGTCCATTTGTCTCCGCTACCAGTTCCCTTATTTCCCTGACATCTCTATAGGACACAATACATGCTTGTCTAAGGTTTACTGAAGGACTGTGTTGGTGGAAAACAGCCACTCTCTTCCAAGACTAATGTTAGAAACAATCCTTGATCTATTGTCAGTCAAAGCTATAGAAGTCTCTCACAAATTTTTTGCTGCCTTTGACACTTCTCTTACCATAACAAAACTACACATGCAACCAAACCCATGCTCGAACATAGCAGACCAAAGCAAACACTTCACTCAGTAAATTCTGATAAACCCCTGGCATACAAAGTGCCATTTTCTCCAATACACTGACCTTAAGTCTATTACAGTTTTCCAAACTGAAGTGGCACTGCCACCTTAAGACACAAGGCCAGCATTACAGTTTTCACTATACTAGAGTAGTAAAGAGAATGGTTTTTAATTACCTTCCCTTTCTGAATTTTTAAAAAAACCTATATTCTTATTAGAAGAATTCAAAAATAAAAGTGCACAACTGATGCATTGCTTTAAGTCAGTTATCATGTTATGCAACCCAGCTTAGGCTGAGCATTTTAACATTCAGTAAAAGGCATCACTATGAATCAAAGTCCTCCATTCTGCCCACAGCCACTACAAAACTGCACTGCATTTTGTAACCCTTAACTTTCAGCAACAGTGGTAATACTTTCAGTAACTAGCCACAGTTACTGTGACATTTATATATGGAATGACTTTTAAATACACACACTCAAAAAATTCGATCAGGTGACAACACAGTTAGAACATTAATTGAGGTAAAAGTCTTGTCAATCTATCACAAACTCTGAATAATTTAAAGGACCCATACCATCCTCTTATTTTATCTACAAATATGGCACTCCACTACTGTGTGTAGGTGACATTCAAAATTCTTCATCTTTGGACAGGATATTAATTAACTTTTAAAAAACTATTTCCACATTATGATACTGGAAAGAGCAATCTTACCTTTTGTAGAATACGCCTCAGCAATCATCCGTAGCCGATACGGCGGCACTGTAATCAGCGGCAAGTCATCAACACCAACTCTGGCATATGTGTTCAGAGCTTCTTTGTAATGACCTTCCACATAGTTTAATTTGGCCATTATTAGGTTAGCTTCTTGTAGGAATTCTGGCTAGAAGGAAGAGAAATAAGAAAGTGTTTTCCCTGAGAAAACACACCTAATACTTTCTGATAATTATTAGGTATGTTTTCTGTCACCCCCAGAATATTTCTTCTAACAGCACAACAAATGAACAAAATCCTGTCTTGTGTGATATTTGAGAACCTTGAAGTAGGGAAAATTCACTAAATCTCATTTCAGCAAGGTACTGAAAAGCATTACCAGTCATTTTAGATATTAACATGCTTATTTACACGTGTACCAGAAATACCTGTGTTGGAAACCAGATTTTCCAGGTGATAAAACTATTTAAAGGCAGCCTATCATTACAACTCCTCCAATGACTTCTTTTTCTAACACCACAAGCACAGTTGAAAATAACATAGCATCAAAACTTAATGATATATGTTCCACAGCCTACATATTTAATTCACACCATTTCAAAGTATCAGGGCAGAATAGACTTCTTGGAAAAAAGAACTAATGGAGGAATGAAGAGAGAAAAGAAAGAGAAATTAATACTCCCAGAAGCCATCAAAAACAAAATGTTACAGATGACTGTAAAATAAGCTTCTTTTGATCTCTGAAAAGATGGATGTTGAGCACAGAAGAGGTAAGCTGATGTATTAGCTACAACAATAATTAAGTAAAAGAAGGACCAGAATGGTTATGAACATTAGAAGGTTCTGACAGAAAATCCTCTCTTGTATTAATCTCACTTTCAGTACCTTCAAATATAATTTAAAGAACCTTTCCTCAATATTTCAGCTAATTTCAAGGTTTCTAATTCTTGCTCAGGCCGACTTACATACCTTAAGATTTCCTCTATCAAGTGCTGCTGTGAGATGTTTCCTGACCTCAGTCAGCTTTGGCTGGGGGCCCCGGGGACTATTACTGTGTTTAAGAGTATTTTCCTTCAAAAATTGTTCTAGTTTGGACTCCCCAAGAAGAAGCTCTGCCATGTCATCTGTAAAAATAACAAACACAGGAAGTATTAGAAATAATTTTATTTCAGTAACATTGCCTGAATTTTAAACACAAACTAACCAAAGCAAACACAACATTAAGTATTCAGGTTTATCACATGTCATATGATATTTTGTTTTACTTTTCAATTTATGTTTTCCCTGCCTGATTCACTGTAGAAACAAGTCTCCTGTGTTCTAAGATAAAAAGAATTAAAACATTAACTTCAGTCAGTATCCTCCCCTTCCTCCTCAAAAAGCACTTGATTCCAAAGCTTTATGTAGCTCTCTGAACAGGACAAGATACATTCCTGATACTCACTTCACCAAAAAAAATGGTTTCAAATATGTACACTGGTATTGAATTAATTTATTTATTTGAAGTTACATGTCCCTCATTGTGTCTGTGATCACCATCCATATCTTCTCTGTAAATCTCCCTCAGACCTTTTTAAGGTTCCAGCCATCCCAAGTCTTCAGCATGACAGTTCATGTCCCATCCCTCTCCCCATTTCTTATGGCTTACCACCACTTCTCAGACCTGAAGGTACAACACAATACCAGGCTGCCCAGCAAAGCTGCACCCAGCACACTTTTTACAAAATTCAAGAAACTGGTAATACTCTACCTCACCCTTAGCCAGGACCACTAAACTTCTCTTACTGAAATGTGTTGAGATTTTCCTCTAGTCAGAGTGCTGTAAAAGTCATCATCCTTCTAGGACTTGAAAAGACCAACTCACGTCTTGCAAACAATGTCTGAACAGAACTAAAATGAGAAGGTTCTACTGTAAATAAGAAATATTTTGGTAGTGCACGAGAAACCCATTGTTGGCTGCAGCAGGAAGCAAGTGAGCCTGTGGGGACTGAGGACATCTATGACTTAATATGGCTTACAGAGTCTTTTCTGTGTTTAGAAAACAAGTAAGGATAACACATGATATCAGAGTACAGCAAAAAGCAGAAAAGGGGGCAGTAGATGTCAGCATAAGACCACTGTCTCCATCCATACAGTCAGTCACTTCTCATCAAAAGCTGTCTGGTTGGTTTGTCCTTGATAAACCCAAGTCAGCTGATCCCAATCACCTCCTTATGCTACCAGGACATACTTCCTGATCTTCTCAGGGTCTAAGGTTAGGCTGATCAACCTCCAGTCCCTGGACCCTCCTTGCAAATGGCCATATGTACTTTTTCCAGTCACCAAGAATCACCCTCCATCCCAAGGACCTTCAAAAAATGAGCATCCGTGCAATGGCCTTGGCCAGATCTTTCACACTCTGACACAGCCCACCAGGCTATCAGAGCTTGAATTCCCCTTTGCACAACACAGTAGAACATAATGCTTCATTTCATGAGACCTCTTCATCAAATAGAGTTATTTCCATCAGTATCAACATATTTTATGCAAGCTCTGATACATATACTAAAAAGCACAAATGGTACAGACAATTTTAAGTGCAATAAGTAAACTTTCAAAAAAAAAAGCTACAATTTTTTCATTTTTAAAGATACTCAATATCTATTTTGTTCCCGTCTGTTGTCTGCCTATTCTTTCTTTTCCTTCAAACAGAAACCACAGCATAATTGATAAAAATCAACAGCTTGTATAGCTTCAGTTTCAAGATGAAAACTAAACAAGAAACTAAAGTGACCAAATCTAAACATGGCATTTCAGCCCAAATCTCCTTTGTAACAGACTTACTCCAAATCCATTTCATTACCATAGCCACAGTATTATTACAAACAAATAGTAAAATCAGATATTATGACCAACATTACCCGGCTCAATGACACCTTTAACATAACATCCTGGAGGACTGCACTTTCTGCAATTATTCCATCTCTTAGGAAATCAAAGAGTTTAAACTGCCTGCACAGAAAAGACACCTGATTTTGTACACCAATTCAAGGCA
This sequence comes from Cyanoderma ruficeps, assembly GCA_008694505.1. Lineage (NCBI taxonomy): Eukaryota > Metazoa > Chordata > Aves > Passeriformes > Timaliidae > Cyanoderma > Cyanoderma ruficeps. The sequence continues at coordinate 35,928,401 of VZDJ01007753.1, forward strand.
GGTTAGTTTGGTTCAAGGGGTTTAACATGGGTGAAAGGCTCTCAGAGATCAGAGGCCTGCTCCAAACTCACAAAACAGAACTTCAGTTCACTGTATGCAGATAATTGCCTTTCAAAGACTGGGTCACTGAGGGGTCCTTTCAGGACAGATATTTTACTCATAATATTCAGAAGACTCCAGAGTCTGTTCCAAGTAAACAATTTTTGTTTATGAGCCCCTTTTAAAAGGGGATTAACTAACAGGAGTGGACCTTGAAAATAATGCTCTAGGTCAGCATGGTAATGTCCCACTTGGGAGCAGAACAATGACAATTAATTTTGTTGATTGCATTTTTAAAGCTAAGTGGCAACTTTAAAAAAGGGTGAAAATATGTCAAACTGGTTATTTTATGTTTTAAGGGATTTGCAAGTTGATACTTTCTCTCTGATCTGTCCTTATCAAAACTAGAGCATTTCATTTAACAAATAACATTTCTTTCCTTTTATTCAATTTAATGTTTCACTGGGCAAGCTCCATTTCCAAAGAAGGCTGAGGAAACAAGATTGTCAAACATAGCTAGGAATCTAAATGACACTCTAAAACAAGTGCTTTGGTTCAGGAGCTGAAATACCACCAAGGCTGTTTACAATGAAAAGAGTGAGGTCTATAATTGACATTCTTTAACACTTCAAATGGCAGAACTTCAGAAGTGCCGAAGAAGAAAGTATCACATGTATCTTTCCCTCTCATATGCAACCCTTCAAGTACGTCCTAAAATTTTTTCTGGTCCACACTCTTGTAACAAGCATTTCTTTAATTAAGTTAAATACAGTAGATCTATCTCTCTGGAGAAAGAGGTAAGAACAGCTGTACTGTAGAGGTAAGAACAGCTATACAACAGCACCAGCTGCCAGATATATTTTATTTATATAAATTGCAAAATTGTCAAGGAAGCATGTGAAACAACTAGTTTGGATTCTTACAACACACGAGCCAATAAAAAGAAAATAAATCTCTCACTGCTAGGTACAAAAATGCATACCTTGAGGAATGAGGATTTGTAAAACAAAGTGCTGAAATCCTTTCTATTACTAATGGGGAAAGGTAAGCAAACAACAGCGCTAGCACATGCAAGAGCAAAGTGTAGCCGTATCAGCTGCACCACAGAAAGAGGAAGACTAGCTTTAGAAGATCCAATTCTCACCTATTTTGGGGGTCACAATAGAACAAGACAGGGATAGACACAGATCTAGCATGCCACAGAAAGTTTGTAAGATTATTCCTCTCTTATACACAGCAGAATTTCTCACACTGGGGAAAGGGAGAGAAACAAGAAGCCAGCCCCAATAAATTTAATTTATCCTTTCTCTCTCTTCCCTCTCTCATCCTCCCTCCTTCACCATAAGATAAGTTTCACCTCTCTGATAATGACTTGAAAACTTTAGAAATTTGATGTTTCTAAAGACAAGACACAAGCAAGAACAAAGCTGTCAGTTCAAGTTGGCACATACTCTGAAACTATCCAGGCACCTTGAGAATCAAAATAGTCTATAGGACCCAGGTATTTTGTTCCCATCCTTGATGCAAGTCAGAGAAGCTACTGATCCACACAGTAGCTAGACAGTCACAGTGCAGCAACATGTGTTAGCCATACTTTCCTTCAAAGAAAAGGTGGGAGAGGAGAAAACAGCAGCTGCAATTTACACACAGATCTGACCCAACAGCAAAACAGAAGCTGCTCTTCTAGGTCATTCATACACAGCACAGCTCCCCCTTTCCCTGTACAACTGCTGTAGATCATGAGACAGAGCAACGTGGGAGAGAGAGGGAGAGTTACTGTCAGACTGGCTTTCATCACAGAAGTGCTGCACTGGGGCAGCTGCTGATGACTAGCACTCGGAAACAACAGCCATAAAAGCCACTGCAAAGCAGAATTTTCTTATTTACTGAGTCACTCATCTGCTAAGTCAGTCAATCAGGGCCAGATATTGGCAAGAAAATTTTAAATTATTACTGAGCAAGTACTTTATTAACAAAGCATTGGCTTTACGTGTGTCAACCATTCTGTGCCAATAAGAACATTCGATGGTGCTTGTGACAAAATTTCAATTACATGGACATTTCTGAAGGAAACCATTTATGAAGCCATAGCTCTAGCAGAATTTTTCATTAGTTATAGCTATCCCTTAAGACATGTTGAAATAATATAAGAACTGTTTGAGAAGAAATTGCTTTTCTTTTACTTCCAGTACAATATGAGCGATCCAGATGATATTCTTCTATGAGACACTTTACAGAGACAGAATTAAACTGTGTAAAGTTGATACCTTGAAGCTTAGTGTTCCTTTATCCAGTCTAAATAGATGTTTCAGAAGAAAAACTCTTCAACAACACTTTCAATACCATGAAAACCAGCATCCCACTTTTAGAAAATTGACACAGTTATGTTTCAGCATAAAATTCTTGATTAAAAGAAAGACTCTCTTATTCATCTGTTTCTCTGCTGAAGAATTCATCAACAATTACTTGGCAGATTTAGGGGTTATTTGATGACTTATATCTCAACTGCATTGCAGAACCATTTTGGAGAAAACAGCCTAACTTGCCCATCTGTTTCTGCAACATCACAGTATAACTGAAACAATCCACCTGACTAATAGGATTTCTCTGCCTATAATCAAAGACAGCTCTGAGCACCTCGGAACTCCAAGACAAACTCAAGGATGCTTTTGGTGAAAGGCCCATTTCTCTTAGCACTCAAATCAAAAGCAAAACCCACTAACACTTCATGTAAACTGCTTTCTTTCAGCTTAGAGAAAGCTGAGACATTTGTACAAAATGGCTTGAGAAGAGCCTTATGTAGACATGGCTATCCCTCTTTGCAATACAGATCAATATTAATCATCTTCAAAATAAGAATACAGGCTGGCATAAATAAGGGAAAAACACACTGATGTGTCTTTGTAAAACAGTCTCAAAAAGTATCATGATGAAAGCTGCTTTGCTACTTTATTTTTGATATGTGTTTTTTGAAGCAAATTCTTCACCACAGTATCAGGAACTGAGGCACTTACTCACAGAAAAACAGAATTAAAATAGAGGATTAGTCTTCATTCATCCTTGGTCAAGAATGATAAAGATTACTTACAATATTAATACTTACTTAGGTTAAAACCATGGTCTATCTTGAACCATCCACTGAATCACATGCTAAAATGCAAATTAGTCATCCTTCTGATGAATGCTACCACAATCTCCAGGCACTTGTTGAAGAACCCAGAGGTTGCTAGCAGGCTAGGTAAGAGGAACAAAGCTTAGGGAGAAGGAGAGAGAAAGAATAGAATGGTAACATTGCATGCAGCTAAAAAAAAAAAAATAAGCATAGCTGAATACAGATTAGGAGCTCTCTCTTGCCTTCAGAATTCACTCCAAGTGACTTTAAAAGTTTATTCAATTCCAGAGTACACCAAGATATGTTCACAGTGAATGATGACATGGTCTCAGTAGAACTAAGGAACCTGCCTGCTACCTGTTTTTCTGTTATTACCAAATAACTGCTTCGGTAAAGTATTACTTTTCCTGTGGTGGTTAACAGCCTCAGAAAAAAAACGAAGCAAAACACTGAAGTCTGTCTAGATCATGACTACTATACATGTGGTTTCTCAAGTGTTCCTAATATTAATGCAGAAAAGATAATTTTTTTAAGGGTCTGATAATTACTTTTTTCAGAAGGAGATACTTGGAAGGTATAACAAACACACCTCTTGGAAAAAAACTGCTATGACAACTATGGCAACAACTATCAACAACCCTGCTCCTGTTATCAAGTCTCCATGCACCAGATGTTTCTCTGCAATTAAACATCCATATCATGCTGCTGTGGTACACTGGCAAGAATACACATGATCCCATGCTAACAACAATGGTTACATGTTTCTTACAGAGCCTCCCTCAACAGCTCAACAGCAAGAAAGAGCAAGAGAAGAACACTCTTTCTTTCTTATATGCCAAATGGCATAGACTAAAAGAAATAGTTTTAGTATTTTCTTTCTCCTTCCTCTGAATTACACAGCTGCAAGAAAAAAACTGCATAATTAGGACAAAATCTCCTACCACAATGATTTAAGCAAAGAGGCTCAACCTCAGACTCAGGCCCTGGGGATCTGAATTTGAATAGAATGTATTTAGGAATAGGAAATACAGAGCAGAATACCTACAAAATCTGACTGGCCAAACAAATTTTAATTTTTCCTTGTAAGCAAGCAGATAAATCTAGAAGCATGTTATATCACATGTTGTATCATTTCACCCATTCTTCACCAAAATCTTAAATTTTTCAGGTAACTTATTTTAGACTGTTAAAAGCACAACTGTCCAAATGCATTGGAGACTGAAGATCATAGTTATCATTAGTCTCAAATGAAGACAATGCATGAGATGAGATTAATCAGATGAAGCATGGAGGTGTAAGAATAGAAGATGCTGCTGCTTCAACTGCTCTGTCCTGGAATCCAGAGGGGAAAAAAAATGAAAAACTGAAGTCCTAACTCAGGACCATGAAAAAAAAAAAATCAGGGTAAGAAAGGGACAAGGGTTAAAGGGGACCTTAGGGGTTCCAAAGGGACCATACATTGATGTGCAGAATTCCAGGAAGTTGAGATTTGCTTTGTAAACTCTCTTCTGGTACATCAAGCCTTCCCAGAGGGAAACTAGCTTGGGACTGAGAAAAAAAACTATTCCTACTCAACCCCTAAAACTCTTAGTCTCTCTAACGGTAAGACTGAAGGCTCAGAGCACCTGAAGGGTTGCATGCTGCAATATTTTATGATGATTTTTCCCTCAGACATCCTGTAACATTTTGGAATAACATTTTGCCTAAATTAAAAAAAAAAAAACAACTAAGGAATTTTATCTAGGAGTGGTATGCAGCAAGAAGGATCCCAAAGAGATCAATTGCTCTATATAGTAACCAGATAAAGAATTCAGAGAGAGATTGCTGTAAAATAGCTGAAAACAAGAAAAATCTTGTAGTTTCCCGCAGAACATTTACTAAGAAGGCCATTTAAAAAGTGAGCTTTCTTCCAGAGGAGGATCTGGAAATCCTGGATCCAGAACTGATTTTATATTCAGCTGGCAGAAAAAGCATGGAACACGGTTTTTGCCAATGCACTTAAAGCAGACGTTTGCTTTGTTGACAATGTATCAAACAGTAACTAAGAGCATTGGCTTGAAGTGGAATATCAGTACAAGTCTCCAAGTAGTCATTCAACTTTGTGCTCAGCACTCAGTAAATCTGGACCAGGAACTACTTAAATTAAAATGAATGCTAAAACTATTCTTAGACTTGTATCAGGTTTACATTAAAAACAAGAAAAACACGATACATATACAGAGATGTCACTATGATTCCATCACTCACTACTTAGTAGCAAGAATTCACAGCATCAGAGGATGACTGAGGTTGGAAGATCTGGAGATCCTCTAGTCCAACACCCCTGATCCAAACAAGATCAACTAGAGCCTGTCGCCCAGGATCTTGCCCATCCAGGTCTCTGGAGACAGCAGAAAAGTATCCAGAGAATACATGCAGCCCAACAAGCACTGCTAGTAGAAAGGTTGCACACTGATGCAGATGTCACACACGTAAAACCAGAAGCAGAAAATACAGAGTCAGCTGTTCAAAGAAATTTAATTTTACTCACTAACACCTTCAATTAAATAGTCATTCATTTCTCTGCCTCTTAACACACAGTGGGCATGGCACCTTTTTACTGCGCAGCTATATAGGAGCTACACAATTTTCCTGCTTGACAGCCAAAACTTGCTTTGAAGAAAAATATTATAGGCTTTCCAAATCTATTTATGCATAGGCAAATTTACTTTCAAAGTATCACTACTACTGAAATGTATTTTATGATGACACATATTAGGAAGAGAAAACTGTTTCAAATTATTTTTTAATATATATTCAAGCTCACCAAATTTTGTGAAATACTAAGGCCATCAGAACAGTAAATAATCAAGCCAGGGCAGTCACAATGTATCATCTAGAATATTGACAGGCTTACAACTGAATAAAATTTGGCCCATTCAGTCAAATGCAACGTAAAACCAAGAAATAAGAATGCGTGTCATACCCAAGACTAGGAAACACAAAGCGTAGGAAACAGGATCACAATCATCTTTGAGTGTTTAACTGGAAACAATTCTATCAACCACACTGAGGAAGAACGATCAAAATTTAGCTTCTTCCCATCTATGCTTTGTTTAGGTTACAAAGATCAAAGAATGACTGGGAGAACAGCACATGCTCTGATAGCTAGGAATTCATTCCAATCTTGCTTCTTGCCATGATTTATTTCTCAAAGGACAAAACAGTTTTTCTGTTGCTACTACCAACAACAAAATACTAGAGACTATTAGATGGAAGGCAAAAAACAAGCCATGTCATAAGAACAGTGGCTCTTGTCTATTCTCGACCAAACAGCTATATCGCAGCACAGAGCAAATTTGAGAGATGATGACAATGAAATCCAACTTTTGCCGTCACAAAAAGATAAAGAAAATGACTGACAAAAATGAAATCATAAATTAATTGCCAGGTCAGAAGAGAGACATTTTTCATCTTTGGGGTCACCCAAACCCAAATGAAAGCACACAGATGAGCCTCTGTTCCCCAGAAGGCAAGATCTTGCAGTTCTCTACCATTTCCAATCTCCTCTTTTTAGCTTTCCAGGTCCACCTGGGAAGCCTGAAGTAAATTCTTGAAAGATAGTACCCTACATCTGTCAGTCTCAGAGACAATTGCCTCAGGTACATAACTACCAGTGTTAAGACAGAAAGTACCTTTTGGCAACTTGGTTGGTTGGTGTTTTGCTGGGGTTCCTTTTTTGTGGTTTTTGTTTGCTTTTTTATTCTACCAGCTGTTCTAAAAACAACAGGTCCCTATTCTGCCTTTCCTTAAACCCAGCTGTAATGCAGTCCCATTAAAGCCTTGATTAATGCACACCATTTTGTTGCCATTAAGGTAAAGAGACTGCAATTAAATAGTAAAAAGAAAAACAAGTGTAGCTGCAAGCTAAGCCCACGCAAAACTGAGTTTCAGATAAGGCACACTTAAAAGATGAGCTACAACTTGTTCATATAATTAACTGCAGAAAAATATGGGAGAGCCTGTAAGCTGTTGGTGTTTTCATATCTTAGTTGCCTTTGCAAAAGTTTTATGGAGATAAACCAACTTACTGTTGTCAGGTGAACTACATTCAAAATCCTAGAAATAAAAGGGATTTCCCATCCACTTTTTGTTAAAGAAGCACAGTTTATAACTCTAGACAATATGAGATTATAGTAAAGGATTTCAGTTTATGCATACAAATTGTGAGTGGAATCATACCAATCACACACAGGTCATCAGTGGGGTGGGAACTTGCAGAAACTCATGTAACACCTCCTGAAGTAACTCCTGAGCAACTGATAACATCACTGATCAGAGCAGCTTCTAAAAGCTGCCACTATACATTCTGCCATACATTTGCTAACACAGAGAAATGCCCAGAATCAGCATCTCCCTCCACAGCCTGGAGCAGAGATCAAATGCTCTCCAATTATTAAAGGTCTGGCTACCCACCTCACACTATTAGCCAGACATCCTTACTTCCTGGAATTTATCTCAGCGTCCTGCCACTTTGCTTTTTACAAAGTTACTATCTTCAGTCACTCCTTATCAGCTGAAATTAAACAGCCTTCCATGCAGAGGAAACTGAAGAACTGAACCATTAAATTCTAAGATTTTATTCTTAAAAAGACAGATTTGTAGGGAGAAGGAATGGCCAAGATTTGGTAGGGAAGGAGAATGGCTCATATTTGGTACAGTTAAGGACCTTCTGCCCCCTTCTTTACTACTATGCAAATCAAACCCAAACAGAAGTGGTATCAATGATCCTGACTTTATGCTAACGAACTTATTTCCCTATAGAAAAGTAAATGTCAACTTTTAACCCTTGAAGTTAGATTACAGAAACTGAGAGCAGCTATAATACAAATATACACCAATATCTATTCACAGATAAATCTGGCTACCATTTCTTGCAACTTTTAAACAAGGCAAAAGTGCAATCAGCCCAACATTACTACATGAGACATCCAGTTTCTAAAATAATTGCATTCATAATATATAGAAATATCCTTAAGCAGCTCTAAGCCCCAAATATCCAAAATACTTAGTTCATTCCACTAAGACCAACTACATCCTTCCTCACAGTTCCCTTAACTTCTGCCCTCCACTGGCTGCTGCTATTGTTCACTTTCCAGCAGCTGTTACACTACTCAGACCTCTGTGGGAGGCAAATGAGCTTGGCAAGCCAGCAGATCCAGCAGGCCCCCGAACAAGAAGGACAGAGCTTTCTGCCGGCCAAGCACAGTAATTCCCACCTCCGGTGTTCATCAACACAAGGGAGAGGCCAGGAACACATAACCAGGAGAAGCTGCATAAAGAAGCAGCAGCTTGATTAAAGGCAGGAAGAAAGAACTACTCTACATAATCGCAGCAAGGCGTTAGACCAGCTTGGTTACTTGTGAAATCACACGTTAGCATTTTCTCTTCCAGATGAACACGTAGTGTGAGCACAAGCAGACGATCCACATCATCACTTACACTGTTGTAACACCCCTGGCTATCTGAAGAAACAAAGCTGTCAGTCAAAAGTAAGACAACACATCTAAGCACTGCCACCACCTTTTCTCTTCATTCAGAAAAATGTCTGTCCATAGTAAGCTCCTTCTGTAAATGTGATAGTAAATGCAACAGGAGGAAAATAAAGAAGATAACAAATGAAGAGAGTCCCCCACTTCTACTTTTGTGGACATGCAAAAACGCATGTCACATGGTCTGCAAGCTTTTTTGATAGAGATGTCAATCTCTTAGGAAACTTTTGCATATACAAATCACTCTACAAACTCTATGTATAAAACCAAACAAATTTGGTAAACACCTTCTAAGCAGGGCACGAGTTCTAAGAGGTTTAGAAAATCTCTTGTTTACTCTGAGGATAAGCTTTACCATACATCTGAGGCCTTGTATTTCACAAGCCTGCAAAACAGACAAAAACTGATAAGATGTTTCTATTTTTAGGTCCTGCTTATATCAAGATAAGGGAGCAATGTAGAAGGTGACAAAATTAGACATGTAAAATAATTCTTAATCCTTTGGGTTCACTACTCTGCTCCTAACTCCTCTCTGTTCCATTACTCTGCCAGGCTAAATGTGAGGATATGTCTAATAGGAGACTATGGAAACAAAGTGTTGAGAGGAAAAGCAGTCAGAGAAGAGATCCCAGACAAGACAAATCAAACAGAAACGGGATGGCAAAACTAGTAAGAAATTCACTAGGTAAAAAAAAAAAAATGTGTTACAATGTTGGTGTATTTCCCTGAGCAAACTTGATACTTGCAGGTAATATTCTATTTTCATGGCAATGTCACAATGCTCTTGGTAGCATATAGATCTGTGAACTTCCTGGGTATGCATTGTCTCCCCACAGTAATGCAATATTTCATACTGGCTAAGGTTTCTACAGAACTACATCATTCTACCTCATTTGAACTACAAATATTCCCCCCTCAGTGCTTTTCCAGACAGGGCAATACATCTTACTGAACTTGAGCAAGGTCACATTCCAATTACAGCAACAATGAATGGCCGGAAACACCCATGGAAATTCATGGATCCTGTATTTTATCCATTCAGCTGGCTACTGAACCAACCTAAGGTTTCCTCAATTTTGTTTCCAAAGGAAATAAAGAAAACACGAGAATACCGATGTCCTGAAAATGCCCTGAGCAGATACAACCTTCATACTGAAGTCCATTGTAGACACTTCTCATGAGACGCTACTGTTTCATCAAAAATACATGATGGCCTTGCAGTCAGCTTTGCAATGTGACTGTTAGCTTCCAATTGTTTCTCAGTTCTGGGAACACTTTAAAGTACATTCAGATTAGTTTGAGATATTCTACATTTAGTGTTTTAACCTCTTCCAATATTCTGCAAACAAGCACTTATGTACTCAAAGCATCCACTAACTGTCAAGGCCACGCTTCACCATCATACTGTTCATTTGCAAAGTTAGAAAAAATTCAACCAGCAGTGAAAATTTCTTCAGTTCACTTTCTTAGAAGGAACCTTTTAAAGTTAGTTAAACCAGTTGGGAACACTCACAAAGCTTCATTAGTGAAAAATACTCTAAGATTTTATTTCTAACAACTTGGGGTTTTTCTCAGGATGTGAACACTGAACACTTGAAGACTGCAGGGAATAGGCTACAGACTATCCCAGGACCACATCTTTGTGACCTTCAGGGCAGCACAACCATTTCTTTGCCAGCTGCTACAGTTATTGAAAATCCTGCTCTACTGGTTATAACCTGCAAGGTGCAGGCAGCAGATGGGCTGCAGGAGTAGCTTTGGTGGGAAAAGGCCAGGGGTTGCCCTGCCCCAGGCCCAGCTGGTTCCAACAGTACCACAGCCAGACACAGCTGAGCCCCTCAGCACAACTGACAACACTTCTGGGGAAGTGTATTTTAAGAAAGGGCAGAAAATGCCACAGAACAAAATAAAAGAGAACAAAAGGAGTGAGAAACAGGAAACAGCAAAAAAACAACATCAAGGTCAGAGAAGGAGAGAGACAGAGGTGCTCCACAGTGCCAGAAAAGGGGCCCAAGGGACATGCCAGGGAGGACACTAGCCAGGTGGATATGCCCTGAAGGAACTGTACCATGTGGAGAACCTGTTCCAAAGCAGGACTTCTGTCAGTGGGGAGCTTATGCCAGAGCAGAGGAAAAAACTGGGAAGGAAGGAGCAGCAGGAAGAAACTATCTTGCACCGACTGTGAACACTTTGCCCCCCACACCACATGGGGAGGGGCACAGGATGAAGTTCAGCCTGGGGAAGGGGAGAGAAAAAGTGTTACTTTCATGTCTGTCTTTCTGTCTTGGTATCTGACTCTATTTTGACTGGCAACAAATTAAATTCAGTTACTCCAAATCAAGCTTATTTTGCCTAAAACAGTAACAAGTAAGTGATCTCTTTGTCTTTATTGGAAGCTACAATCTCATCCTACCTTTTGCCCGTGCCCCTTGAAGGAAGGGGGGAGACTGAGCAGCTGGGCAGGTGGGCATGTGGTGTTAGCCAAGGCTAACTCAGCACCCTGCACATAACAGTTTTAACCCAATCTTTTAGCAGAATGCTGATGAAGCAAGAGCACAAACCAAGATTTGTGTTACAGGGCAGGAATCTCATTACTGCTGAGTTCTGGTGCTGAAGTAGAGAAATATAATACAAACAGGCTAAGTGGCTAACAAATCTGAGTCAGGTTAAAGATCCCTTTTTCATTCATCCATCTATCTATCCATTGTGAAAAGCAATGCAAGCCACAGGCTTGACACAGAATACACATTTTCTATGATCCAAATTGTAACTATTACATACAGAATAGCAAAAGTAGTGGCAAATTCATCAATATTTCTCTCCTCTCTTTTTCTTAAAGCTCAGCAAGCTCAGAAAGCCTTTCAAAAGCAACCCATCAGACACATAAATTTGTCCTAGCATCATTTTTATGCATCCAAAATCCTACGTAAACTGTCATTTATATTTGATCCACTGCCAGGTTTTATACACAGACTTCTGTTAGGGAGTAGATAGGATCCATCAGCAGAACTAAACAGAATAAACAATACAATAATCAAGTCCACCCAAAATACTGCACCTCTCAAGTGCTGCATGTCATCAGAAGTACATACTACTGCCCTGTGTATCCACACAGACCTTTGTCCTGGGAGCTGTCATTGCTGTTTCTTCCTTTATCTTATTTATGCTGCAAGCTTCAAGAGAAGGGAAATTGCTAATGCAAAACAGCCCAAATAATAACTTGGATCATTAAACCTTTTACCAAGTTGTCTAATCTCCAATTCCAAAAAGGAGCTGTAACTGAGTCCTAGTAAAATAAGTCTATTCTTTTGCAATAGTGCAAGATTGAAGAGATTACTAGAGAGCTTCCCCAAAGGATTCATTCCCGTGTTCAAAGAGCAATAAACACTATTCCTAGCAATGTGAATATCCTCTGTTAAAATATTCCAGCATTCAAGAGCTGAAGCCAGTTCCCTACACACCAATACATGGTCAGAATGAAGATCTTCTTCCCTTTCCCTATTCCCCATGCTTTTAAATTGTTCCTATGACATATTCACATTCAGCCAAAAGCCAGACTTTTGTTATCCATCCCCAAGTCAAAACATCAGTACAGAAGGATGCAGTAAGGTTCAGGGTACTGAACTTTTAAGTTAATTGCTTCAGATTAAGTAGCAACAGGGATATGCATCAGACTGCCTTGCAGTTCACATCTCTCTTCACAGGTGAAACAGAGCCACTGCCTCTCCTTGGTAGTCTCACTAGCTGACAACTTTGGCCTGCAACCTGTTAGGTACACCTGGATCTGGAAAACAAACTTCCAGTTTTTGACACTCTCAACAGCATATAAAGGCATTTAATTAAATAAATTACTCTCCTCCTGCATTATTCCAATAGAGAAGTCCCATATGATCACCTAATTTCCTGTTTATGCTCTCAGCCAGACTTGGAAGTCATGCACATTAACTTAATCCTTCATGTACTGTCAAAAAAAGAGATAAAATCTGCATATGATACTTTCCCATGTTTTAAAGATCAGGAAATGCTTCAATAATTTGTATTTTGACTGGTACAGAATCTAGAAGATGCCTTCATAGAAAAACCACTGAAGTGTAAAGTTATGCATATTGCATAATCTCTGATATGCTTCAGCTAGGTAAAATATACACAGGTTAGAGAAATTTAAGTCAAACTGTCACTAACATCTCCTACCTAGCTCTCCCTGCCTGTCTGAAATACCTTAGTACATCTTGAAACTATTAAGATCGTGCTTCCCAGCTAGACAGCAAAAACATATTTGCCTTTGCTTGAAGTGATCTCTAACTAGCTCATAGTCTGTCACTCAATGATGCATGTCCTGAAACTAAAGATGCCCTCCATCTTTTCACTCATGTTTATTTTTAGCTGGCATAACACCAGTGTCAGAAACACCACTCAGTTCTTAAGGCAAACACATATAAATGTGACCTACTACCCATTTATTCTTAAATTCTTTTCTTTTCTTTGAGTCAGGCTTTTCCTCTTTTACTGTTATTTCTGCAGAGCTGAACCATGTAGTTTTCTTTCCTATCTAAACATGCAAACCTATCACTGCTTTCACAACAAACTTCCAGTGATGTCAATGTTCTGCCTCATCCTCTCTGTTAACTTATCACCTCTGAATTCACCCCAAGTTCTGCCTTCGCAGACTTGACTGCTCTCTGAGAATACCTTCAGGTCCATCTCAAGCAGATGAGCCCAGAGAGGCACACACTACCCCCATATTTTTTCTCACACAGAATTAAGGCTTCCATGGCAAACCGAACTTCCTGTATCCCCCTCGTTCATTACATACTTCCATGGCTCACAATGAAGCATTGCTTTTCACCTCCAGTTAAACATATAGAAGTTTGCGACATAAAAATTAAGTGAACAAGCAAAACATTTATCGCTTTTACAGCAAAACAAATGAAACCGCACTATATTGATGAGGTTTGCTGCTAAGAGAAAGGACGGAAGCCTTCATACGACACGCTGTCCATAGATACTCTGGCAGTCACAAAAGGCAGAAGGACATTTCGGGCTTTATGCACACTGTCAGCATGTGCGCCTGCAAACTGCAGCGCTCGTGATAAACACCGGGCTGCTCCGCGCCGTGAGCGCACAGGGCCGCGCTGCCGGTCGGACGGAGCGCGGCCCCTCCGGCTCCGCGGGGGCTCCGCGGGCGCGCTCCCCGGCCCCGCGGGCGATGTGCGCGGCGCCTCCGGCCGGGGCCGGGCCCGGGGCGGCTCCCGCCTCCCTCCGCGCCGCTCCCGCCCGGCCGGGCCGCCCCTCCCGCCGGCGGCCCCGCCGCCTCCCGGGGCTCCGCAGGCCCCGCTCGCCGGCCCGCCCGCCTGCACCTGCCGGGCCCCCGCCGCCGCACGGCCCCGCGTCTCACCGTTCGCGATGAGCTTGGCCGAGAGCTGCTTGACGAGCTCGGGAATCCGCTCCCACTGGCACTCCGAGCGGCACCGCTCGATCTCCGTCTCCAGCCGCGAGCCCGCCTTCCTGGTGGCCATGGTCGGGCTGAGGGGGCCCCGGCGGGGGAAGGGGCCGGGGCGGCGGGCAGGGGGAGGCGGGGACGGGCGGCAGCGGCCCCGGGAGCGGCGGAACTCGAGCGCCGCGGCCGCGCCGCGCTGGCGGCCCCGGGAGCGCCGGGAGCTGCGCCCCCTGGCGGCTGCGCGGGGCGGGGCGGGGCCAGCGGCGGGGCCGGCCGGGCCTGGCGGGGAGCGCGGGCCGGGCTGAGGGGCCGCTCCCGCCGCCCGACCGCGCTGCCCGGGCCCCCGCGGGAGGAGTAGGGAGAGCAGGAGGGACAGCTGTGGAGGGAGAGAACGTGTGTTCTGATGCGACCGCCGCGCCGCTGAAGGTGCCGCTGGTAGCGGGCCGGTACTGCGGGCACCGGCAGGAATTGCCACTTCAGAGGCCGCTCACACGTGCGGTGGGGATGGCAGGTTCAGCCCATTCTGTTCCTCCCCACGGGCGAGTGATGACCACACACCGCCCCCCACCTCTGCTACACTTTCCCCTTCCACAAAAGGTAACGCGGAATTAGTTCCTGTCTGTCTCTGATCACGTCTTGGCCCACCTTGAAACCATTCACCCACGCTCGCTCGCGGGGTTTTTGTCTGTTTAATGGCGTTCTCCCATTTACATCCTCACACCGCGGTCTCTGCCGACCCAGCAGCCGGCAGAGCTCACACACCGTGTTCAGACCAAGCCGACCCCGGCAAGGACACCTGCTCAGGAGTCACCTGTGCCTTAGTCAAAAACCAGAGGGAAAGAAAGGTACAGAGATTATGCCCTATGTTTTGAGAAAATAAATGCATTTCCAACATTTGGCTAGAATAAAAACACTAGCTGAAACAATTCCAATGGTACTGTGTGTCTTTATCAAACATTACATCACACATAAATGGCACACCAATTCCACAAGTTTATGTACACCTTGGAAAACTGCAGCCATGACTGATTTTCACTGAAAAAGTAGCAAAAAGACCTAGTTGGGGTTAAAAATCTCACAAATTGCTACTTACTTTTCACAAATGAGGATACAACCTATTGACAGAAAGGACAGGTTTTGCAGAGATAGAGTGTAGCTACATAAAACATGAATTCAAATTATTCGAGTGTCTCACTCCACATGCTTGGGTCATAGTGCAGGCTTGTACAATTAATTTTTTAATCCATAGAAATGAGAAGTCAGTGAAGCCACAGGAATTTGGTTGAGTTTATGAGGATGACTGTCACAGATGATGATGAAGAGTCAAAAATCAGGTTGGATGCAATTTTTGCTTTTACATTCATTGCACTCCTCTGGATCTAGCACATGTTAATCTTCAGAAATTACAAGTTCACGAAATCAGAAGTCAAATTTGGGCAAATGTAAAACTACTGGCTGTTCTATAAATAGATCTGTTAAATGTAAACATGACATTGCCTGTGGGCATTGAGAGAGCTGTTCACATAAACAGGATTTCTAAACAATTGTCTGGTTTGTGTGTGTTCACATATACTAGAGACATGCGCTTTCTGAAGTTGTGCTTGGTTTTGATCATCAGCTGAAACATGAGAAACAGCATGCATTTTTTTTAAAGATCTGTAGTTTCCATTGAATCGCAAATTGACCAGGAACAGAGCCAGGCTTACACAACTAAAAGCTTGTTAGTGTGTTCCGCAGCTATATCCTCAATGTAAT
Source organism: Cyanoderma ruficeps (assembly GCA_008694505.1). Classification (NCBI taxonomy): domain Eukaryota; kingdom Metazoa; phylum Chordata; class Aves; order Passeriformes; family Timaliidae; genus Cyanoderma; species Cyanoderma ruficeps. Next base: position 35,944,275 of record VZDJ01007753.1, read on the forward strand.
AAATACTACTTCCAACAAATCTTGTTTTGCTTCCATCATCCTTAGACCATTACAGCTATTGCAACTCTATGACAGGCATGAAATGTCTTTTTCAGTGTTTCAAGTAATTTACTTTTCATTCCCACTGTTATTAAAAGCATAACAACACGAAATTCAGATGTTGTAATTTGCCTTTTAGTCAAGTTGCTTTTATAGCACCTTCAGGTTACAGTCCCATTTCAAACAAAATATTCTTCAGATTTTAGAAGTGAAATGAAATGGTAGCAGAACATAACAATGTTTTAAAAATACAATGGAGTACTGCAGGATTGTAGAGAGGATTTAATAATGTAACAAAATCAAAAGGAGAAAAAAGTAATAAAGCATTTTTTGCATACATAATTTTTCAGAAGATCCAGAGAACATTAAAGCATGATTATAACATTTTTTTTTACTGGGAAGAAAAGTTAAAAATTAGGGAGGAAAAGAATGATAATTCAAAATGTTTGATACTATAACTACTAGTTCTTTTACAGACAGGACTATGAAAACTAAAATTTCAATTTTCTAAAAGAGCTAATTTGCCTGTGAAGATTATTCATATTGATTCTCAACAATCCTAACACATTTTGTTAGCACTGATCACATCATTTCACTAAAAGCTACCAGCAATAGTATTAAAATATTTACATTACAGCTCATCAGGCTTATTATCTCAACAGCTCATATTTATGAAGTGAGACATCTATGCAAAAGGAATTAGCACATTTTGAAATGAGTAGGAAATCTGCTTTAACATTAATGAAACTTCCCTACACCCAAGACTGCACTGAGAAGGTTCCATTGTAGATGACCCATAATGGAATATAATAATGCATTTGGAATGAATAGCATGAAAGTAATAGAGAAAAGAAGCATGATCCTGCATATTTTGTCAAATATCCCTTATTTTTTCAACCTTAAATGAAGTGTTGTTTTCTGGAAATGGTCTATTTATTACACTGTTGGGGCAGACCAAAGTATACATGTACTTGGCTAGAAATACTCTGCTTGAAAGGTGAGGCTGCTGGCTACCAAATACAGAGAGATACCTGGTGAAAAGGAGGGAAATTCAAAATGCAGGAAAAGCAACTGAGATGTATTGGTCGATCATTTTGCCTTGTGCCATCTCTCCCGCTCCAGTCGGCCTATACACAGGGGGAAAAGAAGTAGTGGATTGTTCAGTGCAATTTCATGAGCTTGGTATGAAGAAACAGGGCCTTTCACTACACAGCTACACACTGTGGTGGTTTGACCCTGGGTTGATGTCAGGTGCTCCCCAAAGCCACATGATCATTCCCCTCCACAAGTGGACAGGGAAAGAAAAATACAATGGAAGGCTCAAGAGTTGAGATAAGGGCAGGCAGAGGTCACTCACTGATTACTGTCACGGGCAAAAGAGACTCTATTTGCAGATATTAATTGAATTTATTGCCAATCAAAATTAGAGCAGAGTCATAATAAATAACCAAATCATAAAAACNCCCCCCCCCCCCCCTTCCCTCTTTCCTGGGCTCTACCTCGTCGCCCCCAGCAGCACAGGCAGACAGAAACAGGGCCTACAGTCAGTTCATCACCTGTTTCTGCCCTGCTCAGGGAGAGGAGTCCTTCTCCTGCTCCAGTGTGGGGAGTGTCCCATGAGAGACAGGTCTCCATGAACTTCTCCAGTGTGAGTCCTTCCCATGGGCTACAGTTCTGCATGAGCTTCTGCAGTGTGGGTCCCTTTACACAGGATGCAGTCCTTCAGGAACAGGCTTCTCCAGTGTGGGTCCCCCATGAGGTCACAAGTCCTGCCAGCAAATCCTCCCAAACATGGGCTTCTCTCTCCACATGTCTGGAGGTCCCTGTCAGGAGTGTGTGCCCATGGGTTCCCAGCCTTCCTCTGGGCATCCACCTGCTCCAGGTGGATCTCCGCTCCCCCACTGACCTCCATGGCTGCAGGAGCACAGCTGCCTCACCATGGTCTGCATCAGGGGCTGCAGGGGAATCCCAGCTCCGGTGTCTGGAGCACCTCCTCCCCCTCCTTCTGCACTGACCTTGGTGTCTGCAGAGCTGTTCCTCTCACATATCCTCACTCCTCTCTTCCTGGTCACAATTACATCTGTGCAATAACATTTTTTCCTTCTTAAATATGGTATCACAGAGGCTTTACTATCATCTCTGACGAACTCGGCCAGTGGTGGGTCCATCCTGGGGCCAACTGGCATTGGCTTTGTTGGACGTGAGGAATGCTTCAGCAGCATCTCACAGAAGCCACTCCTGAGGTGTCCCCTCCAGTACCAAAACCTGGCCACACAAACACAATACACACACTGATACGGTACCCTCATACTTCTCATAACCTGAAAATAAACCTGGTAAAGAAACTTTCTGCACCAGTGCTCCACAAAGATCTATGAGAAACAGGTGTGATGGGCCTTTAAAATGTTAAGAGAGAATATAAACTGACTTAAGTAAAGTAGCACTTTAATCTCCACTAAGATATTAAACATTCTATAACAAGGAATTAGAAAAAAACAATTCAAAAAGTGCTTTCATTTATAAAGGCAACATATGAAAATAGAATGCTCAAAACCCAGAAGAGAGGAAAAAACCTCCTGCAAGCAAGCTTACAGAGTCAATGGATTTTTCCCTCCAGACCAAATTTTTGGCTCCTTAGATAAATACTGTGCACCACTGAAGTGGCGGGGAAGAATCCAAGATTAACAGCCAACTAGTGTCAAAGGTCAGCGATGCTTAATGGCCAGGGTTGTTTCACTATTTAAAGAAAAAGTGTTTAATATGCAAGTTTACCTACTACTGTGGTTTTAGTCTGGCACACTGACCAGTGGCATGCTGCTTTTTTTCCATAAGGTTTGTCTGAAACTGCTAGTCATAAGGCTGATTATGAATTTTTTTTTCTACCTACAGCATACATCAGAGAAAGAAAACAATTTTGGGGGAAATATGATGCTACAGAAGACAGCATAGAAGTTCTTTTTTTTATATCCATAGTAAAATCTAAAAAGTAAACATTAAAAAGCTTTTCCTCAGCACAAATGGTAATTTTACCAATCTTTTATCTTTCAATTAAAATCAACATGTAATCCTGTTAGAATGTTAAATATATTCCTACTGCAAGTGACCAGAGATACAATTCAAATACTATTTGTATTTTAAGGCAATCAATCAACTCCTACTACCGTCTGCTATTTTCTCTAATGTGAAGTGCAAAAATTCTCATGCCAAAACTCATTAGTGTGATAATTAATTTCTCTACAGTGAAGAGCACAGCTCATAGCCATTATGGAAGCAAAACTCTTACTGGAACTGAAGTATTTTTCTTTTTTTCAGTTAGTGCAACATTGTTAGCAAAAGGAGGCAACTACACAGTTCTCCATTCCTACTGAAGTCAGTAATCTCTATCAGATTGAGAACAGACCGTATGAAAATTGTTTGAAGAAATAATTTCACAGTGACATTTGTCTCCTTTTTGAGAGTATAAACATGCTGTTTGAAGGGAAGTGAGAATGAACAGTGTCCACTAAATCAACAGTCTGACAACAAGCCCATTATAAAACCTGCCACCCCTGCCTCATAGCAAGGAAGACCGTCATGTAAAATGTGAAATAAACTTTTATCAAATTATTTCAACATTTCAAGGTTTTGTACTTAGGTGAGTTTATTTTCTGAGAGATAAAATAGTTACATCTGCAAATGTACAGTATCTTGTAAACCATTAAGCCCTTATGGATGTTTGAAAGTTAAAATCATACACAAAACAATTCAAGAAAACTTAGGAACCTGAAAAGCTTTCTTCACAATGGACTTTTGATTTTGTAGTTTGCTGCCTTCAAAGTGATTCAGTTCATAGTGCACTTGTGAAATAATGGGCAATTGATAATGAAAATTGAATGCATGCCTGTACCATCAGACAAGCAGATTTTTTTACTATTTTATGAAATCCCTTGATGTTAATTCAGAGTCTTTAATAAATGACAGGGGCTAGTAGTCATTGATATTGATTGTCTGAATCCAAAATTTAATTACTAAATGTGCTGCAAAAAAAAAAAAAAAGTCAGACTCCAAAAGAGGTCCTTTCCAAGCCCACTCATGTGAAATGAGAGCCAGCACTGCCAGTGTCCAACAGAATATCACTCAGCTGCCAGTATCTACTAAAATCATATTCTTCCAGCTTAGTGTTTCATATTACATTTTAAACCTGCCACACTGCCTGGAAATATCCTCTGCACCACAAATGCACGTATTTACACACACCAAAAAAAAAAAAATCACCTCCCAGAATTTAAAAAAACCCCTCACTCCACTGTTTTTTAGAGGCTGAATAAATGAATTTATATCTGAATCGAGACTTTCTCCACACCTGTACTTTTACAATGGTATGGTGCCAGTAAATTTGCTATCCTATATTAACATGTAGTAAGAAATAGGAAGCAAAATGGGAAGAAAAATGCTGTAGTTTGCTGTTTCTTTTTTATTGTGTTAGTGTAAAACATTTCAGTCTTGTTCAAAGGTCTAAGGATTTCAGGTAAATTCTCTGGCTAATTTTAAGTTCTCAAAAAGCCAGGGTAGGGTCTAATCGTGGGTCTTTCATTGTGCTACTCTCATGGTAAGCTTCTTTCCTGCTCTAATTCAAACTGGTGTCCAACACTGCTCATAGGGAAACAGGTGGAGAGGGATCCCACACTGTCTTTGCACAATAACAAAACTTAAAGACACAGTTCAGCTAAATTCTGGATGTGATACAGATTGTAGCTTAATCTCAAAAAAGAATCTCTTCCTAGACAAATTGAACCTCAGAAGCAAAGATGTTTTCCTATTCTTTTGACTTGCAAAAACAGTGTCCAGAATAGTATTATTGATTTTTTTTAAAATGGTAATTATATGTTTTTAGAAAGATACAACAGTTTTGCACTTCATTAGGCCTCTACTTTTCAAAACAGAAAACCAGACATGTACCATTTTCGACTATTTTTTAAGGGTAAAAATTAAATACAATTTCACACATTCAGACGAGTTGCTTGTTGCAGTCAGCAGTAGTTAAACTATTTGCCAGCTCCATTGCCAGACCACCAGAGGGAGTCGAAAGCTACATATAACTTCGGAAAATTTCTAAACCTGTAGCTAGCTTAAAACATTGACAGAAAATACTGTATGTTGTGAGTACTACGACAAATAGCTAAGAAAGTTGCCGAGGACAATAAATAAATTTAGCAACGTCATCAGTTCATTACTATCCAGAGGCAAGAAAAACATCGGTGACAAAGGAGTGCTCAGCAACTATTTTTGTTCTGTGTTTAGAAAGAGTGAAAAATCATGCATTTAAATGAGATGTTTCAATTATGTTAATACTGGAGAGAAGTCTTTTAAAAAATCAGCAGATCCCGAATTAGTACAAAATTGTCTTAAACAAAGAGTGGCTCCCCTGGGGCTCATCATGTGCCTTTGAACAGGTCATGGAACACCAGAGGCATCCTGAGGACACTGGGCTGTGCCTATGTATGCTACAAAGATGTAGGATTCCTTAGGTATGATGATAGCATCATACCATAGGATTTTGCCATATATAGGCATATTCATACATTTTCCTCCAAACCCAAGCTCCTGACAGTGCTGGAGATCAGTAATAGCTCAAATACTATCAGACTGTCTCACGAGACTTGACAGTATCTGACTTGTTCAAATACTTCTCCCTAATGCCAGAGAAGTCATGCATAATGCAACAGTCAATAAACTCCCTGGTTATTACCAATAAAACTGCCTTCACCCAAGTATCATCATCTGCCTAGTATACAGATGTCTGGCTTATTTTTTTCACATTTTTCTGTGAGAAGAGTTCCCAGCATATGCAACTTCAAGACTAGGAAGAGCAATGGACATGTAGACCACCAGCAACCACAGGGAATACCCATACTATTGCTCTGCACTGTGCACAGCTCTGGCAAGAGCTTCTCCTACGGGAATCCAAGGCTGACTTGTTGATAATGACATGATGTACTTCTCCAGATCATTTTGTGTTAACTTTGAAGCCACTACAGTGGTTAGCCACACAGTGTAGGGCAACAACAACCTCTTCCTATTTTGAACACCACAGACTGAAGAAGAAAACAGGCTGCTGAAGATCAAAACCTTCAATACAGTTATCATTCAAACACAGTGGAAGAGTCTGATTTGCCAAAAGCTGATCATACCCTGGTGGTTAACAAGATTTGCAAATAAGGAGAAGTACCTCCAAGAAAGAAGCCCAATACTAGATTTTCCTAAAACCTGTGGCTCTGACAGGACTGGCCTACAGGCTGGGCTTATCATCCTTCAAACAAGCATGGTTAGGCTTCAACAGCTCTAGAGACAGGAGCATTCACCTGACATCTGCTTCCACTAATCTTCCATAAGTCCTGAGCAGTCTTCTAGAACACAGCTTTCCTGTATTTTCTCCACCACTCTATTCATAAAATTATCCTTTCTTCTGGTACGTTTCCCATCAAATTCAGAATCCTCTTCTGGACTCACTCCAAGAATCTTCATTCATTTTCTGAATAGAGAGAAAAACTCTCATGCTTTTTGACAAACTTCTATCGCAAGGTTTTGCACTTCGTTGGCATGACAAAGAATTTTAGAGAGGTGTGTATTTGTCAGCAAGAAAATTTCACTGTAGTCCGTTGATAACTGGCATTAAGGAAATAAGGATATCCAAGTCCAGAATACTGTATTTGCCATTTGAAAATGGCACTGTTTCCAAGAATAAAAGTTGCCAGGTTAATCTGTGTGGGGTTTTTTCATTCAAAAAGATTTTAATTGAATGTGCAGATCATTGCTCCTTCAAAAGCAATGGTGTGCAACCAGAATGTCCTGTAAATTACAGTGAGGCAAAGCACTCAGCATTCCCTTCTTCCCATTTCTTTCCCTCTCCCCGCTCCCTGCCCACACTGACACATGAAATAGAACGCCCTGTTCCTCTCGCTGCAAATTAACACAGCCTGCTCCTTTATAACCAGCTGTCAGAATCTGTCACCAATTCATTTTTTGCCTTCACAGCTTCAAAGGTAAAGGTAGAAATTAGGGATGATTTCTTCTACTAGGACTTCAGCAAAAGTTTTTATCTGGCAAGAAACAATTTTGCAGGTTTCTTTCTCTGCAGGTGAAAGAGATCAATACTGTAAAGACATCTGTATGCATCCACATTTGCTGCAGGAGCATCTTTAGACTTTCAAGGTTGAAAGCCAATGCCAAACTTTTACTCATTTTTGTAATCCACACGTACGTTAAGATTCAAAGCCTGCTGTCACTTCGGTCCTGAAGTAGATCTCAAGTCTTCCTTTTAATTTGACAGCACTAAAATTGAACTGACCTGCCACAGCTGCATACCAATTGGACTGACATGGTGATACATACTGAGCAGAATTGAACACTTGAACTTAAAAGCAGCAGGGACACAGCACCTTGAGCTCTAATTTGTAGCATCCTTCTACAGTGAACACATCACCATAGAATGGGATCCTGTTCCCTCAAGCAGGCATAGCTTCAACAAGAGTAGCTGTACATAGAGCAGAATTATCTGTTTAAAGGATGAGAACTCATTAAGGAGACATCTGAGAAAAGCTTTGAGGTATTTGTTGCTTTTGTGAATTTAGTTTCTTTCTCCACTGTATATTACTTTTAAAAGGAAAAAAGCATATGTACTATTACTACTGAGCGAGCTTCTGCAGACCATACAATGATACGTCTGTAACCAGTCACCTCGAGTAACTTAGGGACAAATTTGAAGCATTGTCCCCTCTTTGCAGCATCATCTTTAAACTTCCCTACTTCTTCCCAAACTCCTAAGCTCCAAAGACTTTACACTTAAGAGCTTTTTTAGCATAGCTGAATATCACACAAAATCACACCCATAACTTAGATAAAATGTACTTGGTAAACATAGTTTTATCAGCAAATGCCACTAATATATATGCATATTTTGAAATAGTTACACTTCCAAACAGATTTTTTTTTTGGTTTTTCACAAGGCCTAATCCTAAATCCTATTTCTCCTACTTACTAAAATAGACCTTTGGTCATACCAAGACAACTACACATTTACCAAAATAAATAAACAACTAGAAAAAATCAGATGAATATAAATGAGACCAATTTTAAGAATTGATGCTGGATTTGTTGACAGATACCTTTGTATTAAGAAAGCTGTAAGAAGTTTGCAATCAGTTTGCAGTTTCATCTGTTAGGTTTTTTGGCAGTTCCTGAAGCAATTAAAGAAGAGTTCTGTTTTTCTTTCCTTTATTACTGGCAATTCAAAGGAAGTTAGCAGACTTCTGCATGACTCTTGTAAATAGAGTTAGATTGGTTGCCAATTTTTAAAAGAAATTTTACACGTGAATAATATGGATTCCTTTCTACCACTTAATAAAGTATTAGTCAGACCAGCCCATAGCATCTCTACCTAAATACTTGTAATTGTTTCCCAGACAATTGCTGTCTTCCATTTCTATCACATAGAACATGAAGGTTGTCAAAATACATGTTTTCTTTAAATTTATACTGCAGGTCTCTTGCATTTCTCCATTATGCAGTTTCTGAGTACAACAAACAAGGGACTGTTTCATCTTGTCTATGTAATTGAAAGCATCACTTTATTTTCTAGTGCAGACTACAGGAATCACTCTGAGTTTTCTTTTCTACACAGGTGTTCTGAACATTCAGAATCTATTTAATATATGATATATAAAAGTGTGTGATGGCAGGTGAGAGCTAGTGAACAGCTCTGCATTTCTTCTACTTCTAGAGAATCCAGTGCCTTGTGGGCCAAAGGACCAAACTGAGAAGTGTTTCTCACTGGCAGAGATCAAAGCGCTTTTATCTCTTTACAGCTGAAACACCCATGTTATATTCTGTTCTCTCAATCCAGAACATTCAGTCAAGTATCTCAACTGAAGGAAGGCAATGTCATGTCTGCCATGCAAAAACTGGATTTTGAAAAAGACTGTCACTTTCCCTACTTCACATGGGGGAAAAGAATGAAGACCATTAACTTACTAAAAACACCTGGAATGATACTTGAAACATAACAAATAATTTCAATATGATGAACAAAATGTTGTAAAGCTACACACACACATACTCAGGGACCTGCAGAGGTAGGAAATGTCTTTAAGTTAGACAACTGGCAAGAAAGCTTGCAATTCATTGTCTGTGAATAATACATGCACATGAAGATAGCCAGGGGAGAAATTACCCCTGAAAATATCTTTCCCAGCAGCTTCTCACCTCTGACTTCTTACAACCTTCTTCCCATCCTGTGGCATCCTCCTTATCTCATCCTCCAAATTTATGCAAGTACAGAACCCATTTTTAAAATACAAGTTCTCTTAATGAAGGCATATTACTTTAAATTGAGATCTAGACATGCAATACAGCATGTATTTACATGCAGAGAACACATGCACAAATTAAAAATATAAGATGCTTGTGCAACATTTCATTACAACCACTGAACACATTTTCCGCTGAGAATTATTCCATTCTCAGATGACTGAGAAGGGATACAGCTGTGTAGGAATCATTACTTTGTTCAGCAAAGTAGCCATGGAAAAGGGCTGAGAAAATATGTCCATCAGCAGAGCCAATTTGAAGCCTCAATCCATTCTGTGATGCAATACATGTTGCCCCTCACCCCCAACTGTTTAATGAAGTATTTAATAGGGGTTTTTTCATAGCAGTAAACAATAAATAGGCCAAATACACTGATTCTTTTCCTTGAAGTATAGGAATTTCACTAAGCCAGAGAAACAGTAAGTCATGTTATTTTCTTTGTACTTCTTTAAATGCTTTAGCAGAATTACCTGCTAATACAAATATTTGTGTTTCTAGAAGTATTATAAAGAAATGGTTTTACCAGATATTGAGTACTTTGAAGATTAGATTAAAACCCACACTAATTGAAATCTTTACTCATAAGAAATTTGAATTTTCATACAGATCTGCCTACAACACTGCTGACAGCTCTGTATTTCTGACAGCAGACAGATATCATTACTAGACATTAAAGCTGATTGAGGTATAGCAGCACTGTGAAGAAAACTTAATCCAAGTACACATATAATTTACAGTGTAACATCTCTTCACCAAGACAATATAAGGTATTTACAGTACTAATGAACCTGTACACCTCAGATTTGAAACAGTGGTTGAGTATAAAAAACATGGCCCATGGTCTTTATATGACCTTGAGTCCCAGGCTGGTCAACAGATTAAAACACTGTTCTGCAAAAGAGTAAATACTCTCCTGCAGAGACACCAGAACAAGAAATAAACTTACTCTTGAGCTGCCTAGTTTGCAACTCAAGTTCCAATGTATCAATGTGTATGTACATCAGCAGTTGTTTATGTAAAGATGCTAATCTAAAAATTCAGACAGCTTAGTGCCAAATACACTTCCTCAAGAGCTCTGTTACCTGGAGGCAGTAGGCAGTCAGAGGTCTGACTCTAACCAGAGTTTAGAGTTTCAGCTAACCTGGGTAACTGGTTCAAAGCAAATACAAGGTGATACCTAAATGTACTTAGCTCTTCCCAAAAGAAATATCCTGAGTGTAAATTTTTATTAAACAACTACTCTGAGAGCACAAAGAGGACACATAAATATTCAGCTATAAAAGTTGTCTTTGATACAAGTGATGTATTCTAATAACTTCAGTCTCACGACAGACAGTCTCTCAAAACCTGTGTAGAAAAAAAGATTGACAGTACAGCCATTATCTCTAGTACTTAGTATCTTTGTTATCTGTTGTTTAGTGCAAACACTGTTGTTGTTTCATAAGTTTGTCAAGAAACAGTTTAGATTTCCCAACAGGGAAACAACTGTTCCGTGTTCCTAACATTTAAGTTCTTTCAGCTGAGTCACAATATTCCAAATCCCCCTGGTATCCAAAATTTTCTTACACTTAAATGAAATCAGACTGAAATTGCTTTTTGTTGTCCTCATCATGAAGACAACAAGTTCCATGAACTCCTCAAAGTGCAAACTTTACAAACAACCAGTCCTCCAATCTCCCAATTCACTTATACTGTCTGCAAAACAAGTATTAATGGTGGATTGTTTGTTGTATTTACAGCAAGTTTATTTGGGAGAAGAAAAATATTCTTTTACAAATGAGCCATGTTCACTATTGAGATTACTTCCAAAGAAAGCATTCAGAAAGCAAACCTGAATATATTACATTGACAATTATTTTCCAATACTTTAACATCAGCCACTTAAAATTGGTTGTGTTATTAGCACATAGACTGATCTTTAAATATACTACTTCTACATAAACAGTGCAAATCTCGATATTCACATCAACCTGAAATTAATGCTGCAATTACTGTTGACATTCACATCAAGAAAGTAGTAAACTATTTCACATGAGCAATTCCAAAACCTCAGAATGCCATTATTTATATTAAAGAAACACAGAACAAACATGTTGGGCTACAAAGCCTTGTTTTGATATACACAATCCCTGTAAACATGGATGTATTGTAGTTGTCAATACTGATATCTGATATAATTCTATAAATAAAACCACTGATATAAACAATTTCTATAACTTTTTTTTTTTTTTGCATAGGGTTTGGATTAAGGTTACTTTAGGATAGAGACAGCTGTTAACAAAATCCTCTAGTCAATTAGTCTTCCATCACACAAATTTAGGCATATGACAAGGAGCCTCTCTGACTTCAGTGGAAACTTACACATGTAAGCATTTGCAGAACAGGAGTCATCTTTAGCACTTAAGTTACGCCTAGTCATTGAGAATACAAGCTATAAAAGAGCTTTCCATAAATTTATAAAATATACTGATTTAAAAGTTTATGCTGATGTTTCTGTAAGTCACATTTATGATTCCAAACAGTTATTTACATACTATACTATCACAGTAGGAAATACTTCACTGTAGAACACCACAGTGAACAAGTTGTGAAGCACAGTGTTCAATATAATTTCCCTTTAGTATTCCCAGTGCATAAGTTGTTAACATCTACACTACACAAGGTGCCCAGGTCTAGTATTTGTTATATACAATGTAAAAGCAAGATAGAAAGAGCTTTGCATTTTACAGTAAGGAATGAAAACAGTGGGTAATATACAGGGATTCACTCCTGCAAAGTACAGAATTCTCCTTCACAATGACCACAACCACCAAATACGGTGGATTTCAGGTCATTCAGCCCAATAAAACAGTGCTCAGCACCTTGTAGGAAGAGAGATCTGAGTGCACTTTATTCTACAACATCTCCTTTGGATGTTATAAAGTGCAAAAAATAAAATATATATTCTAATATTTTACAGTCACCATTAGACTGCCATAGTTGCACAATGCAAAATTCAAATAACTTGGTATGCATTTTTATGGACCCTATAATAACAAATGTTGAAGCTGGAGTTCTCATCTTTAAAAAAAATCTTAGCATTTTAAAATTATTGTGTAACTATAAAAAGAAAATATAAATTATAATTAAATCTTGAAATAGGTATTTTAAGATGCGATTGTTTTTCAAAGCATGAAATACGAAATTTAATTTTCTCTTATAGCATTACATTTTAGAATCTGTAAAATCTTTTAGAAGTTAATAACTTCAAAAAAAAAAATTATTGTATCACAGTACTAGACATCTCACCTTATCAGATATCTTTTACCTTAAAAGTGTTTTAAAAAAATAAATAAATTAAAAAAATCTAAGACTGCTATTATTCTCAGTTGTTTAGAACAAGATATGTGGAGTCATTTTTTAAACAAAATAAGAGATCCATACTGCTTCATTTTGATCTTAAAATTCAAATAAAGGGGACAGAATATAATCATAAACTTAAAAGGCTTTAAAGTACTATACTGCTTTGGTGCGTTGTACCAATGATTCTTTACGTACATGAAGAATCAAATTCTCTAACATTCTTCACAGAGCCGGGTAAGAGCAGAAGATCCCAAAGTTCCATATATGTTACAGAGTTTTCCTTTCTCTGAGCAGTGGGGAAGGAACTGGGAGGAAGATTGTGACACTGAGGAACAGTCTTCTTCCAAGCGGTACCATGAGCAGCACAGCCACTTACCTTGAGCTTGACTGCACACCAGTAATTTAGCCCTCAGAGAATACAATGTTGGTTGTATAACAGTATTATACTATATCCAGTGATACCAAACAATGCTGAAAGGAAAGGTATGGAAATACAAAGCTAAAAAGGTATGACTAAAATACATTTCTAAAGCAACAGATGTCTTCCTGTAGCAGCCTGTAAGCCACAGGGAGGAAGGGCAGAAGACAATACAGGTACTGCCAAGTCCATAACCACTGAACTCCTTGAGACAGGATATTCTCTGCTTCTCAGTCGGAGAACTGGAAGATGGTTTCTGGGTTATTGCTGTCTGTAGGGTTTGTGGGCTGCAATGTCTTTGTAGGTGTAGTTTTACCATGAGAATGAGAGGAAGAAGAATGGGAACTTTCACTGGAGCTGCTACGTGTCTCTGTGCTTGTACTTGTTTTTTTCATTTTCCTTCTTTTTGCAAGAGGTGCCTTGTCCACATTCTGGAGACAAAATCCTTCCCTTTTGTACTTGTTAAAGGCCTGTTTAAAAATAAAAGGTAATTCTAAGTTTTCCAAGAGATTTAACACATTTTATGCCTTATCACATATAAATGGTCAATGGTACACCACAAGACAAAACGTAATTTCTTGACTAGTTCCTGTTGTAGCTATATCAATGACTACCAGCCTTCACAGCTATATAAGAGTCAAAACATAACATTATTGATTGGCACCTTCCTTTCCTTGTACTTTTTACTTTAGAAGTAATTTTTATTAAGCCTTAACCTATTCACCACTACATTTTCAGAGAGGACATTGTTAAATTATGGATTTTCTTTCAGCAAAATTACGTTGCATTAGCAGAATTGTTTCTCTCCAAGAAACAATTACTTTTTCTCTCCTTCCTAAAAAGCACACACAAGCATTTCAGCACCAATCTGCTCCATTTTGGTTTATTCTCTGTAGAGGGTATAATGAGAATCAACATTATGTTTGTAAAATACAGTTGCAGTTCAAATATTTTTAATAAATATACAATAGTGGACAAGCAAGTCCACTCAAAAAGCATCCATGATATAAAAAACACGAACTACATATATTCCAGAAATTCTACCTCAATTTAGTAATCATAAGAACTAAAAGCCAAACAGTTACTTAAGTTAAATATAAAGTTTGTTCTCTTTTTTTCAATAAAAGTTTGAAGACCTTTTAATAGATTTCTCTAAGAAACAAAATACTTTTATTAGCTGTTTCAAGAACAGCACTCAATGCCCAAATCCTCATGAATATGAATATCTTCAAAAGATTTTTTCTTGCTTCATCATTCATATTTTCATGTACTCCATCAGAGATGTTATGAGGAAATGTTATTAAGGAAAAAAATCAGTTACAAGCATATACTGAATTATAAGGATGGATAAGTATTATTGTTAAGAGAAAACATACAAATCTAGATGATACATAAAAAAACATAGCACACGACATAAAATTTCTCAGAACTTACGTGGAAAGTGGCTTTGACGTATGTGTGCACTGCAGCTCCTGAAGAGCCTAAATTATCAGGCGTCATTAGAGGGTTAGATGAGAGCTGGCTGCCATCCTGAAGCCACTCGTTGTATCTCAGGCTGGACATTTTAATTCTTTTGTTTGGATCCACTGTAAGAAGTCCTAATAGAAACACATTACATTCTTTAAAACTGCCAGCTATTTATCTCTGGTCAATAGAAAACGTAAGTATTTCTTAATAAAATCTCATGCATTGCTTTGATAAGTAACTAAAGTCAATATTTATCCTAGGTATGCCAATATTTATCCTAGATAAGACTCACACAATGTTATACTATCATGCTCTCCAGAAGAATCTTAAAAGCAAAAATTTGATATTTAACTGTTCGATAACACACATCTCTCTTCACACAAACTCAGAACTAACAAATGATTTCTTCACTTAAAACCTGTCTAGGATGAAGTTCAAAAGAGTAGGCCTCAGATTCCCTGCACAATTCACTCAAGTCTGAATCTGGAAATCTCTACCTTTTTGGCAGAAAAATTCCTTACAAATCTGCTTCTACAGGAATTCAGAACTCCATCTAAGTAGCATTAAGGTAGGTGTCTAGCTCATGATGAAAACATAATTAAATGCTCAAAAGCTCAGGGGAACCAGAGCATGGCAAATGTCAATGATGCACCTCAGAAATACAGTTAGTCTTGCTACAGGAATTAAAAAATAGCCAATGAAAAAGAAACAGTAATAAATTCATTTTTATGCAAAAGCTCAGCTTTTAAGACAGCTCATAAAGCTGTTTTGAATTTTTAGAAAAGCAAAAATAACACAATAGAAAAACTCTGTTTTAAAATTGTTAGTGAGAGTTCACTTTTTCTGAAGTTCTTCGGTTCCTTCTAACCTCACTAACCTTATCAGCATCTTACCACATAAGAAGACACTGCTAGGTGTACAAGCCATTTGTAATGCATTCTGATGTGTCCACTGCTGCTCATTGCTTGGATTAGAGGTCAGTACATAGCTCAAGCTGTGCATATTGCCCCGTCACGTTAGACACTTTGGAGCTGATTACAGCATCCAGATATTGTATGGTTCTCCAAATTTTATCTTTTTAAATAAAAATATAATGCATGTGAAATACTTTTAAATACATACCTCGAATTAGCTCTTTAGCCTCTTCAGAAACATTTTTCCAAGCCTCTCCTTCAAAGGAAAATTCTCCCTTTTTTATTTTCTTCATTATTTCCAATGCACTGGTACATGTTAAACTTCTGTCTTGAGATTGAAATGGTACCTGCCCTGATAGCATCGTGTACTGTCACAAGAACAAAAGCAGCATTAGGAAACATAGTATATTTACAGACAACTCTATTGTTAATTATGAAGGGCTGTTGTTTGCATCACCAATGCTATGCAGTAAAACTTGGCCTAGCATAACTTTCAGGCTATAGAAAATTTAAAATATGTAAGACTTTCTCTGGAGCCCTTGTTGGAAAAAAACACTCATCTATTCCAGGAAGCTAAGAACAAAATATATTTCTACCCCACTTATATCTAACGAAACTAATTTTCTGTAGATCAAAATACAGGTTTATTCCCTCTCTGAATGGAAACTGTAGAAAGAGTATATGGCTGCCTGTAAAATCCCCTAACAAGCATATATCTTTTTGAGAAGCTGACTGTATCAAGCAATTTTTCCATTCCCAAAAATGTTAAATTTTATTTTCTACTTGGTAAAAAAAAATACTGCTACTGGAAAAGATTTGTCTTTGGAACATATTATTTGTGCAGCAGTATTTTCACCTCCCTTGAATTCAGCACATACCCGATTTATGTCTGAAATTATCTCAAGTCCCTTGCATTTTAACAAAAAGTAAATACATGCAATAAAATTATAGTTAAAAATCTTACTCACCAAAATGACCCCCAAACTCCACAGATCACAAGACTCATCATAACCATTGTGATTCAAGAGTTCTGGGGCAGCATAATGAAGAGTAAAACACGGAGTCTTAAGAGGCTGATTATCAGGTGGTTTTAAACGGGCAAAGCCAAAATCAATTATTTTTATTTCTGAATTATCACTTTCATCTGTAAATAGTAAATTCTGAAAAGCAAAGACAAAAATCAATATTAGCACTGGGTACAAAATTGGTTGTAATTATTTTACTACATCTATCAGTACAGAAAGTTTTCCATTATCTAGAGGAAAGGTGAACTGTGAGACACTGGGGTAAGAGAGAAGCAGAAGTAACAATACTCTGGGTTGTAAGAAATGTGATGTGTTTACCTGTCCCTGTACACCTGCAAGTCAGGGCAGTTCTGAGATTACTAATGAAAATGGATATGCAGCAGAGAACAGTGGAGAAAAGAATTCTGGGAACACTTGACAAGAAGAAAAACCTAAGACATCAACATGTCTGGAGATGGGAGAATTGCCTTCTTCCTCAAACAAAAGCAAATTTTCTTAAGCTTCCACTTCCTTCTGGCATGTTGTGAACAATAGCTTTCTTGTGTGGGGGATTCCCACTGCTCAGTCCTGTCTTGTGACTGAATAGCCTTTGGTACTTAAGTGGTAACAGTATTTCCATGAGGACAATAATGCACAGGAGTCATTTGAAAGTGAAGGATGGTGGTAAAAAGGTGCACCTTGTCATGAAGTGGTGTTAGGAAATGCACCAATAGCTCAGAGGTTTCACTGAGAGCTGTCTGGCATGGCTGGCAAACCCAGTATGGATATGTGCTCTGGAAGAGACCTGGGACCAACAGCATTCAAGCACTGAAGGTCACAGAACAGTCCAACCACAAACCTACTCCTTACATCAAGGCAGAGACATTGGTACGCTAGTCCCTGAGAATTCCAGCTTCACACTCTGAAATGTGGCACTTCAGACTTGAAGACAGACAAGTTGTTACCAGTTTGGAAAATGTAAGGCAATCTGCTTCTTTTTTCTCCCCTGAGTATTTGTATTAGCCAAGAAAGATGCAAGAGGGAAGCTAAGTCACAGAAAAACTGTCTGAGGCCAAGATGACTCATAAGCTAATTCTAGTCTTCCCTTCAGCTTCTGAGAGAAGAGCATCATTTTGCTGCTGCCTTTACTGTTCAACCTATGAATGCTAGGAAAAGTCTCAATATTAGAAATCCTATAGTTCTATGTAACTTTGTAATACAAAAGGTGAATGACTCACACAAACGAATTAATTTCAAACTCATTAACAAGGATGAAAAAAGATTGCTAGACTGCCAGCAGATCAATAAGGAGAACCTGAGAGCATTCATTATGGATAAAAGAAAATAGCTGCTACAAAACAGTATTTTAATGTTTTTGCTTTCTGTATTGCTGATATGGCTTAAGGCATTTTCAGAAAAGTCAGTTTTTTGTTGTGTAAATTAACCCAAATGAAGCCTAATTTCAGCAAAAATATTCATACAACAAGGATAAGTGATTAATATAATAGTGTTTTTTCTATGGTGATGATACATAGCCTATAAGTAAATAAGGAATGAGTAACATTGGTTTAAAAAGACCTTTCTTGTGATAAAAATTAATTTGGTTATGTATGGAAAGAAAGGTGCAGTCCAAGTATCTTACACCGGGTTCAGGTATTCCTGTTAGTAAGGCAAATGAAGTGTATTTCAGAACCCTGCCACCCCCCAAATATTTACAGCTATATTCCACATAAATTTTAGGATATATAAACAACATTCGCTCTCACTTGTCTTTAGAACCCAGTTTACAGATTAATGATCACTTCACAGAAACAGTCCTCAAATCCTCTACTCAGAGGCTCCAAATACAGTCACGTGCTACACAAACTCTTTATTTCTACGAATTCTCTATTTTCTATCCAGTACTTTTCATGTTTTGTAGTCCAAAATTCGTGATTTAATTACTACTGCTAAACGGAGGTCTTCCAGTCCATGAAGTTCAAAAAGTCTCATTCTTAGTTACATTTAACCAGCCAGACTTTTTAAAAAAGAATTATCAATAGCACATTAGACGTCGAAGTTCAACATCAAAAAAATCTGACTGGAATTCTTAGAAAAGCAACAGAATTTCCTATATATCTTTTTACAGAGAAGTGCACTAACCATATCTATATTGGGAAACCTGCATATCCCATACTAAGTTCATGCCAGGACCTAAAATAGTAACTTTCAAAATAAGCAGGAAGGAAACATGCAGGTTAAGTCCAGCTTTGTGGAGGCAATGGATTCTGCAGGCTGTCTGCTAACCCTTCATTACTTGAACTACCCAGACTTCTGTTCCTTGGACATAATGTAGAATTGAAGACTGCCTAATTTACCATGCAGCTGCAGTTCTGCTTTACTGTGCCTTTATATTCAAAATGGCAGCAAGACTAAGAATAGAAGAGAGAAAGATGGGTTGGTTTCATCCTTTTAATAATTACTTATTTCAAAAGCTCTTTGCTTACCCTGATTATGAGTCTTGGAAAAAGTTTCTCCGATGACTTTTTCAACTCACACATTAGAATTTTGAAATAGTCCCTCTTTAACTGTTTACTTATAACAGAAGCCCAGGACAGAGATTCAAACTCATGTATTTTGGATTGGTTTTCAAAAACAACTAGCAACACCTATAAGACTTCTTTACTAGTTACTCCAGCTACAAAAGGAACAACTATTTCCTGGGGTATCATGGCTGTAGTCATATAACATCCTTACTGGATGAATCAACATTAATGTACACTATTTTCAGGCTCAAGAAAACACACATCCATTGCTGGCAAAAGCCCCCAAGAAAACATTGGCTCTAGGAAGCAGAACAAAGCCAGTGGTCAATCTTTTAATAGTAAACTGAATGGTCCAGAAGGCACGATGCTGCTGCACAATAAAAACATCAGAAAAGCAGTAAGTAAGAAATAGATATTGATAAATTGTTTCTTTTGGGAAACTACTGAACTCACTGAATGCAAATCACACATCTCTGTTAGTGCTCATTTTGTACTTAACTGGAAAATAAACCCTACTGAGGAAATTAAGATCAAACAAAAGGTGGAAATGTACAGGCAAAATACCCAAGCAACCTAGCTCTGCTTATGAACTGTTTCACACAATAAATACACACTAGCGAAAAATGTCCCCGAATAGGCAAAGTATGTTTCTGAACAAGTAGAGATTGCTTACAGAACTAAAAATGTTCCTAGAAGTTACTTTTACCAATGAACAGAAAAATATCTACAGAATGTGCTAACTAAAATGGTAACATCTGATTAAAAATACAGAAGTAGAAAACTGTAAGAAAGGCTGGAGAAACAGAGATACATCACATTCCAGACATTTAATAACTTATTGTCTAAACATATATATACAAGTCACTATACCTCAGGTTTCAGATCTCTGTGGACTACTCCTACATCATGCATATGGCTCACTGCTGAAACAAGTCTGCGCATAATGTGACTGGCTTCAGTCTCACTGAAATGTTTCTTTTTCTGAATACGTTCAAGCAATTCTCCTCCCTTCAGCAATTCCATTACTAGGAACGTGTGAAGCTGAAACAATAAAAATATAGCATGTTAGAAATTTAACAGTTTCATTAATTACAAACCAACATTCACTCAGGAGTTAGGTGCTATTCACTCAGGAGTTAGGTGCTATTCTGACAGGTTGTCAATATCTGAAGAAATAGCACTGCTTGTAGTAATTTGGAAGGCAAAAAAACCCCACCAAATCTCAGATGGCACTTTTCCCATCAGTCTTGTTGAGACTGAAGAATAATGTCTTCCCCATGTGCATCCATATTTATTACAAAATTGTAATTACATATTACAAAAATGTAATGCCACCAGCTAAATGGATAAATTTGCAGGGAGATGGAAAGGCTTTACTTAGGCTAACAAGTAAAGCTGGAAAAAGCTCAACTTTTGCTGCTTAAGTCTGTTCTGATATAAGGATATGTATCTATTAATATGCATAAGGAGTTAACTATTTAATGTTACAAAATCCTTTAAAAACACCCTGAAACTTTACCTCTGAAATCAAATATCTAGAACTTGTGATTTCATCCCCTAAAGAGTAGTAGCCAAAACTACTCCATCATTAGAATGGCAGTAGACATTTTCCCAAAAATTAAAGACCATTTTTTAAAATTAAAAAAGCAATGGGTTTTTAGAAGGCTGCTCTTTCCAAGGCAATCAATAAGCGGGGGCTTCCTTGATTATAAGACAACACTGGCACACAGTTAACTGCAATTCAAATGTCTTGCCATTAAACAAACAGCAGACTTTTCAGAAAAAGGAAGTGAAGTCAGCGTTCTCAAAAGGCAGTGGACGTAGGGATGCCATGCCTTCTAGCCCTTCCCTCCCCTAAATGACAGCAACAAAAGTAGTATTTGCAAGCAGAGCAAAAAAGTTCTGGGAAGCAGCCATAGTCAGAAGGTGCACATTTTAGATACCAAAGAACAGAATCAAAACTATGTGGACAGAAAACAGTAACACTTCTTAGAACAACAGAGATGTCTAGCAGTGATTGAATATCCTCTCCTGAAAATTTTCTTTATGCCTTGGGAATATCTGACAGGGATGTTAGAAAGGATAAAGAGACTTTTTTTCACTAGAAAACTTCTGACTTACCAAAAGACTTCAACCTAATATTATATGGTTGGAATACTAATGTGGAATTTGAACTATCAGAGCAAGTTAAAATCTGGAACTTCTTTGTATTAAGACAAACTGCAGAAAGGTCAAAACTAGAAGATTTTCATCAGTTTTGGTCTTCAGAATATTGTGTGCAAGTAATCTGAAAGGTAACACCTGGGAGCTACCAGAAGTAGCTAAAAATACAGCGGGTTCGTTGGTTGAGAGCAGCCTATTCAGTGCCAGAGCAGTCTGGAGAACCTTTTTAAACTTAGATTTAGTATATTCATTTTACTCAAAGGAAACATGTACTACACATGTGTACACTACCATACAAATTACAGTACAGACGCTGTATCCTCTCAGCTAATTTTAAAGTGCTCTACATGAGCTCTCTGCTGGTCGCAGTACAAACAGCAGGACAGGGACACACTGGGATATGTGGAGAGGCAAGGGCCTCTTTGTTCCATTACAAAATCACAGACCAGAACCACAGAGTAGTCTAGCTTAGAAGGGAGCTGTACAGGACATCTGGTTCAAGGCCCTAGCTCAAACCAGGACCAACCTCCAATTCAGATCAAATTATTGTTTATTACATACTGTGGAGTTTGTATCACATTAAAGGAAAAAGACAATTAAGGTATATAAATAAACTGATCTTAATAGATTTTCAAATAGAGGCTCTACTTTCACATTTGGTAATTTGGTTAGCTATTTGGTTATCTCCATTAAGTTACTAAAGCGTAGGAAAAGATACTAGATATATAATCTTCATATGCAACATTTCTAAATTAATTCAAAAATACTGTTTTAAGATCTATAACGACCTTGGGGGAAAGGTGATAACACATTTCAGTATCATAGATACAGAAATTGGGCCATGAACACAGTACATGATGGTAAACAAAGACCAAACAGAACAATGAACAAAATCTGAGTCTCTAATTTTTTCACATTCTATTTTGATTTGCTAGAGTAACTACAAGATTGTTTGAATGCAGAATTTCTGCTTCATTTTCTATATCGACTAGACAAAAGCCCTAGGAAAAAGGTTGCCTCCACAGTCACAATACACTTAAGTCCAGAAAGTTCTTGGGAAAACACATGGCAATATGTTTGGTAGGTGCTGATTACAGTTTCTTCAAAATACCTGGTCATGAAAAACTTCATGTAACTTCACTACATTCGGGTGTCCTTCACAGAGTCTCAGGGCTGTTATTTCTCTCTGGGTGTTGGCTTCCATTCTGGAAAAATTGAGCAGTCATTTTGTACCAATTATACTGAGCAAATTGCGTATCCCAAGTGTTATTTTTTAACTGCTTGCAATCCATATTTTTTTACTATTACAACCACTTGAACACACTTAAATGCATATTAAAGGTGAAGAAAAACTCTTCCCATAATCCTGCAATTTAGTCCATTTAAAAACCCACACCCAATTCAAACAATGTTTTTAATGCAACTGCAACTTCCTACAGCAAAAGCTGATGTGATATAGAATAGTTTCAATCTAAAACAAACCATGCCCTTAGTCCAGAGCAATTTGACTTCACCTCTGCTACTACCAATATTTGTTAGTTCACCTTTATCTTAGCCCAATACTTTTCCATTCTTAATGGGGACAATTACTTCCAAAATGATACGGAAACTATGAGCTCTACTAGAAAAAGATTAACATCCTCTATATATTAAATGTGTTATAGAAATGAACTCCTAAACAGACCATTGTAAAAATCTGAAATGGAAGAGATAAGAGACTATCTTCCAAAAATCATTGCCTAAGTTCTCTTTCAAGTATTGAAATCTATAGCCATAAAAAGTGAAGATGGTGATCATTATAAAACTACATGAATGGCAACGGAGCAGAACATTTTTTTCCACTAGTTAAGATATATTGATTTATTTATGGCAAATAATGCCTGAAAAATTCTGCCACAACTCTCTCTGAGAAAGGTTAATCCTGTATTGATTTAGAGAAGAGCTTTACAGGTAACAGCTCTCACCACATGTTCTTAATTTTTGGTTGCTTTTTTTTTCCTAATTAGGATGAGAACCACAATGAGAATTCTGTGCAAGAGAATTCTGTCTTTCTGTAGGCTTCATATAATGAACAAGTAAACTAAGCTGTTCCACCTGCATCTCTGCTGCTTAAGTTTTTTAACTGAAAGTGACTTCTGGTCCTTAAGGAATTAAAAAACCTGACTCATAGAATCTTTCCCCCTAAATTACCGTTGGAAGGAAGTGGATCTTGGAACAGATGAAAAAAGGTTCAGTGTCATGAGCACAAACCTCTGAAATTTGTACGTGGGCTTTTCTGAATACTTCCCCTCTGTAAATAGTTACCACCTCAGATTTTAAACAACCTTGTGAGATAAAAATGGGATGTCCTAAAACAGTAACTCAAGCAGGTTTACATTGTTTCACTGGTCATCAGACATACAGATAAACCTAAAACTAGTGGCTGGGGGCAGGTCCAGCACTATTAAAAAAGCAACACCACAGAGAAACTGTTCATCTGAGCTTTCACCACAAGTATCGTGAAAAGGTTTCCCTAGGTGTAAGATTCCCTTTTTGGGCATACTGGCCTGGTAGGAGTGAAAGATTGACTTTGAGACTCAAAGAAGTTGCCAGAAAGTTATTATACTTTTCCTTTTAGCAAGATTCAGTGGTGTGATCCTCAGAGCAATATTACTTACAGATTCTAATTCAAGTTGGGTTTTGGCCAACTGTTCAGAGTGTGGGTTTACTGCTAACTCTAAATACTGTACAAACATGCTGAGTCTGCTCACACTCTGCAATCTAAAAAAACATTTTAAAAATCTCTGTATACAGATCACTTCTTACCTTCATTTAGCCTGAGCCACCAAGATGAAGGAGAAAGAGCAAAAGAACCCATGAGTAATATAAATATAATTCAGGGACAATTTCTAAAAGTTAAGTTCTAGGGGAAAAGTCAATACTAGTCTGCTCACTTATCCAGAAACAAAACACACATTATTTTAAGATGAGATGGGAGCACTAACCTACAGCTCTGCTGGCACCACAGAAAAAACTTGAGTGTAGACACATGACAGAGATCTCTAAATTAAAATACCCAATGTAGGTGTCTACCACACACCACTTAAGGTCTCTTTATAATGAGTGAAATTCCTGTGAATCCATCTTACAGGATGAACTAGTTCACTGTAACATACATACCTAGAGCAGGATTCAGTGGCCTAAGCATAGGAAGGAAGAGCCTGGAAGATGACATCAGCCATGAAGACATCTACAAAAAGGTAGTAGTCACAAGACTGATGGGAACCAGAGGACAGGGAAGACACCAACAGATGCTAAAATGGCACTATGTAGATGCCTATGTTTAAGATACTGAATCCCACTTCTAGTGCAAGACAGCTTTAGGCAGGCTTCCATTAATTTAGCAGACCTCAGAAAACTAACTCAGACACCTACACTTCAACTTCTTCATCTTGAACTTGTCCTTTTCAAAAAGCATATGATGAAATTATAGACCCTGGGGTCTGGTGGACAGGTTCTTCTATAGCCTGGAAAAACAGAGGTACAGCCAAATGTCTTGGGCAAGAGATCACTGTCAACTATCATTCTGACAGCAGAAGATTTCTACTCTCCTGACAACACTCTACAATGTACTAGGGATGTACTTACTAATGAACTATGCAAAGTGAAGACAAAAATTCATTTGCTACTCAAAGAATCCCTTATCTTTACTTTTCTCTGGGCAGAAACTCCCAGAGGTATCCATACTGGAAGAGAACCAGATGGTACCCGTGTACAAAGCAAGTCAGCTGCTTTCATTGTGGTGTTCTCTACAGAACAAGCAGGAAACAAGATGCAACTTACAATTCCATGGTCTAATTCCATTTTATACACACACACTTAGATCTGAGGCAATCTACACTGCAGACCATTCTTAAAAGCAGTATCCTAGACAATCAATTGGGCTGCTTAAGAGAGGGAGCCTAGCATAAGCCTATGTTCAGTTCACTTAAGTCTCAAGGTAGAAGAACCTTACACCTTTACTTTGTTAGGAGTAAAATTAAGGGAAATAATGGTAGAATACAACTAGGAAACAGAAAAGTACTCTCTAGGTTTCTTCTTGTGTTGCAACCAGAATAACATTTTATTTCAAAAGACTCTCAGAATCTTTTAACGATCACAAGGCTACAATAAGTTTCTGTAGATTCATAGAGCAGGAAATAATTTTAAAGTTATTTTTCCACTTCCAAAAATGTAGTGAACATTATTCTACTCCATGGGTGACAGTAAGCAAAGAAAAATTTTTATTGTCTTATAGAATAGTTATACCTTTTGCTAATTATTTTTACTGCATACTCTTGGCTAGTTTTCTTGTGTAAGCACTTTCGACAAATGGAAAAACTTCCTTCTCCCAATGGTTTCTCTTTCAGATCCAGTTCATAATGATGATAAAATGGAGAGTCCTGTTAGGAAACTGTCTGTATTTAGTTTTGCAGAATACTTATAGTATACATAGTCAAAGACAGAGTAAAATTTCATGAGAATTTTTCATCTACATTTACAACTGTAAAAGAGCTCTCTTTTTATTAAAATATAATCTTAAATTTTATTTAATAAAATGCATAAACATTATTCTAGCAATCAAAGAGTAAAGCTTACATTACATTAAACAAGCATAACCACTAAATAAATCATTACTACTACAACAGTTGAAGATACAAAATATTCAGACAAACAGGTTCAAAGATGGTCATACATACATTTATCCACAAAACTGTGCTTATTTGAGGACATCACAATAGCACATGTTCTTATAAGGCTTCATACAACTATGCACTCTTTTGGGTAAATATAACATAGATAGAATTATTATATAATTAAAGTAGTTTCAGAAATATCTACAGTGGTTGGCTGAATAAGAACTATCAGGAGTATTATTATTATTATTATTATTATTATTATTATTATTATTATTATTACTACTACTACTACTATACTTCAGTCTTCTGGAAACCTAGACAATCATCTCATTTTTCAGATTAAACTTCAACCACTTATTAACAGTGTCACATGCAAGATGTGATGGATCACCAGATGCTTGAATTATCTGAAGAGCCATTACGGAGAATTGATAAATGAATGATGACTATTTTGTAATCTGTAGCCTAGCTTATGATTGCTGCTTGGGAAGTTATACACAGTTTTAATTCAACCAAATTAATTTAAGTCTTGATATTATTATTACCTTCATCATAGCACTTCTGGCAATAGTTGTAGTTCCAGGTCGCTCATCCCCCACATAAAACTGAAAAGGATCTACTGTAGCTGCATTGCGTTTAAACAAAATAGAAGGTGCAACGAAAGAATATCCCTATGAAATTAAAATATCAGAAAAGGGTATAGCTTGATACTGCTGCACAAAAACTACCATCATATATATGAAACATTAGAAGTTTCAGAGGAATTTTTCAAGAAATCAGATTTTTTGTATCATAATAGAGATATTGTAACTTACTCTGTTCAACATGAATAGGCATATTCCTGGAATTAGTTATGATCCTCCACAGTTAAACACAAAACAATAATACTACAAGAATTCTAATTAATGCTAATCTGGCTCAGCTACAGTTGCCTTACAATAGTGATAAAGACTTGTACTTCAAACTAGCCAGCTTCCCAGGACACCTTAAAGTTAAGGCATGAAATACTTGGTATGTTGTGATGTAAGCATCAAACAATTTTAAATGGATGACTTTATATCAATGTGTGGGGGCAACGATGGGCCCAATTTGAGTATCATAGTAACAACAGCTGTGACTACCACTGCAGGGTGAATCAGATGTTATTAAGACACGCATAACCTGCTTGCTACAGTCACTGCAAATCTAACAAGTTCCAAAACATGACACTACATTCCTGTACCCTAAGGATTAAGCTGCTCAAAAACAGACAATAAAAAGCAACAAAGCACAAGGAGGGGGGAAGAGAAAGCAATCCAAACTGCTGTTCACCTCTGCAGCTTTGGTACCAAGTTGGCTGCACATGAGCTGTTTCTGCCCATTTGGCACCCAGACTGTGTAGTCTAAGAAAGGATCATTCTTTAATAGGAGGGAAGAGTAAGGAAAGCTTTGTTACTCATCACTTATACATCAGTTGAGTAACTAGAGCGCTCCTACAAAATGTGGAGGACCTCCTTTCAGCTCTGCAGGTAGCTCCCACTTTCCAAAGGATTACCTCAACTAACGCATAATGTGGAAATGGGTGAACTACATCGTTCTTGTTGAAGCTGGCAGCCCAGGCTGATGGACTCAAGATGACAAGACTCATAAAGTATGAAGAATCAATAAAGAACAGACTGACTTTAGTCCAGCAAGTAGGGCATTCTGCTGGTAATGGAAAATCAAGGAATTTTATATTAGCAGTAGGACTGTTTCCACCTTTCTCATTTTACAAATGTTAAACAAAAAGCCCTGGGAACTGGGACTAGAAATTACACAATTAATTCCAAAAATATAATAGGCAAGAGGTAAAAAAAAAAAAAGCTATCTATACATAAAGAATTATTCAATAACAGTTATCTTTAAAAATTAATTTGAGTTCTTAAAATACCTGAAATATTCTTTCTGAAGTCTGAGGGGTTGCTGCAGGAGAGTATGTTGGATCCATTTCTGTAAACTCTTCTGCAAAATTACTGACATCCAATTCATCTCTGATTACTGGTTTAAATGGAGCTGGTATTTTTTTGGCAGCTAAGTCCTCCCAATTCATATTCTAAACAAAAAACAGGAAAATAAGCTTGAATTAAGTGAAAATTTTACAGAAGGAGATATTGAAAAGAGAGACTTGTCCAGACACACAGTCTCCCTTTGGCATTTTCCACAGGCAGATGAAAAACATTCAAATTATGTTCTACTAATTTACTTAGTTAAAGCCAAACAGTATCATACTTATTTGCACTTAGGCAGAATCTAATCAAAAAGAAAGTCAAATAATTAAATTTAACAGTGGAGATGTGCCAAACAATTAGCATGATGGTCCTTGAATTTCTTCCTCTATTTCAGAATAAGCAATATTTATATTTCTGTAAGCCATAACACACGCAGTATCTTCAAATTTCATTGCTGATTTCTGTGCTTAATTACTGATGTCAGCTTTCAGAGCCCTGAGAGCATAAACCTCCAAATTCTTACTTAAAGGCATGATTAGAAAGAGGAAGCGTAGAACTAGCAGTTATGAGAAAATTGCCCTATTACTGTAAAGGAGTGGAACTGAAATTAAGTGAAGAATAGAAAGTGTTATATGATGACAAAATGCATCTCCCAAAACAAACACTGAATTAAGGAAGTTTAACTCTGTTTAACTCTACTTAACTTCAGAAGCACCATAAATACATAATTCATTTTTTCAAAGAAAGAACACAATTTTAACCACAGTGGATAGAACACTACAGATATTGCATGCAAATTCAATCTTCATTACGGTTTGAAAGCAAATGTTAATACACTGAAATCAGAACAGAATTAAAATTTACTATACAAGACTAAAGATTTAATTAGGCCAAGGAAAATAGAGAAGTTTGGTGAATTTTATCAATATTCAAATTTTACTAATAATGCTAAAAATCCTTTCAAACAAAAACCCAAAGGACAACACAATTTCAGTGTTTTGCATCAAGCCTTTTCATTTAAGCAGCGTGGCAGTGTGTCTTTTGGCTACTTCAAGTAATTGATAGATACAGACAATATATTAAAAAACTTAGCATGTCCTTGTAATACACACAAAATCCATACAATACAAATACATGGATATTCTCACTCACTTCAAAACAATTATTCATGCAATTAATATGTCTCTAAGCTGTTCTGTTAGCAGAATAACAGAATTTCCTTAGACTTTGATTTCACAGGCACTAATGCAGAGTAAGTAGGATGTGGTGAGTTTTGGTGTTTGTTTTACCTGGAAAAAGGGATGCTGTTTGATTTCATCAGCATCAGTGGGACCACACCCTAGCCTCTTCTTGGGGTCTTTCATTAAAAGTCGCTGAATTATATCCTTCGACAGAGCACTCATTTCTTGTGGATAAGGTGGCTCACTTTTTAATATTCTCCTTTAAAACAAACAAATAATAATGTAGTAATTACTTAAAATGTTGAGAGTTGAAGAGTTACCATACTAATGGAAGCGTTAACATTTCACTTAAACTTTTATCCTACCCAAAAGCAGGGGGATGACAAATATGAAACCAACCTTTTTTTAAATAAAGGAAGGTTCAAGGAATTGTGTTATGTGAAACAATATCTCAAGAGATAAATTATGTAACTCAATCCACCAAAGGAGAGCAAAACCCAAGTAATCTACTGAGTTTACCATTGAAAAGAAATCTCATAGCCGCAACAGATAGCTCCACGAAGAAATCAACTTAATGCCTAATAGCAGTCAAACCAAAAATAATTCCAATATTAAAAAGTATAAGAAAATAAAGAAAAAAAATCCCATATTTGGGCCATGGGACGTTTGCCTTCACCCTCCGTGTTGTGTGCAGTGGTCTGCCCTTGTCCCAAAAGAAAACACTATAACTAGAAACATTTTACAGAACAGCAATAACAATAATTTCCCCACCTCCTTTGGGCAGCCTGTGTCAGTACTCAGTCACACTCACAGTAAAAAAGTGTTTCCTAGTGCTCAGAAGGAACCTCCTGTGTTTCAGTTTGTGGCCCCTATCTCTGGTCTGTCACCAAACATCACTGAAAGAGTTCCCTCTTCTTTGTACATTCTCTTCAGGCACTTATGCACATTCACGAGATGTTCCTGAGCCTTCCCTTCTCCAGGTGGGAGTGTGTCAGCCTTCTCAGCCTTTCCTCATATTGTCATCAGCCCTTTGTTGGACTCTCTCCAAAATATCCGATATATCACTCTCATGCACTGGAGAGACCAGAACTGGAATCAGTACTCCAGACGGGACCTCACCAGTGCTGAGTAGAGAGGAAGGATCATATCCCTCAACCTGATGATACTCTGTGTCATGCAGCCCAGGATACCATTTGCAACCTTTGCCACAAGGCCACATTGCTGGCTCACGTACAGCCTGGTGTTTACATAGCCTGATGCACACTCTCACTGTGGTGACTTCAAACTAGGGCTTACAGTTTGCCTCCACTAAACATAAACTGAAAGATTTTGAAGCCATGAGAGACTGAGGCTGAAATGACATGAATTTGTAGCAATACTGAGATTTCAACTATTATATGTTTCTGCCAGAGCTTAAGTTGATCGCGGCAGGACATTCCTAAATTTTGTTTAGAGTTACTGCATGACATATTCTTACAGTCATCCCATGAGAAAATTTTTATCTTGAAATCTCTAGCTTCTTGGATTAGTCCAAAAATAGATGCAAACAGCTTGCTTCCTAAATAATCCTGTTCTGGCAGTGTGGAAGGACAAAACCAAGTTCAAAACGCACATATCCCAGGGGTAGCTTCTATAGACATAGTATCCAATTTCACGCAAACAAAAAGACAAAGCAAGCTAACCTCTTGGTTTAGTAATGCTGAAAGGAGTTAGGAAAATACAGTCTGAGTTTTAAGATGGTGTAGAGGTCCAGGTTTGTTTTTTTTAAATTATGTTTATCTGCCAGTGAGGGTCTAAATCACAGCCTTTCTGCTAGCAGAATTAACAGCAACCATAAGACTTCTCTTCAACTTCTGGACACATTTCACTTTACAGAAAAGGAGAAGAAAGCACAATATTATCAAATTATTTCTGAATTAGGGATGTTAATACCAAATTTAAACATCACTAAACAAGAGTATTCTTACACTGCAGGAGTGGTGGTGAAGTAAAGATTCAGTCTCTTCTGACATCACCCAGTTTCAGGAAAGGGAAGCAGGTAAGGAAATAAGAAAACCTTCCTTTTCTAGAGACAGAAGACAGGAAACCTTGATAGAAAAACTACTTTATTTACAAGAGGGCAAACGAAATCTACAATGTTTTCACAGCTTGAAAGTCACTGCACTTAGAGAAGTCTGAAGAAACTTCTTTATCAATCTTTCTGATAAAAGAATCAGAAAAGTATGTAACAAAGATCCTGGAAAATGACAAGTTTTCTTTGGACTCTCAGAAGGGAGGAAAACCCCTCCAATTAGTATTTTTTGAAACTGATTTCTATAGCAGTAAGATTGAAACTCTGGGATGTCCTTAGAAATCAAAAGCAAAATTCTAGAGCAAGTTCTCTTCCACAAACTCTAGGAACCTCCTAAAGTGTTTCCTCTCTCCTGTACTGTATTTCCAGCAGATGTACAGTAAGTTTTATATTGAGAAATATCTTCCATCTCTTGACCCTCTTAGAACTCACTGCAGAAAAGGCAGCATTGTGCCATGTTCCATTACGAGGACATCCATGTAACTTGCCAGTGGCTTTAATTCAAAAATACTTTTGAGGTTGACTGATACTAGAAAACACTGACAATGCTTTGTATTGGTTCACAGAACCATATTACAGAGGTGAAGACCGAAGCTACCCACTTTAGAAGTTCCAGGAACTACATAAAATTATCATGGAATTGAAGTACGTGAAGCTGCAATCACATTAATTAGGATGGAAATCAAGCTGCCAGAAAAGAAAGACCAGATGGGATCAACATGTGAGAGAGCAGAAATTTGTGAAGCAGTTTGATCAAGTGAAGAGAGTCTGGTTTCACTAGTTCAGCACTACTGAAGCGCTGCACTGAAGGGTACTCAAGGCTCTAACAGCAGCCCATCCAGTGTTCAGAGGAAGGAAGCTGCATGCACCAAAATCCTTTTTGGGATGCGTGCGCTTCTGTAAAGAAGCTATGGCCTTTAGCATTAATTACCCTTTCCTTTTCTCAGTCAGTGCCATCATTTTGTACATTTCATGTTTATGAGGTTGTCCACATTGTTCATGGCAGTGATCCAGCAACAGCAACAGATGCAAGCAGGAAGAATTAACAATCCCAAGTGGCAATTGGGAAAGCTGAAGGAATATTCTGCTGTATTTACTGCTTTTCCTGGCCTGGTATAAGCCCTCTGTGCTGGGGGAAGCTGAGATTACCCTGCTGATGAGAGAACTCTGGCTGTACTGAACACACAGAGAAACCAACCCTTGCATGTGTCAAAAAGTTTAACACTTTGCATGAATCATTTCCCTCTCTCTGGCAGACTGTGCAGAACTAGGAGCAGCCCCACTGGTATCGTTTTTCAGGAACTTGGGCTCTAATGAGCTTTCCCAACAAATACTGAAGACCAAGAATACACATGATAATGAAAAGGACACACTAATAGATGATAAAGAAGAAAAGAAGATGCCAAATCTAATTCTAAACTGCCTTGAAAATTGTGTGTCTTGGGGTGAATGATGATGATAGCCTATTCCCTGACCCCCTGCTTTATGCCCAAAAATGTGTGCTGTAATCTTTAAGGCGGGAGGCGGCACAGGGGTGAGCCTTGGGCACTTTGGCAGATTTTTTTCAAAACCTCACTCCTCAGGTGTCCAGGGTGCCAAGCGGTCTGGATTTTTTGCTTGGCTAGCTTGAATTTTTTGTTAGCCCAGGCAAGAAGTTTTTTTCCCTTACCCTGGCCTTGGAGAAGCTGCAGCAGCAATCCTTTGGCAACGTTTCTGAGGTAAACTGGACAGTTTGTTTAATTCTGAGACAGGAAAAAAAGGGCAAGACAGGAGTCTGTCAGGACCAGCAGGAGCAGAGGGGCTGCTCTGTCTTGGCCCCATACACCTCAGAAAGCTGAGCCAGAGAGAGAAAGCACACCAACCCCACCTGCTTCATCTGCTGTAAAGTAGGGACCAACACCAGAGAGTCAAAGGTTCCCACCTTTTTGCCCGAACTGCTGATTGAATCTCCTGTTTGGTTTTTTGGTTTTTTCCCCTGAGCGAGGAGCCACTACCTTCTACCTACCATGTGGCGAGCCAGTGGGGTTTTTTCTTTCCCTGGCATTTTGGTTTTTGTTCTGATGTGGAGGGGGGAGAGGATGGGGTGATTAATGTCCTGGGATGATTTTTTGATGTTAGTATCTCCAGTTTATGCTGGATATTAAGTTCTGCACCTTTAAGACTGGTTCCAAGAGCAAAGCGGGGAAAAAGAAACAGCATGGAGTTTGTTATCAGAAACTGCACTTGCTTCCCCGCATCCTTCACAGATAGTGTTGTCTGCAGTGGACAGCAGGAGAGAGCTCTCATTTGCTTTTTAGTCAGTATGTTTGCTAGATGAGGCAGAGAAGTTCCCTGCACTGTACTTTTATTTTCCTTTTTCTTAGAACTGTTTAAACTTGTTCTGGACTGGAAACCCAGAAAAACACTGGGAGCTCGCACCTGTGGCCCACCGGACCAAGGATGGCATTTTCCAGTGCCGGAGGGACTGGGCGAGCTGAGCTACACCCCATGGCAAGGTCTTTCTCAATTTTGCCATCTCTCTTCAGAACAGCAAGAGGTTTGGTTGCTTCATATTATTAATTTTTATGCTTGTGAACATTCTGCTTGTTGAATAAACTATTTTTTCCGCTTTTCTCTAAGGAAATCTTTTCCCAAACTAGTTGGGGGAGGGGCTCCTTTAATTTGTTTTCTAGAGAGACCCCATTTAGAGGTTTCCTCCCAAAATTTGCCCTAAACCAGGACAGAGGGTGAGGTCTGACAGTTTAATCTCTAGCATTTATTTACCTTTTCCCGTGCTTTGTAGGCATTCTGTTTGTCAATAAACAAAAGGCCTTTTCACTTTCACCCACAAACATTCATTTGCTATTGGTGGAAAGGGATTGTTCCAACCCTTTTCAGAGGAGATGACTCATTCCAGAGTGTTTTCTCCTAAACTTGTCTCCAAACTGAAACACTATCTTATAAGCATCATCAAAAAGATACATATCCAGCTGGATGTACAGGGAATAGAGAAAGCAACCCCAAGCTGTAACCCTGTTAAAGGGCAAATGGACAAGATTTCCAAAGCAGAGTTTTCACCCTCACATTTGAGAATGACCCTGTCACCTCAGAACCAGTCATGTCCCAATCTCTCATTCTTTCATTCCAACTTGGAGCAGTCAGATACGTACGTGTATTCCTGGTTCTAGGCAAGTCAGAAACTTTGCTATATACCTAAAACCATCTGTTTTACTGAATGTGAATGGATCTACAGGCAGACTCACTGATGCACTCTGACGTGCATCTAAACATAAAAATGCTGTACATTATAGATAGGCATCTAAAAGCTCTATGACAAAATACCTAGAAGAAATCATGCAAATTAGAAGTTGGATTTAATGACTATTCCATCCTTTAAAAGATTTAGCAATCACTAGAGTGAGTCATTGATTAAAGAAGGAAATCAATAAAGAAGGGCATCCCAGTATACAGCTGTTATGCATCTTCCCAACAGCTCTATATGAATAAAAGGTTTCTTGCAGGATCATAGATGAAGTGTCTCCACGGCATCTAACAGACTGTCAAATTTCAGCTGTCCTCCATGAAGTTTAAATAAAGTCTAACCAACTATATCAAATAAAGACCACAGGCTGCTACTGGTGTTAGTATGCTAATATGGCATCACATCCTTCTGTAGATTATTTTACAGATGTATGTATATATTTTAAAAAAGGTTCCTATTTATTCATAAACCTAAAGTTGGTAAGATTTTCTAAACTGCTGCACACTAGTACTCCAAAACCTTCCTGCTCATTTTACATCCTATACATGACGGGACCCTCAAAAGTCAGGCCCCTAAAATGGACTTGTCCATCTTTCAATTCAGCACTACAAACCACTTATAGTCAAAGTGAAAATACGGTGTGTGTAGTCAATCCCAGCCCTTGCCTATGCTTTTTCACGATGGCCCTTATCCCTGGCTCTGCAGCAATGTAAGTTCAAAGTTCTCAAAAATGAAAGGAAGATTTGGGAACAAGGGAAAAGAAAGGGGAGAAGGCACACTAGAAAAGGAGAGATATTGGTGTAGCTATGTGATTTTTTTTTAATTTAATCAAGCTTAATAACCCATAACTCAAAACACATGAACAAGCAGCCTTCAGAGACAGAGACAAAAGGCAAAGTTTGCACTTAGTTGACTTGTATTTTCCATGAAAGAAGTCCACATTGTTGCCAAAAAGATTATGACAAAAGGACAACACAATTTCTCATCAGAAAGAGAAAAGAAAATAGAAACTACACACTGTTTCCAACACAAGAACTAAACTCTCCCTTGGAGAGATATTTTTGAACAAAGTTTCACGCTCAAATTTAACAACAGACAGCCATTGTGCCACACGAGGGAGTAAAATTATCTAAAAATATCTAAGATTACTTCCTACCTAGGTAAAATAAAAGAAGGACTTGGATCCATTTAGAAGATGACTTCTCCCCCTAAACTCAGAAAAATAAAACCATGCTTTCAACAGCTTGTGAGCAAATAAAAACCAGAATTCTTCAAGTCTTCTGCAATTGGCAAGTTTAAGCATATTTAGGTTAACCAATGTAATTTCTGGTTAGAACAACCTTGCTATCAAGAAAGAAGTTTGTACCAACTCATATCTCTGTGCCAGTAATTTCATTATCAGTGGCAACTGTCACTATTTGGCTTCTGTTTGCCTGCTCTATGCTACCCTCAGGGAAAGCTCCAAACACTGTCCTGCTGCTTCCAAAGGCACGCAGCAGTCACCATTCCCCAGAAGGTTCCACACGACTCAGTGCAGCATTCAGGGCAGCAGCAGTGTTCTCCTATGTTCTCAAAAGGAACGTAACATTTATGACATAAACTGCAGACACATAACACTGAAGTCATCCAATAAAGAAATTGCTATCAGTGGAAAGGATTTAGAAACCACTGGGTCTAATGAGTATAACAGTAGCACTAGACAGACGAAATCTAGTCTGAAATGCAGTCATATGCTGGAAATAAGATGATTTCAGCTATATAGCTGGGAAGAAGAACTATAAACCAGAGGGTCATCAGTTGAAAGTAACAGAATAACAGAAGAGGAAAAGGAATTAGATCTATCAGACCAGGACTGGCATCAACAAGAGGAACCCAAGAAAAAGGAAGAAGTATTTTTTTGTTCAGATGGTAAATTATTCCTTCCTTTAACTAAGATCTTCTTGAAACATCAGCAAGAATAAATTGTCCATATGTACGAGAGAACAACAGAAGCTGAGTTAAGAAATGGCTTTTTCAGGAAACAGGAAGACTGGGGAACATCTTCAATATAGGAAGCTGTAAGATTTTAACTTCTAAATTTACCAAAATAAAAACTGAAATACTATAGGACTGCTGTCTATAAATGAGTAACATAAACATCCACCAGAACAAAAACAGACTGAACAGCAACACAGCAAACTTGCCACAATTAAAGAAATCAAGTTATTAGCTATCAGAGGACAGATGCTAACAACCTTGCAAAATATCAGAAATATTATTACCTTAAAAAGCACAGAAGGGCCTACCAAAAGGAAGTCAAGTCCTGTAGAATACAAAACTGAAAAGTTTCCCAGTTTTTGGGAAACTGCATCTGTAAAATTCAGTTCAAGGTTCTCTCTAAAAAAATTTGCTACACCTTCAGAGCCCCATCTAATAAATCCTGGTAATCAAAATTACCAAATTCAGTCATGGCATAAGTAAGCAGTCGATCCAACTTCTAACCTTAAATAGGGCAGAAAGAGATAACTAAGTTTTAACTGCAATATAACGACCAAGCGGGTAAAGTCCTGAACTTTCTTTCATTAATAGACTCCTCTCTCCCCTATATTTTTTCTACTGACTGTCCAAGTTTCCTGCTGTGGTAGAGAAGTAAAAACCAATAAATAGGACTCAATATCCCAAGAAATTGCCTGAATTTATAACATAAGTAAAATAAATTATCTAAATGATTGAGGTATGTTCTATCATCCATTAAAACCTTAAATATCAAGTGATTTCAGGTGAGGGTCAGAATCAGGACAAGATCTTCCAACAGAAGCAAGACTATTCTTAGTTTGGGGACTGGACTTAAAAGCTCATTTAGACAGCAGCTGGTAATTTGAGCAATTCAAGACCTCAACTTCCTGCTCCAAAAGAAATCCAGTAGAAGTAATTTTTTGTTTTGGGGGAGAGTTCAGCAATGTGTTTTGGGGAAGCTTATTGCTCTGTTTTTTAAAAATGCTCCAGCATTTTTACACAGGTACTGAAAACAAACCTAAAGTGTGGAGATTACAGAATGCAACAGAAAGTTTATATGTAAAAGATAAGAATGGTACAGCTTATTTCATTTCTGTAAGTATCATATTCATTTCTTCTCAGATATGCACGTGGGGCCAGAAAAGATCTTTGTTTCATGCTATATACTAATAAAATAAACATCACTTGTAACAAAAAGGTGGGAGTAGGGTACATTCTCACACTTTAAATCTGCAGTCTGCCAGAACAACCTAGCAAGAGCTGATAAAAAAAGTATCTCTAGCTAAAGATATCCCTAATGTATTAAGATTTGTAATGTGATAATACTATTTACATTTACTTTGATATTTCATTCAATATTTCCTTTTCAACAGTAAACATGGAACAGAGCTAAGTATCTACAAGACTATGGCTCCACTGTAGTTTAAACAAAACAGATCTTTTGTAAAGTCTGTTCTACTAGCTAATAAAATCTATCTACTTTCTGATGTTGTTCTATTGAACAGAACTGGAGCACATAAATGTTACCATGGCAGCACTTTCTTCCCAAATTTTAAATTAACAAACTCTCACAAAACATATATTATGGCATACGGATCATCTGTCAGCAAGCAGATATACTTCACTGCT
Source organism: Cyanoderma ruficeps (assembly GCA_008694505.1). NCBI lineage: Eukaryota > Metazoa > Chordata > Aves > Passeriformes > Timaliidae > Cyanoderma > Cyanoderma ruficeps. Next base: position 35,982,234 of record VZDJ01007753.1, read on the forward strand.
TTGAATCTTACCTAGAAATCTCTGCTTGGGAATTCTTCTCTCCGTCGACTGTAAATGGTGATGCTCCAGTTAACAATTCATACATAAGAACACCAACACTCCACCAATCAACAGCCTATAGAACAACAGTAATTATGCATGTTATGATACACTGAAGTAAAATTGTTAACAAAAGAAGGAACAGAACAATCCACTTAGAAACCAACTAGCACAGGAAGAATGTACCTATATACACATACAAAGGCAAAACAGGATACAGTGAAGCATAAACAACTGTGGCACTGACTGAAGGTATTTTCTGTGATAAATTAATTTTATATTGAAATCTTTCCACTTAGCTCCTTCAACTAATTTCTCAAGCTGAACTCTTTCCACTGACTACTAAAGTTGCTTTTGTTTTCCCAACAGAATTAATTTTGATTTTTACCATTGTGATGTAGTACGAATTCTAATATATACCCAAAATAACAGAGGAACCTAAGGCTTGCTAAGTAGTGGAACTTGAACTTCTATGAGCTTGAGAACAAAATTAAGGAATGTTCAAAAAGAACGATTTAAGATCACAGTCCACAGTTAATCCAGGCACCTGAAAACGATATGAAGTCATAGAATGGCTTGGATTGGAAGGGACCTTAAATACCATCTTGTCCCCTGCCATGGACAAGGACATCTTCAACTAGAACAGGTTGTTCAGAGCCCCAATCAACCTGGCCTTGAACATTTCCAGGTACAGATCATTCACAGCTTCTCTGGGCAACCTGTTCCAGTACCTCATCAGCTTCACAGTAAAGAATTTTATCCTAACATCTAATCGAATTCTCTCCTCTTTTAGTTTAAAGCCATTCCCCCTTGTCCTGTCACTACATGCCCTTGTGAAAAGTCTCTCTCCAATCTGCAGATTCCCTTCAGGTACTGGAAAGTCACAATGAGGCCTTCTCCAGGCTGAACTCAATTCTCTCAGCCTCTGCTCACAGGAGAGGTGTCCCATCCCTCTGATCATTATAGATACACTCCTCTGGAGTCACTCCAACAAGTCCATGTCCTTCCTGTGCTGGGGAACCCAGAGCTGGATGCCACATGGCAGGTGGGGTCTTGTCAGAGCAGAGCAGAGGGGCAGAATCCCCTCCCTCGCCCTGCTGCCCACACTGCTTTGGATGCAGCCCAGGATACAATTGGCTCTCTGGGCTGTGAGTGCACATGGCTGGGTCATGTCCAGCCTCTCATCCATCAGCACCCCCAAGTCCTTCTCAGCAGGGCTGCTCTGATCTGCTCATCCCCCCAGCCTGTTTTGATACCGTGGGTTGCCCCCACCCAGGTGCAGCACCTTGCACTTTGTCTTGTTAAAACTCATGAGATTTGCATGCCCACCTCTTGAGCTTACCCAGGTCCATCTGGATGGCATTCCATCCTTCAGTTTTTGGTTGTTGCCGTCAATAATAACAACACCAACACCAACAACTTTTTAACATTTAAATATTTGTCTATTTAAATTCCTGAAATTTTTCACTTAGTAGTATCTGCTTCTGTCAGATATTCTGAACCTGAAAGATTTTCAAGGAATCTGCTTAAAAGCACAGTTCCTTCCTGTTATTAGATCTATGACATTTCCAACTTTGCACACAATTTCAGCCAGTTCACATTTCACCTGTTTGCTGCTTCACACAGGCAAAGCTTTCAGAAGAACCACGTCTCCAACATCCTACTGCTGCAATGGATCATGGGTAAAACAGTGGGTTTGTTTATTAAAGAACTTTAGTAAGGATCTAGCATGACCTTGTTACTCCCACTTTGACACTTTACTGCATTTTGGTTCCTGTTACTTTCCCTGCTATCCATTTTGCATGGCCAGCGCCACATGGTACAGGCACTGTTCAGTTATGGTCACCCAGTGCCACCACTGCACCTCAGGGGCCTTAGAGAGATGGACTATGGTGACACATGGGCTATCTGGCTTCCCATATACTAATCATATTATTCATATCCTTCGTACCTCATAAATTACAAAATACTTCTTTCTTTCAAAAGGAAGGATGCTACTATGAATAATAAAGGAAGCAGTTTAGTCCTTTCAACAAAATTAATTACAGGTATTAGAACTTCTCAGGTTTACAGCCATGAAATCTGCAAATCAATGAAGCTTCTGCTGTACTTATGATGGCAATATTAAGACAATACAGGAAGACAAATAGTGAAATCATGACAATTTGGCCAGATATTTTATTTGGTTTTACTTAAAAATACACAGAACCCAATGTCTCATATATTCAGCTAAGAGTGTCTAGAAGAACTACCTGAAGAAGTCTCTGTAGTGTTACTAATTATCTCTGCGAATATATAAATCTGAAAGAAAATCCCAAAGAATTTCCTCTTGGCATATGTTTTTCAAAAAGAAAAGGAGGAGGATCTGCAGAATCAGAAATCAAACTTTAAAAAAAATAAATACTGAAATACCAGAGCAAGTCCTTAAGACAAACACTGCAATCATCTATAAGAGACTACAGATGATAAATATTGATTAATGGGAGCTCAGCATAATAAAGCAATCTCGTTTTCTATTTTTGTAAGGTCTTTGAGTTGCTAGATATGCCGAAAGTATAAAATACACAAAAAATCCTCTAAAATGACCATATATAACATTGCTAATGGTAAGGTAGTGAGAGTGTGGTATAAACAACTAATATCACATACATAACAAAATCACCCCTACTGATCAGCTATAAGTTGCTATCAAACTGTGACGTTATTCCTTACAGAATACTGTATGACTCAGCGCAACACCTGGTGAAAGTATCAGACAGAACCCAAGATAACAGAACAGAGATTCCTCTCTAATTCAGCAACAAGACTGAATTTGTAAGCTTTGAGAAGCCAGAATCATAATTCAAGGTGAATGAGAAACTGCAGTGATGCTCTGGAGGTGGCATGACTAAACTAAGAGAGTGCAGGAAAGAGCTTCATTTTGTAAGTTTTTTAAATTCTATTTTTAATAGCAGTTGGGAAGCAGAACAGCAGAAAAACATAAAGAGATTATAGCAGAATTCAAGGTAGGTGTGAGACAATGACTAGATGAAACGACAAAGCACACACTATTTCATGTGCAGTAAAAGAATCAGGGAGGTCATTCTGCTCTACTTCTGCCAGATCCCAGGTGTTTCCACTACAGTGTTCCCTAACTGAAGGTAAACTCAGACAAAAAGAAACACAGAATGCATAGAGAAGGAAAAGAAAGAACTTTCTCAGGCGAAAGTCAGGCTTTTCTAGTTCTTAGACAGGATGCTATAAAAGGAACCACAGTCAATTACATTCCATGATCCACAACAGAAAGACAACTCAGTTCAGTCTACAGAAAAAAAACAGATTAAATATTCTCCAAAACTCCCCAGTATAGTGAGCAATCAGAATAAGTTATCTAGGAATACTGTGGAACAATTTTGGAGAGTAGGGTTTTTTGTTTGCTTCAAAAATCATCTGTTACTTATTGTTGTCTTGGTCTTTGTTATCAATTACTGACACTTTGTTGAGGAATAAAACTTAAGTCACAAGCCAAACAATTTTACAGTATGAGAACACTTATAACATTAGTAACCTATCCCACACCTCAATAAAGGTAACAGATTTCTCTGATGTCCAGTTTAAAATGTATATCAGAATTAGCCACAAACCATTTTCCACTCTGAACTAGGTTTTTATGCAAAGGCAAGTAAGTGTCAACTAAGTTTATTGTCCCGCAGCATATTTAGAACAAATTTTGAGTAGAACACAAAAAAGCCTTAATAACTTTATAAATATGCCTTTTACTTCAGATTAGAAGAGGAAAAAACATCAACATAAAATTGAAGACACAAGGAAATCTATCTTAGGGCAACCTTAAATAACACATATCTAAATAAGATAACGTCATATTTTACAAAAACCCCTCAAGCCGAGAAGTATGCTGACTGAAGAATTAGTTTATTTTCAGTAATAAACTTAGAACATACCTTATCATGTCCTGTGTCTCCCCCTCTTACAATATCTGGAGCCATATACTCTATTGTTCCACAGAAGGAATATGCTCTCTCATTCTAGGAAAAAAAAAATTTACATCAAACAATTATATTATACAAATAATATGGGATAGATATGGCTAACAGTTCCGAGATGCAGGCAGCAATTCTTCTCCAAATAGCTCAGAACTCCTAGCTAAATAATATTCCATCATATGCAGAGATGTATCACATAATGCTACAAAACATTTAGTCTTCTATGAAAAAATAAAATGTCATAAGTTTGTGTTGCAGTCTAAGATAAGCACACAAAAATTAATCTACTAATATTTAGAAAAACTCTCCCATAAGTCTAAATGATCTATATATTTCAGAACTTCACAAGATTCCCCAACACAGATAACACAGATAAACATTCTGAAGGCTGCAATACCAATACTCTAGATAACAAACAAAACTTCAATAAAAAGGGAATTACTAGTAAGATGTACAGTTTGACTAAATTGGATACAAGATCCTTTGAGTTCCTCATATTTAGGAATTCTTTATGACCTCTAGAAAAGTTGTTTTCTTTTGCAACAAACACAGACATAAAAAACAACATTCTCTCAAGAAGAGACTTGGAGAGACAAGACAGAGAAGGGGAAAGGCAGACAGTGTTGTAAACTTCAATTTTATTTTATGCACTGAAATATTCTCTTGTTCAAAACTAAGCTGCTTTCACAGGCATGTATAATTGTTCCCTGGTAGCGATTTACCTTTGAGGTCAACATGAGGTCATGCTGTACCTTGCTAATGACGAAAGCACATGTGTTTGGGCCATGCAACATTGTTCCTCCCTTATCCTTCATGCTTCTAGCATTTTGGGGAGAGATCCTGATAGGTCCTTTAAAGAAGAGTGTTCAAAAAAGCAAATATTTCAAAAGTCAGGTTTTACATTTGTAGATTCAGGTTTGGAGTTCAAAACAGGTGCTATATAAGAGACTACACTAATGAGAAGAAGCTTCTAAAAGTAGAAATAGTGCCCTGTGCTACCCTAAGGCATAAAAATTAAACAGTCCAGCAGCATATTATTAAACTGTATTTCTTAAAATACATATACTGTGACTGGTTTTTTGGGATAAAACTCTGAGTTCAGAATAGCTATAAGGCCTCATTTTGTTTAAATATTAACTTGAAATACTAACTTCTGAGACAAAACCATTTAATAATGAACTTTTCATGATTCCACTTTCTTTTGACACTACTATTGTTTCCCTTCGATAATCTTTTCCAGTACCTGTTATCTTTAAGAAATATAGTGTGATAGAAAGCACAAACAAAGAAAAATGTCAAATTCCTAGCCCTCCATCAGAGAAGCTAAACCTATTCAATCTCTCTGTTCTTTTTTCCTTCAGCTGTGAGGGAGGAAGGGAGGAAGGAGGATGAAAAGGAAAAAGAAGGGGAATGGAAAACGCAGAAAGAAAATGCTCTTCACTTCCTACCTCTCCAAAAAGTAAAGATAATGCAGCCAAAGTGAGATATCAAGACAACTGCCTGAAAGCAAAGCACTCTGACTCCAGGTATAGATTTACACAGATTTGCCTTCATAAGATAGCGTAGAATGTCCTGACTTCAAAACAGCTGAAGTCATAAAATCCAGATACTTTTTTGTTAAAAACCTTTGCTTATGTTGTGGTTTATTAAGCATCATCAACATCTAGCTGTTATTCAAAAACCACAGCTTTGGGAGTACAAATTTTCATTAGGAACACTTAGCTAAATTTGTCACGGTTAAATATGCCTATTACAGGAAGTCACTAATAGTTTCTGCTGTTATGCACTACATGTGGGTTTAAAATAATTTCAAAGACTGTTATCTCTAATAACAGTTTTATTTTCTGTCATTTTCTGGTCTCCTGGGTATGTCACAGACATGGATAGAGTGGAGAGAGTCCAGCAAAGAGCCATAAATAGATTCAAGGGAATCTATGAGGAAAGGCTGATAAAGCTAGGAGTGTTTCACCTGAAGAGGTGAACCTGAAAGTTCAGGGAGATCTCATGGATGTACAAAATGCCTGAAGGAAGCAAAAAAGAGGGAGCAAGGCTCTTTTCAGTGGTGCCCAGTGACAGGACCAGAGGAGGAAACACTTTTTTACTGTGAGGGTGACTGAGTGCTGGCACAGGCTGGCCATGAAGGTTGTGGAGTATCCCTCCTTGGAAATATTCAAAAGGCTTCCTGTGGACAACCTGATCTAGGTGACTGTATTTGTGCAAAGGGTTGGGCAAGATGACTACCAGCAATCCCTTCCACTCTGTGATTGTCACAAAATGCCACTGTAAGCTGCATTTCAACACTTATTCTGAAGCCACAGCCAAGTCTTACTTTGTACCACCTCCAAATTTACGTTTCATTCAACTGTGTAACATAAATCCAAATTCTAAAAGCTACATTATTAACACTATCATGTTATGAAATGTAAGACAAGAAAGGATGTTCTTAAAAAACAACTGAACTTGGATTACCTACAGGTGAATGCCCACTGAACACACACATCTTGTAAATATTTGAGCTTAAAAACTTTTTTGTCTAACATAAGAATGCTCCTTTTCTTTCCTCACTCAGCATGCCTACCTTAAACATTGTGGCTCTCTCCTCTGAGCTGCAGAACAGCAAGCAATTAGACACTAACAGAAGTGGATGGAAACAGAAGTGTGGCTAACCCATAACTACTAACTCAGTACAATATCGAATTTGTCTTTAAACAGGTGACATTATGTTTGTCCCAAATCAGCACATCAGTTCTTTAATGTTTACAAATAATCTGGAGATAGTTTTAGTCTTTTAGCACACAACAGATGGCTATGATTTCTCTTTCTTTACCAAGTTCAGCATCATTCCTGAATGTTTATGCAATAATACATCTTTTAGTAAAGGTCAATGAAGTGGCTACTTCAAACCAGATAGCTGCTTAAGAGAGTAACAACTTGTCATGAAGCCACTGATAGAGAATTTTTTTAAGAGTTCTTGAATAGTGAAAGATAGATACATTCACATGGACAGCCAGGCAATTCATTTTGTTAAACCATATTGCTATTAAATTAGAAAACCAAGTTATATTTCCTTATTACTTTTTCTTTAAGATGAGCTACACACTGACACAGTGGCAGTCCCAATACATATTACCAGACTGTTTCTGATAAATACTGTAGTGCTACACACAGGGTAGATTTATAAATTTCCCCACACCAGCTACAGCAATATCAAAAAAGGTAGTGAACTGCATTCTTTCCAAGTTCCCTGCTATCATTCTAACTGACCTAAGCATCCTAGTGAAATGTAACTCCTTTAACTTGCCAAGGCAATTTCAGTACGTCTCCACATAATTTATTTTAACATCACATTTTCCTTTTCCTTCATCAAAAAAAGAAAGGGCACTGAGAAGCTTTAGTACGGAGCGTTAGAACCCTGAGACATCCAAGAGATGTGTAATGCAGATTAGCATTTGTCCTGGAAATACAGCCACTTCACCAAAAACACTCCACCTCAGAGCAGAGTCTTCTCTGCTAAGACTATGTCCCCAACCTGGGCAGCTTGACCACATTTACACCAAATGCAGAGATCAAAATATCTAGCTCCAAAAATCAATCAAAAGTGCTCACAGAAGGATGGCAATCTTGCACCACCATGTTCTTGATGATCTCATGGTACTGTCCCTTGGCTTTGCTTTATAACTAAGAAGTGCCAGGCAGGCCTTTGAAACTACCTGAAAATGTAAAAAGCATGTGTGTAAAGTTTTCTCCTCAATGACAGAGGTCTTATGCCTTCAGAGTTGTCTAATTACCTTCTTCAACAAATAAAAAAAGCACATTAACAGCAACAAAAAAAGCAAAAGGATCAAACTCCATTTTGCTGCAGAGACTAATCACACTCACCACATCTACAGGAGAGGCCTGACGGAGAAACATTCACTACTGTCATAGAAGGACTGTCCTTTATAGCATGCATCCTAGCCTACAATAATACAAATTTAGTTTCATGTTTTTTACAACATATGCAAGAGTAGCTCAGACAGTTATTAAGTCTTGCAACCGGTCAACAGCTCCTAATAGTATGTGGGAAAAGAACTGCCATTCCAAAGTGAATCACAGGAATTAGATGAGACTTCAAGACAGCCAAGGTATCACTCATACTCAACATGCTTTTAAAAAGGCTCAGCTCTACTGGGCCAAACTATCTTTTTCCAGCCAGCTCTTTGGAAAAAGGGCTACGCCATTATGCCTAATTTAAGAAGATACTGTGCTGGAAGGATGATGTTAATTTCCAGTGCCACAAAACTCACACAGCCCAGAAGCATTGAAAATGCCTGATTCAATGTCCCAATGCATTTAAAAAGGGCATGCAATCTGGGCAAAAAAGTAGTGACAGCAGATTCTGGATGGGTGTTTCTCAGCACCTTAGAGGTGAAGGCATTGCAATTCTTCTCAAAGCAGAGGACCTGATCCCAAGGAATTGTTACATAGTATTATAACACCTTCAATAGTTAGAACATCATTAGTTCAGGGCCTCAAAAAAAAAATCAAATTAATTTACCTATGGAAATAGTGATCCACATAACTGAAAAGTGCAGTTAGACTATCTTAGACTATCTGTCTTAGAATACTGAGGCATATTCCGAGTACACTGTCCTGCAGCTGACAAGACTATGGAGAACATTTTCTTGCCATACAAATACTGTTTTGAGAAAATGCTTCAGAGCTTGAGGAATTGTGATTTTAATCCCAAAGTGTAAATGCAGGTGCAGAAAGCACTCAAATGTCTTAAGACAGTTACTTTGCCATTTGAAGATGTATTATTTAACATTTAAATGCACAGCCTTTGAAGCACTTCTTTAACTTGATGAACTTCATACAAACAATATGTCCCACCACTACTCCAACAGACACTTGAGTCATAAAATCTTATGGCTTATTTAATTCACAAGTCTTTGTGCAAGCATGATTTAGACAGAGAACCCATTCTTTTCACCATTCAAAATTAGGACCCACTTCTCCAAATATTTGAAAGGTCATCTTTGAAATACAACAGACTGCTTGCTGTTCTCCAACTACTTACTGACAAATTGTTCTTAACTGAGCTAAACTACTACCTGGAACATCAGATATGACACATTCTGAAACTGTAATACTATCATATTCCCTCAAACCATGTAATTTGACTCCTTAAATTTTGTAACTCATAAAAAGTAAATAAATAAAACCAAAGCTACTCTTCCCTAAAAGTTCTTTAACAGTCTAAGTAGTCTCTAATGGGAATACCTTGCTAATAGAAGAGAAGATAAAACAGGGTCGAAAGGCATAGTTAAACCTAGAGCAAGTAAGTTCTACTATTTTTACAAGGAAAAAAGTAGTTAGTCAAGAAATAAGCAAATTCAGACAGCAAATGTTAGAAAGGATATATAATGCAACTGTATTCAGAAGTAGGACTTAATTGGGTGTACAGGCCCACCTAAAGTGTTTCATAAGTTATCAAATTAAATCATTTTTTTGTCCTTTCAACAGCAACATAAAATCCATTTCTTAGTCTCCTCAAATGCCTGAAGTGGTAGATCATTCTAGGCCTGAATAGATGCCACTGTTTATACTGCACCAGAGAACTCTCACTCTTGCTCTTTATTTGACTAATCCAGAGAAATATACTGGAGTAAAACTACCTTCCTTAATTGCTTGTACCTCTCAACAAATGCTTCAAGTTCCAAGTTGTCTTTCTTCCTTTGTTAAAGGTACTTCAAAGTTCCAGGCTGCATAGACCCTCTCTGGGCTCTATCAGTAGTGTTTCAAATAGCACCCATTAGAAATGGAAAGACATACCAAAATTTCTAGAATACAGAAATCAGTATCATCATTGCTCCTATTTTGTACAGATGAGAGTGTATGTAATCAGACTCCTGAAAGTCATAACTTAGAGCTTTGCTACAAGCATAGTGAAAACTTCCAGGATACCAATGTCAGGGCCCTGAGCTTATCAACAGACTCCAGAACCTCTTTCACCAGTCCTAGGGGTTAAGGCATCTCTGCTTAAAACCAATTCTGACAAAATGCAGCTGAGTAACCTGCGTGGAACCTTGTCAGAGGCCTCCTCCACTTTGAACCTTGAACCTTGCATCAGTTGTGCTGTAGGTACGTCTGTACTTGGCTGAGTATTTTGCTGATACTGATCCACCAAATTCAAATCCAGACTTGTCCTCAACCCTCTCTCCTCACAACAAACTTTTCTGATAACCCCTGGGTTGTTGCCCAAGCCTGTTTTTCTGGCAGTAGGCTCCCTCTGATCTTCTTGCACCACTGGTCAGTAAGCACATGGATCCATACTTGCCATGGTCACCTCAGCTCACACTAATGCAGGGAGCAGTCTCCCCACCCTGCTGCTTCCTGACAAACTAGTCAACAACCACAGTTTGTCCAGGAAGAGCTTACAGGACTGAAGAATTTAAGCAGTTGAAGAGTTCAGCAGTATCACAGACTATTTCATATACTAGCTATCAGCAAACTGGCTGCAAGGTACTGATCAAGTATTAGAGTTCCCTTGGTAAGCTTAGTAAGAAAACCAGGACCATAGGACAAATCAAAGGAATGCTTATCATAACTGAAAATTTACTTGTAATATGTAAGGCCACATAACAGAGGTTCTTCTAACAAGCTGCCTTGCTGAATGGATTTTGCATTTCAGAAAAATCACAAGTAAAGATTGAAAAACCTGAATTCTTGGCAGAAACAGGACCTGTACCTTCAGTGAGCCTCGGAGGTCATCCTATCATAGATATTTACCTCAAAAATAAAAATGCACCAAGGAAAAAACCCATTTCCACAGAAATTATACCTGTAACATCCTTCACTGTCATTTTAATTGCCCAGAATAACAATAATTAGTCTTAATTTAGGAAGATACATGAAAATTGCCAGAAAGAACTCTTGCAGGTCAATGATGTGATATAAGTTTAAAATGGGGGGGNTAAGTTTCAGTTATTTTGGGAAACTGATTGGTGATAATATCCAGACTTAACACTGAGTAATCAAGCGGTCCATATTAGAAAGTATAACTTCAACCAAAAAGTCTCTCAGCTGAAGACTGTTGCTTCTGTAGCTGTAAACTTCTATTCATAACCAAAACTATGACCTTTGCAGGAGACAAATGAGGAAGAACAAAGACAGGCAAAATTGTAGTCCTGTTTGATTCATTAGGTACCCAGGTACATGGAAATCTTTCAGCGCTACACTAGTGAGACTGCTCTGCTGCATATAACAAAATCATAATGAAGACTGTAACATAAAAACAAAAGCTTTGACTAGAGCAAGAATGCTTGCAATAGGGCAGATCAAAGGTTCACTAGTTTGAAATGTCATTGTATGAAGAATTGTTTAAAAATATTGGGTCATGTGAAATTAATTGAACATCCTATCCTGGCAGCTGTTTCAACTTGAAGAAGCCAGCTAATTCAAAATACCATATTGGTTACTATGCCTATTGCCACAGCTAGGCTAAAATGACTTCTGCTTCCAAAACACACATGGAAGATGCTACTGAATTTTTCAAGCAAGAATGAAATTTGCCTGCCAGCAGATGCCATCAGAACAGGCAATTAAAGGGGATAGCAAGAGCAGCTAAACCTTGAACTGTGTTAACCAAGAAACCTACAACCTCTGTGACCCCAGAACAAAAGCCAATGGAAGGCCACACCGTCATCTAACGTCAAGTGGAGATTCAAGAACCCTTTTCACAGACTTTTATGACAGCTGTGTTTGCTTTCACAGTGCGATGCAATTGCAATTCTACAAGGAATTATTTAAACCAGTTTTTGATAATGGATTTTTAAAGCAAATAACTAAGAGTAAAGAAAACAAAAGTCTCAATTCTGCAGACAAAAAAATCCAGAAACAATGTATTATTGTGTGAGAGGAATGCAAGTATGTACCACTGCCAACTTGGATGAAGATTTTGTACTAGGTTCTTCTCAAAAATCCAATTTTTGGATGCATGAGTAGCAAGTCATCTGAAGTATGGATGATTTTATTCATTTTTGCAAGAGAATGCACTGTCCAATTGCAATGATAAGACATTACAACATTAATTGGACAGTTATAAAGGGTCTTTAAAAGTTAAATGCAGAGGTAATCTATTAGGTCACTCAAAGTAGATGACAGTTCCTAAAGCACTAAATGAGTCACTTCTCTCTGTTCTGAACTACCTTTAAACTGCACTAAGAATGTGTACAAATCTCTTCCTAATTCATCTACCAAAACCCAGTGGACTAGCCTCCATTTAATCACTTTTCCTCCAATGAAATGTCCTTTAAAATCTTTTTAAAATACATACTATTTTTCTTTCCAGAACAGAATGCTCACTCTATCATCAAATAAATGAAAACAAACAATTCAACAGTGAAAAAGATTGAGTTATAACTAAATTTGCGACTCTCATCAAGAGATTTTCAGATGAAGAAACAACAATGTATATGAACTATTCATTCTGCACATCAGATAGAAGTATACAGACATCCACCCAACTGTCTTAGGTTTCAATTCAATCATCCTTTATACTGAATATCCATTTTTACATTATTTATTACTAAGGCATTTGTATGCTCACAGACACACTGTTTGAAGACTGACAACATTCACTATTTACTATCTAATTTTTTTTAAACTTCATCAAGCAAACACAAAAGCTTCAGAAAAAACTTAAGCTAGTGCAGAAAATGTGTACCAATGTAGAAGAATTGAGCATTTCACTACACTCTGGAAGAAAGTGTACTTTACTGGATTTAATTAAGAAGAAAAACATTAATTATTATGCACAGTCAAATAGGTCACTTTTACAGTAATTCAATGCATGTGTTCATACTACTTTGCTTTAGATGAAGATCTCCATGTATACTAAAATATGATTTTTAGCATAGTTAAAGAACTAAAGGCAATGGTAGGGGAGAGAAGGATTTTTAAAAATGAAGTAGCACTTTAGCAAGACACATCAAAATTAAGACCAGACCTTAGGAGTTCTGGGGTTTTTAAAACACTTAAAAAAACCCCAAATAAACAGAAAACTCAACACTGAAGTGATTTCATTCGTGCAATGAACAAACAGTGCTGTAGAAATTTCAAGTTCTACCAATTCTTAGTGTCCCCAATAATTACTTATATTAATGCCATGTACAAATGTACTTTGAAACCCAGTTAGACAAACACTAGACTGAAATGCATAAAAACATAAGGATAAAACTGTCTTTTTTACTCCAATTTTGTTTATAATTCAGTTGAGACCTAAAAATCATAAACACTAGTCTTAAATTCATTGAAGGGTTAAGAATATAAATGCCATAAAAAGCAATACTAAATCCCTTTCCATCTCTTAATCTCCTAACCAATCCCATTCTATGGTTAGGCTAGTAAAATTGTAGGTCTTCATGGCTTTTAAATAAAGTTTGCATCAATTTCATACTTAAATACCTTGTGATACTGACCTACCCTATGTGAAAATTCCTTTTTTATTGAACTACTTTATTTTAGTCAGGTTATTTCTTCTTTTTCCATGTAAATAAAAGCATAATTACTTCATTTTAAAGGAGAAAAGGCAACGCCACTGTTGATTCAGTTGTAAAAGACAAATTTCAGGTTTAGCAAAGCAGTACCATAAAATACTTTAAAGCTCTTAAAGCTGCACTGCTTTAAGTTGGCTGTTTAATTCTTGCATGCAATTTTCACATAATAACTGTACAACAGAAAGAATACTTGACAACGCACTCTTCACACATGCTTCAGTAGTTGCATGGCAGAAATCAATAGGTTTCTGTTTTTCTGCAAGCCACAGGCATTTGCTTTCTTTCACTCAAACAGTGCTTGAGGAAAAGCAGCTTCCCACTTCTCCAGTGTTGAATAGTCAATCTGCTGTAATTATTGTAGTCCTGTTTGATTCATTAGGTACCCAGGTACATGGAAATCTTTACCAGTCATCAGATTATAGTAGAGAACGAAAACATTGAATCATTATGTTTTCTAGCAAGCATTACTAACTACAATACTATCCAAAAGTCAAAAATACATGGTGAAGTATTTCTCTCTAATAAGAACTCTAAATATAGTACATATCTCTACTATGATAATTTTTATAGATTTTTAATAACCTAAATATAACTTGTTTCAGATAATCAGTCCAAAGAGGGAGTTACTAGAATAAATTCTACTCGCTTAAGTATGCATTTCTAATGGTAAAATTCTTGCAAGAAGCAGGTGGATCAGGAAAGACATATGAAGAAAGGGAGAGAAAGGAAAGTACACTGCACTCATTAAATTGCAAATGCTACACCTTTACCTGACTTACACAGTTGTGTCATTTTATTTAAAAGTGCTACCCTAGAGAGCATGAAAACAGTTACACAGGCAAACTCTACCTGTTGTAAGGATATTGGTTCAGAAGTATAAGTCAAGAATCTATTGCAATGAATTTTAAGTGCTCTAGTAGTAGCTCGATTATGTACGGAAAACACAGTATGAAATGTTAATTTTTGTGTGAAAATGGGTCATCTTAATCATGTTTAAGTTCAGTAGCTAAATTACAATAGCACACCTGAAAAATTTAGTCGAATGCAGACAATTTCTTAAATTTTGAAAGCAAACAACACAATTGAAATTACTTTTTTGTTAAAAGAAACATGAGAAATGTTGAGATTTTTTTACAGGGAAGACAAATATAAAATGTGAAAGAGAATAAAAGAAAAAATATAGTTAAATGAACACATTTCTACGATATATACTGAAAACAGAATGGATTAGAGTCAGAAGAACCAACATTAAATGACCAAGGAGCAAGATGGCTTTATTTAATGACTGGAGAAAGAGGAATCCAATTCAGAGTGTGGATAAAGCAAACAGGTATCTCTGATGCCTATCTAAGTCCTCCTCCTTCCTTGCACTGCTTGCAAATGATGTGCCAAAGGTGAGCACAGATGAGATGTACTTCTTAAAAAAAAAAAGTGGTTTAAGACTTTGAGATTCTGATCCATTTTAGCATTCTTAACACAGTAAACATTTAGGCTTCATTCAACTTTGGCTCACAGCGTGGGGTACTGTTCCTTTTCTCACCCCTCAGTGCAGTAATACCAGTACTTGACTTTGTCTCTTGTGCCTTCTCACAGTTCTCACAGCTCTAGCAGCTCCCACTCTCCCTATCCACACCTTTTACTATCATTCTTTCCTGATGAAAACTGCATCTCTCTGTACTTACTCTCTGGCACTGGTGTGGCAATCTGCTGCTAATCCTTTCTCATACCAGTTGAGTCTCCTCTTGGTTTCATGCTGTAACTCAGAAAGAATATACTGACATTGTCTCTACCACTTCCCTGCTTCAGAAAGTAAAATTTAATACCTTTTTAAATGGCCCCTCCTAAATACTTTCAGACTCCATTTGAAATGCAAATATTCTAGAGGAAACTACCAGCTATCTATTTTTAGAAAATCCTTCTGCTGCTTCCAACAAA
This sequence comes from Cyanoderma ruficeps, assembly GCA_008694505.1. Taxonomy (NCBI): domain Eukaryota; kingdom Metazoa; phylum Chordata; class Aves; order Passeriformes; family Timaliidae; genus Cyanoderma; species Cyanoderma ruficeps. The sequence goes on from VZDJ01007753.1 coordinate 35,997,730, forward strand.
GACTTTTAGATCTGCAGTCCCAGATTTCAATACCTGTGATAGCTAATGTGAAAGCCAAAAAACATCCACTTTAAAATTTTCTCAGAAGGAAAATCCTGCACAGTTTTGACTCTCAGAAATCTAAAAAGCCTATTTGGAGATAGAACTGTACCTTACAAATAATTAACAGCTAACATCAATAGTCAGACATCACTGTGTTAGGTACTATGCACTTACTTAGTAAGAGATAAGCTTTTATCCTAAAAGCTTGCAATTAAGCTTATTAGAAGTGACACAAAGACATGAGAAAAAGACAAGATAATAATACATTAATTATTATTAGCATAAAGAAGAGTCATAGCATACCATTTGCCTAGTCATTGCAAAGAATTAGCACAGTCAAGCTTTTTTTTTTTTAAAGCATCTGAAAATGAAAAGTAAGTGCCTTTTCAGACTTAAGCAGGTCTTTCCCTTTGCATGTCAAGGGCCGCAGAGGGAAGTATGAAAGCTTTTTAGGGAAAACTAGAACAAAGATGTATGACAACACTGGCAGGCCTAAAACCAATAAACTGAAAGCTCAAAACCTAGTAACACAGACAACTAGATTTTGTTCTGTGATGTAGAAGTCTGGAATGCAGGTTTTCCACCCTTCTCAAATGTGCTTAGGATTTCAATGAGACTTTGTCATCTTGCTCAATTCTGTCCACACTTACTGGAGAGCCAAATACTCACCTCATCAGTAAGAAACTCCTTACTTAGACCAAAGTCTGTCAGCACCACGTGGCCATCAGAATCGAGGAGAATATTCTCAAGTTTTATATCCCGATATATAATCCCCAACTGCAAACAGGATATAAGAAAAAGTATTTCTAAATACTGTAACCACATCAAAAAGATGTTGCTGAATGCTTTTAAATATAAACCCACCAAAATACACATTACTAAGGTAATCTAACACATGAAACTTGCACCTCAAAAAAGGCAATTTTTAAAAGCTTTTGAAGAAATAACATTAACATTATATAAAAATCCTCAGAAATTACACTATGCATTAATGTCTTAAAATTTAAAGGACATACTGTATATCCCTTGAATCTTGTAAGTCACCAAATACTTGCTATTGAGTGTAAAACTCAGTTCTGCTTCCATTAAGAATGAAAATGGATGCTTCTGTTATGTGGCCTAGACATAGACCATACATACATGCATGCTTTGCAATAGTCTACAAAGCTACTTATTAATTCTGAGAACTGTAATATTTTCATGTCTACAGTTGTGCTAGAACTCTACTACTCAGTTTAGAATCAAGAATAACTAAATAATACAACCCAAAACTTGTTAATGTTCACTACAAATTAGTTTTAGTGACATACACCATTTCACAAGGATTATTAAAAATGAACAAATCATTTGTCAATAACACTACTCTTCACCCTGCAGACAAAAATACGTGGCCTCAATCCGGTGCACAAGGAGGGACACTTAATTGGGGATTATTTCTAATTATGCAACCATTGTCCCATTGCTAGATGAAGTTACTTTCAATTTAAAACAATCTAAAACAACAGTTCTCCTTACTAACAGCTGTAAGTCCTCAAATTCAGCACCAGAATAAATTTATTTTACCTTGTGGAGATGTTCAAGCGCCAAAACGATTTCTCCAATGTAAATTTGCACCTCATTTTCTGAGAATCTCTCTCTGTGCGAAAGATGAGTAAACAGTTCTCCTCCATTTATATAATCTAAAAAATAGAACACAGAACTTTATAATTTCACTTTCCTAACATTTTGTTTTCTTACTGGAATATTATTAGGCACTTCATTAGCTATTTAGTAATACATTCTACTATCAGATGCTTTCCCTTAATTGCAATTCACTAGTGTTTCATCATGCTGTACAATATTTAATTTCTTTCTTAGACGACTGAAGGAAGAACAAGACCCACTTTTGAATCAGCAGCTAAACCATAAAATAAGCCTCAACTATTCCTAAATTATAAAGAAGGGTTCTTTTTTTTTTCCCCACAAAAATCAGTCTTTTAGTTATTTAGGAATATGAAAAGAAAGAAGTACAAATGATATCTACAAATATAACCCTTGTCGATGCTTATGAAATACTCTGATGAGCAACACAAGATGGACTGACAGAAAGAAAAGCAATTCAGAATACAGGTATTAGGGGAAATAATCAGCTATAGACAACTACAAAAATTCCCTTCACAAGGGAAACCTTAACAGCAAAACATACTGCAGGAGATTATTTCCACATACACTCCCTCATGGAAACCACAATTTCATTCTTTGCAGGCTATGACACAAGGATTTTCCCACAGTAAGGGTGAGGGAAAAAAATTATTACAACAGAGCTCCACTGTACACAAACATATTTTACATGTAGAGCTGTTTATGATAGTAGTGTACATTACAGCCATTGATTTGCAGCCTCAGAGCCCCCATTATTGTATCTAAGGTCTACATACACAGAGCAGGGAACATGCCCCACAGAATCTTACTCAGTATTTTCTTGAATATTGTTTCTATAGATTCGTTGGTATAAAATACAAATCCATGAAAGGGGTCCAGTCCTATTTTAAGTTCATATTTTGAAGGAGAAAGCATATATACAAATAACATGCATTCTGATTTCTCTCCACTTTTCAGTTCTCCAATTCCCTCTTTGAAAAGGAATATTAGTGGAATCAAACAACATGAGGATTATTTATCTAGACCAGTAAGTGAAAAAGATTTAACGAAGTATAAATAACCCACATTTTACAATTGTTTCCTTCTTCTAAAAAAACTTCAGCATGTAAAAAAAGGTAACACAAACAAAATTTTTAAATATTTCTGGACAGAACTGCTAACTTAGTACAAGGTAAGCATTGAATTGCCGTTGAATTGTTTTAAGGACTGACAGATCCAAACCAAAGCTGCCACAGGAGTGGCACAACAAGCCTAATTTTATCCAGGTTGTAACACTAACCACAGTCCAACCAAACAGCCAGCCTTCAAATTTTTGGTGCAAGATCAAATGCAACACTAACAAAATGGAAAAAAACCCTGGTTACTTCAGTATAAACTCCACCTGACATTTCAGATTATTTAGCTATTTTTAAAATTTTTAGACAGTTAACCTCATGTGACAAGTTCTGTATAGAATTGATGGTACTCACACAGACATAACACTTTGTTCATTCCATATAGTTTAAAGCCAACATAAAAACTGGAATCAACTCCCAACTTTGTTTTCTGGAAATCTGGCAGAAATACAGCTGCATGTCTGTACTTGATACTTGTCTAAATTCATATAGCTTTGTAATATGACAGCATGAAGAACTATTCTAAATACTGCACTGAGGCTCCAATTCTAAAATCTCTAAAAACTAAAATGGCAGGTAGCTCACACACCAAATTCAGCCAAGGAAACAAGACAGATACTGGTTTGCCCCAAAATCCAGAAGCCTCTGAAACACTTAAATTCCAAAACTAAATTGAAATGATTTACACAGACTTACATAATAAGACATGAAAAGCTTGTAACAAACAGTTTCTGCTTTTTTCACTTAGGGAGGGTGTGAAGCCCAGTTAATTTATAAAGCAGCTTTAAATCATGTTAAGGAAGAGAAATTTTCACTGTTACAGAAAGTCAATAAAAGGCTTTTTTAAATTAATTTTTCTTATTTTCTGCTGAAAATGAAGGGAAAAAAAGACCTTTCAGGGCCCAACAGATATGCTGAGAATGAATGTAGAATTTACAAAAAAGAAAAAGCCAAAACAAAAGGCCGTAATTATGTCTTAGGTATGAACTTGTTGCTTCAAACATCACCTCAATATTGTATTATGGTGGACACATGGCCCATCTGCACTATCTGCTACACAGCATTCTTCAGGACTACTGGGCTTGCTCATTTTTGATTCTTATGAGAATGTAGTATCAAGATTTTAATTTTCTTTCCTACAAGAGGTTTTTATGGCCTTCTAATTATGCTTACCATCTAAACTTCCCTTCTACTATGTATTTATTTTTAGACAACTACATCTACCTCAGGTGTGAGGGGGCTTTCTGTTCGGGTTTCCCCTCTTTTTTGTTGGTTTTTTGATATTTCTAATGGGATCTAAGGTGTATTTTAGCAAAAAAATACCTGGACTTAAAAAAGGTTCTACAATATTTATAATAAATGTTCACATTTTATCTCATTTAGTATTTTGATTTTTTCGAAATTATTAGTTAGTAACTTTAAATTCAATAAAAATTTCAAAACCATAATTATTAACAGTTACTATCAAGGAATCACAAAGCTATCAATATATTTCTAACTATTTATTTGTGACAATCTTTTATGCTTTTCTTTAACGTCCTAGTCACAGGAATTTGCAAGAAACTATATTACAATTTTCAACTCTCATTTTCAAATGGCATCTTGTGAACACTCCATTTCAGTTCTACGTATTTATTTTTTCACTGCAATATACGAAACTAAGGCACGTGCATGAAACACCTTTAACAATTGACAGCTAGAGGTGTAGATTCATTTAACGTTAATAAAAATCTTGATAATTTGATGTAAATCAGACTGTTAACAAAGATTAAAAAATTGAAGCTATGGTTAAAAAGAAATGCAAAGCTTGCACTTAAAGGACAATTTACTTTCCCAAATATTTCACTAGCGAACCATATCATGAAACCTTAAATTAATAATTCATTTAACAATTCTTTTAAAATACTGTAAGTAAGAAGGTTTTAAAAATTGCTGGAAATTTTCTTACAAATACACCTCATACACCAAACACTAAATTTGCTGCTAATCTGAAAGGTAGAAATATTTCTAAAATTGGAGTAGTATCAAACCTTATGATCAAGCTCAACTTTCAGCACGGAAAGGTGTGATTTTGGACTCTCTTAACACCCAAAAACTGAAACATACAGGTATCTCAATACTCAAAGATCAAATTATCTCATAACAAAATGTTTAACAAAGCAAATTCTTCAGGTCATTGATGAATATTCACACACATTTTTTGCTGCATTTAAGTCACAGATAACTACTACCCCCTCCAAGTCAGAGTAGCGCACTAAAGCTCAAACAGGAAAACCACAAACACAGACACTGTTGAAGATGAACAGCATTTTACTTCCTATGCTTTTTCACGCAATCTCCAAACACACAGTACTTTAGACCACATAAAAAAACCCTTACAAAACATTGAGATAAAAGGGCTCTTTTTTTTTTTTTTAATTAGAACTTGAATCCTGAAGAGTACTCACCTAAAATGAGATGAAGCTTTGTATCTGTCTGGAAGGCATAATGCAATGTGACCAAAAACGGCGATTGCCTAATGTGCTCCAAGACTTGTCGTTCCGTCCTGGTGTGCTCAGTTGTTTTGGCTTTTTGAACTATTGTTGCTTTCTTCAGTACTTTCATGGCATACAGTTTTCCAGCATCATGGCCGCTTACTTTCCGCACTAGGAATACTTTTCCGTAGGCTTAAAAATTGGGAAGAAAAAAAAACCCAAAAAAGAAGAAAAGAAAAAAAAAAGAGACAAAAACCACAAGTTACCTACATGTACTACCAATCTGGCTAATGCCATTATTACTTTCAATTACTCATTGTTATGGCAGACAGTAATCACTCAGGCTAAAAATCTACTAAACCACTTTTCCTTTCAGACTGACCTTTTCTGAGCAAATTTCAAACAAATGAGCTTCACAACTGAACACTGTAAGAGTGGGAAAAGCAATTGAACCACTTCAGTATTTAAAAACAATTCTAAAAGCTGATGATTTCATCCTTTGTAATAATCTAAAACATCCATACCTAGAATTAAGCAAGAGTTATGAGTAAGAGACGCTATTTTTTATTCTCAAAATAGTCTGCTCGTATTTGTACAACTCATACACTTTCATTACTGGTTTTATAGCACAGAAGTTACAAAAACCCATAGAAAAGCCAATGAATTCTTCCCATCAGTATTTCATACATAGGAGCTTTCTGAGGCTCTCATACTGGACTTAAATGGACTCCTGGGAATTCTATACAAATAAATTTGATATCTTTACCAGGCAAACCTGCAGAAACAGTAAAGATTAGAATTAGTGTGTAGTCGCTGGTCCATGATCTCACTGCAATTACAGAGATACGGTGAGGTAGCTTGCATAACTGGAATACTGTCATGGATGGTTACATACTTTTTAGGAAAGAGGCCAGAAAGGCAAGGTGGTAGAGTTCTCTTTAGTTAAGACAGCAAAAAAAATGTATCAAGCTTTGCCTAGGGGTAGATGAAGAAGGAGCCAAGAGCTTACAAGTAAGAATTAAGGGATAGGCTAAAATGGGTGCTACTGTTACAAGTATTTACAGCTGGCCACCTGATTAGCAAGAGGAAGTAGATGAGGCCTTCCACAGACAGCAGGAAGTGGCTGTCACCATCACAGGCCCACAATTCTCATAACCACCCTGACAGCTGCTGGAAAGACATCACAGCTTGGCACACAGGAGCCCAGGAGGTTCCTGAAGAGCACTGATAATTTTGATACAGGTGGTGGGGAAGCCCACAAGGAGAGATGTGTTTCTGGACCTTGTATTAAGAGACAAAAAAGGACTGGTCGGAGATGCGATGGCTGGAGGCAGCCTTTACTACTGTGTTCATGACATGGTGGAGTTCAGAACTCTGCATGGAAGAAGCACAGCAATAAGTAGGATTATAGCCCTGGACTTCAGGAAAAAAAACTCTGTCATCTTCAAGGGCCTACTTGGAGCAATCTCATAGGTAAGGTCTCTAGAAAGTAGGGCGGGTGCAAAAGAGATGGTTAATACTCAAGTAGTACTTCCTTTACGCTTAATATCAGGACAATCCTGTGAATAAGACATTAAGCAAAGGGGGGCTGGAGATCTGAATGGATGGACAAGGCACTTCTGGCAGAACTCAGACAGAAAAATGATGTTTGCAGGATGTGGGAAAAGGGTCAGGGCACCTGAGAAGAATATAGGAATATTGTGAGGGTATGATAGGTATGTGTCAAGGAAAGCAAAGGCCCACTTGGAATTAAACCTGGCAAGGGATATCAAGGACAAGAGGGGCTTCTTCAAGAGTATCAGTAGGAAGGTATAGAGAAAGCACAGTTACTGAACACCCTTGCTTCTTACTCACTGCTAAGCCTGGCCCTCAGGAATTCCAGGCTGTCCTGGTTTAGGGCAAATTTGGGAGGAAACTTCCGAATGGGGGTTCCTCTGGAGAGCAAAACCTAAATGGCCCCTCCACCCAGTCGGTCTGGGAAAAGAACTTCCTCAGAGAAAAGTGGAAAAAACTATTTATTTAACAAACAAACTGCCCACAAGCATAAGGAATGAATAATATGAAACAATAAAACCTCTTGCTGGTCCGAAGAGAGAGATGGCAAAACTGAGAGAAGTCCTTGCCGTGAGTCAGCTCAGCTCTCTCAGTCTCTTATCAGTCCCTGTCCCTTTTGGCGCTGGAAAATGCCCAGGTCCAGGCCCGGTGGGCCACAGGTGCAGCTCCTGGTGCTCTCTTGGGTTTTCAGTCCAGAGCAGATTTAAACAGTCCCAAGAGAAGAAAAAAGGGAAAAGAAAAAAAAACAGTCCAGGAAGCTTTTTGCCTCAGCTAGCTAGACTAACTAAAAAAGAAAAAACCTCTCTCTTGCCGCTGTCCGTGCATCCGACGAACACCCAAGGATGACGAAGAAGAACTGAGGAGGAGTGAAAACTGTTTTTTCAAAACAAACTGCGCATCTTCTTCCCTGCTCACTCTCAGAATCAGTCTTAAAGGTACAGAACACACAGCACACACAGAACAGACGACTGGGGATACAGGCACTATAGTCACCCTAGGACACAGGCCCTGGGGGCTTTCCCTTGGTTGAAGATAGGGTTAGGCTAACCTGATACACACAGATTCATAAGCCCTGGAGGGATTCATCCACGAGTGCTAGACCATTCTCCATCATCTTCGAAAGGTCATGGAGAACAGGAAAGGTTCCTTAGGACTGAAGAAAAGCAATACCACGCCAGTCTTCAAAAATGGCAAGAAAGAAGAACCAGGAAACCATAAGCCAAGCAACCTCACCTTCACCCCTGGAAAGGTGATGGAACAACCCATCCTGGATTATCATATATATGCATGCAGAGGAAAACAAGGTTATCAGCAAACTTGGATTCATCAAGGGGAAAGTCATGCTTGAACAATCTGGCATCTTCCTATGAAGAATGAGATACAAAGATGATTAGAGAACTGGAGCATTTCTTGCATGAAATAAGAAGCCTGTTTCTTCTCCTCTTTAGCCTGGCGAAGACTGAGAGGGGATCTCATCAATATGTACAGATATCTTATGGACAGGTGTCAAGATGATGGGGCCACACTCCTTTCAATAGTGCTCAGCAACAGGGTAAGAGGCAACCCACACAAACTGAAAAACATGAAGTTCCATCAGAACATGAGGACAACCTTCTTCAGGGTGATGGAACACTGGAACAAGCTGTGGAGTCTCCAACTCTGGAGCTATTCAAAACCCACATGCACACAATTCTGAGTTCTGGGTTAACCTGCTTTGGCAGAGGGGCTGGACTAGGTGGCCTCCAGTGGTCCCTTCCAACCCCAACCATTATGTGACTCTGTACTAAATGCAACAGGACATTATGTGAAAGAATGAGTGCCACTTTTGTAGATGGCAATAGTTATTGCCCCAAGAATCAGGAGATAGGAACTATGTAATGGTTGACTTATTTAGATCAAGGTACTTAAGTTCTCTTACAAAAAAGGGAACAGTAAAAAAGTTATGGGTGCGAAGGCGGGAATCCTCTAAAAAATTAAGAGCTATTAGAAGACAAAAAGCTAAAAGGTTAAAAACAAATATTCAGCTTTGTCAGAGAAAGCAAGTCACCACAAGAATTCATCCTGCCTAATTGAGTCATATATGAACAGTGAGGAAAAAAATTTGCTTGGTTTAGCAAATTATCCAATGCAACAGAAATTGAAGCTGACTGCTGAAAACTCTACCACAGTATCAAAATACTAAGTAGCTGAAAAAATACAATGGCAGAGAAAATTTCAAATAGTAAACACGCAATCCACACAAAGTATCATAATAGCACATAACAGTCTAGTGTTAGAACTGAGAAGAGGCAAATACCTGAAGTTACCAAAGACAACCTCAAATACAATGTCAGAAACTTCAAAGACAGTACTGAAGTGAAGAAATTACACAAATGTACCCACACCTTCAACACAACCAGAAATCCCTTATGCTGTGGTAGAAATCTTTGTGTGCTTCTGTCTTGAATGAAGCACACTATTTTGGTACCTTCTGTCTTCTGCCCCAACTACTCTGCTCTCATCAGAAAAAAAGGTATAAAACATTAGGAAAGGATAAAAAAACTTCTCTAAACATGAAAGGAACTAAACATACTTCCACGTTTCATTTTGCCTGAAAAAGTAGAATACTTCAGAAGACTATAGAGAGTTTAAAAAAAAAACCAAATCAAACTATAAGAAGCAAAATTTTTCATTATTTTTAGAAACAAAATAACTAAGGCAACAAATTAAATCATTAGGTATCAGCATTAAAACTATGTAAAGCACACAAACAAATATGCAGTTGAGCTGTGGAACTACTGTTACATGGTAGTGCAGTTGTCAAAAATGTAGATGAATTTAAAATGATTACATAAATCCCTAAGGGAGAGGAAGGCACAGCAAGTGTTGCAAAATTCTGAAGAGAATCTCTGATTCAGGCAGACCCCAAACTGTAGGCTGCTACAAGCTCACTAAGGAAACCATCATTGTAAGCCTCTCCTTAAGCCATCATGAAACAGAAAAGCTAACCAGCTAACTGTTTTGTCCAACCCTTGTAATTACCTTCACACTACTTTCTCAAAGAGAATGCTCAAATATCTCAAACCTGAAAACACACTGGACAAGTGTATCCTGTCCTGATGTGAGACACTCAAATTTAGTTGGCCTTTAAAAGTGCTATAGCATACAGAGCTCCCAAATAAGCATCACATGCAACTCCAGATTTCTTTCTGGATTTTTTCCAGATGGGTAATAGAGAGTTTTTAACTACCATATGACACATGAGCTTTTTTCCTATATTCGAGTTCTGCTTCGGTGAGTATACAAAACTGATACTGCTCATATACTGAACAATTCTTTATAAGAAGTTTTTTACCTGACTCATCGCACCCTAAGGAATCATACTTTCTTTACAGAACTCATTCTCAACAAGAAGAGCTTTCATAAAATAAGTTTTCATAACATCTCACAAGAATGGCAAATAGAATCAGAATAGGTGACATCTTTCTATTTTGTGAGATATGCAGGACAGTCTCTTTCAAGTTTTTGCATTTTGTGTTGCATACTCAAACTTCACAGTTATGAGAACCTGAGCATACATAAGCCAGACTGAATGGTCACCTGCTACTCATCACCAGTGAACAGTAATTTTATCAGAAATGTTGGAGAACATTAAGCTAACTTAAAATGAACAAAAGCTTCATGACTGTAACACTTGGCTACCAGTATCTTTAATCACATTTTATAGAAACAAGTAATAATGCAACTTAAGTGAGAGAATGCAGTACCCACTACAGCTTTACATATAGTATCAGAGAAAATTATCTGGTTAGTGTAATAGCTGCAAGAATCTCTAGGAACTACACTCTTGTTGCCGTAAAAGACTTTGCAACATAGAGCTCTGCAATGGTACAAATTGTTTCTTCAGGAATCTGAAAAGGACTGACAGAATGATGACGATTCTCAGCATTTTTTATGAGAATAAATCTTAAGTAGCACTATTTTAAACAAATGACTCATAATATATTCAACACCAGAATCTCTGATATCACCACAAGAAATCTACTTAGAAGACAACACTGCAAAAGCAATTTATTTGAGTGGCAGCAAGGAGAGAGCACATAAGCTAATTGCAATACTCTTACCTGACAACTGTACTTCAGTAAAGCTTTTTTAATTTCTCAAAGAGCAACATTAATGTTCATTCTCATAAAATCTCATGCACATCTCATCTACTGCCAAGGCAGAAATATTCCACCAGCAATATATGCCCCATAATGAAACTCACACAATCCCCAAATATCCACCCCCCAAATTCATTGAAAATACATTAAATGATAGAAAAACCAAAAGGCGATATAATACATACACACACATGACCCTTGTTAGACTGACCTCACAGTTTAAGAGAAATAAAATAAAAATTTAAAGAATTGTTATCACCCTTTATGATGACTTAGAGATTTCACACCAGTAATTTATACCAAATTTGCACTCCATTTGTGAGATAGAAAAATATAATTGGGTGCTAAAACTTCCCTTTTACTACTGCCCTTTCCATTAATACAAATTCATAGTAATATATCATAAGTATATATAACCATACATATACTTAGACATAATTACATGTAAGTATTCATATTCATAGTAATACATATCTTTCTAAGTAACAATTCAGCAGGTCATTAGAGTATTCTAAAATACACACCTGCTGAAAGACAATGAGTTAAAAATATGAAGCATTCTTTGCTTCTTTCTTCTTTCTGTACAAATGCAAGCACATTAAGGCATTGCACTGCACCAGCTGATTCTTACAGAGAAAAAAACCCCACAATTCTTACTGTCTATAGTACACTGGATAGTTTCTGTGGACTCCTAAATTGATCAAAACTTTACACTTGCATCCAGAGAGGTTTTTTTTAAATTAATTTTTTCAAGTGCTAATATAAGCTACACCACTTTCTTAGAGCACTTTTTTTTACTGTTAGTATAAGAATAATCATGAGACTACAAAGAAAATGGCTCAGAGGTACAAAATATTTAAGGATTTGAATAAATTTCATTGTATTTTTGCATGATATATGCCTAATAACACCTTTGCTCTGCAATTTGGATTTAGATTTAATCTGTCTAAGGAATTTGGAAGCAGAACTCTCACTGTGCTAGTATCAGTCTATATGAATTAAAAATTGGGACATGGCAAAGTTAGAAAAGCATATAGCTCTAGCAGCTAAAAATGGGGTGAAAAGCCAAAGAGAAACCTTAACAAACCTCAAATAATAGCATTCTAAATATTTCCAATTTATTGTCTATGACTAAACTATCAAAAACAAGACATTCCCTGTCATTTTTCTTTAGATTTCAGATAGGCATCATTAATGGAATTTTTTCAATGTTATTACTTCCTCCGAAAATAAATTCCCTCTCCCATTGAAGAAGTGAGTGATGATTAATATGAAAGGGAAAATTGACAGGAGAGGGTAAGTTGCATCTTAAAATGTACTTTATATCAGTATCTTGCTTTTGTTTCTTTTTTGCTTTTTTACCTTTTTTTTAAAAAAGTAAATGTTATTACAATAAATAGTTATGGTAGACAATACATGTCTAACTTCTTGTTTTTTTTCATTTTTAACGTATGTCAGTTTCTAGAAGGCAGCTCTCAAATGCAAGACAATCTACCACTGGATATAAATGCCATTAATTTTTAATTATTAAAAAATTAAGCTAAATAATTTTCTTTAAAAATTGTTTAAAAGGTACTGAACACCGCTTAAGTTTGATGAAGTCAGAACAACCAACCAAGAGCTGCCTGGGATTATCACCTTATTTTCTCCTTTCCTTCCTAAATGTAAGAAGGTTTTGCTATCCTCTCTAACATTAGTTCCAAAAGAATCTTTGTTATTAATCTCCAATGTACATATTTTTTCAGAATTCTCTGGTGTATGAAAAAGAAAAATTTGTCCAGGTTATTAGATTCAAAGCAGCCCCCTCTTTTCAGTCTGTTCTTCATGCAGAAAACTAATTTTCCATTTCCAAGCCCTACCTCCAATTAGCCATCCCTCCTACCATTCAGTATACATTTTAGCTGTCCTCAGCAGAAACTAAAGTAAAATATTTAATTGGAGTTTGAAATTATTTTTAGGCACTCACTAATTTTGTCTCACTCTCCTGAGCACAGTATCACCGTTTCTTTCTTTTTCCTCCTTTTATGAGAGAATATTTTATATTTTTTTCAATATGCTTTGAAAGAGCTAACTTCTTTTCACGGTCTTAACTTTATCAGAATACTTTCTGACCTCTGAGATGAAACTTATTATATGTTCTTGTATAACAAGGTTTTTGAGATGGTTATTTAAATCTGACATTCATCCCACTAATTTTGTTCCCTTCATATGAATAAATCCTTCAGATTCTAAGGATCTTCCACATATAAGGTGAATATCCTTCCCACATAAGCACTTACATCCAAAAGAGCACATATAAAACATTCCCTCATATATGGTAGTTAGAGTCTTGTTTGTCTTCATTAGTGGACTGTAGTTCAAAAGGTTGAATGGATTATAAGTGTACATGCTCAAAAACTAATTGTATTGTCTCTTTTTAAGCACATTTGAAAGAGTGAACAAAAGTGACATTTATTAAAGTTCAGTAGAAAAAAAGGAATAATCCATTGGTAGAAAAATGTATGAACCAGAATGCACTCTATAGTGTTTTGTTATTTTAAAAACACATTTTCAAAGAATGAAGCAAATAAGCCAAGTGGGCGTGCATAAATCAACACAGCCACCTTCTCCTGTTGTTACTTCCCCGGCTTTGGGAAGCAATTAGATTACTTTGCTAAAAAGTAACCACCTTCTACAGAATAGACTCCAGTTCTCTTAGTCACAGGGAGAAAAGCTTTAACTAGATAGGAGGGACAAGCTGGAAACATGAACATGAGCAAGAAATTTGAAAACTCCATATTAGCAAGGTTATACAGTAACAGAAAAAGAAAAGGACTCAAGCAACTTCAAAAAGTGTATACTGAGCACAACATGGGCCAGTCAGAAGTCACGCCAGTAATAGTTTGTCCCCAAAGCAACAAGTACACTATTAACAGTTTCACTAACAGTGGCACACTGCCATGTGTTTCATTCTACTGATGTAAAGTGTTACTAATTTCTTCAATGGATAAATTTATTTATTACTACGCCCTTAATGCAACATAAAAGGATCCAAATCAGACTTCTGCTTCCTTGTCTTTCCACTGAGACTCAGGTCAAAAGAAGAAAGCATACAGTATGATAGAATTTTAATACCAAAAAGCAAAATATAACAAGCATGCTTCCAATTGAGTGTATATATTAGAAAAAAACAGATTAAAAAAGGTAAGAAAGCAATTCAGATTAAAGAAAATAGTAAGTATGAAATTATGCTAAGCCATGGCATGAAAAAACTTATGACAAAAAATGGCTTCCACAAATCTAAAACATAAAGCTTAAAAATGAAGATTTAAATAAACCCTCACTGCTGTTACCAGAAAAGACTCACCACTGAGTCTGTAAGAAACTACCACAATTACATATCCTTAAGCAAGGTATCATTTAATTTAACATGTTACAAGTATCTTCTATTTTATTCTAGTTGCTTCATGGCAGAAAATACTTAAAATATTGTAATTACTTTAAACAGCATCTACAGTCATCATTTAATGATGAGGTGAGGTTTCAGTACATTCTCCCTTGCACTACTGTAGATCAATTAAGTATTGGTTTGAAAACACTGCATGCTGCATAACTCCACAGTGAAGCATTTTAAAACAGCATCATGGATTTATTCAGCATTAGTTATATTACAGTACTATCAATACTACCTAAAAGCTCACACCAGGATAAAGCTTTCACTGCCAGAGTAAAATGGATTATAAGTGTAGAATGTTTCTCAAGTTAGGAAATCAAACTTCCTCAGCAAGAACACCTCAGGAAGATTGCAGAATCTCTGCTATTGGAGGCTTTTAAGAATGAACCACCACCAGGGGTGATGCAGGTATATCTGACTGTGTCTCAGGCCAAGCAATTAAGGGACCTCTTCGAGATCCAACCTTTTCGAAATCCTGTTTTCAGCAATTCCATGTGACAGCAAACACTGCCAAATGACAGATGGTCACTTATCCAAAAGCAAAGAGAACTAGCTCCATTCTGATCAGGTCATTGGCATTTAATGCCATTCAGTAATTAGTAAGCAGCAACCTCTGACACATCTAGTGCATGAGTCTTAGCTATCACAGGCCTGAGACTGAACAAGCTTCTTGACTGCCCTGATGGTCTAGATGTCTGAAGCAAAGACCTCTGGCTATGATCAAAACTGCATATCAAAAAAGTGGGGAAAAAAAAACCCAAAAAAGCAAAAACCATAACAAATGCCAACTGCTCTTCCTACAAATACCATTCCAAGATACCCAAGGAGTTCTTGGATTCCTAGAGCTTGCAGCAATCTTTTAATCAGTTTTTAAAATAGTTTGAGATCTGCTTAGACAAAAGACATTTTGGAGCAGTAAGACTACTAGAACAAGATGAAGT
This sequence comes from Cyanoderma ruficeps, assembly GCA_008694505.1. Lineage (NCBI taxonomy): Eukaryota > Metazoa > Chordata > Aves > Passeriformes > Timaliidae > Cyanoderma > Cyanoderma ruficeps. The sequence goes on from VZDJ01007753.1 coordinate 36,013,072, forward strand.
CAGTCAGTCATGCTTACTCGACTTCTTTGTTTACTTCACACACACACACACACAGAGTCAATCCCATTGTCAACCCACTAAAGTAGCCTTTTCTGAAAAGGATCCCTCAAAAATTATCCTGTTAACCTGAGAGAACAGAATAGCTTTGCACTGCAAGCCCAACCATTACGCGCTACAGTTAAAGAGTATTCCCGGCCAAGAAAAATTTGGCCAATCTGTTCATGAAGAAAAGAAGGCATGGGAGATAGCAATGAATCTCTGCCAACTGTTCAACAGCAAGATGGGCTACTTCAGAGGTACTGCCTAAAGACAAGAGGAGAACAGGCTACTACTAGTCTGAACTCAAAGACTGACCCTTGTGAGAACCAGCAACTTACTTTGTACCCCAAATGCAATAGTTGTAATATCAGCATGATCTTGGACCAATGACCAAAGTTAACAAACAGACAAAATTAAAGAACTTTACAAATCCAGCCAATGTTTCCATCAGCAGGAGAGAAAGACACCCTCACATAAATGCATAATTCCTTATAATTTCATTTTTGTTAACCCCACTCAGATCCACACTGACCATTTGAGAAAATCATGATTGCTTCTACCCAGGAATATGCAACATTTATCTATGAATATTAAAGCTTCCTTGTATCTACCTCTAACTACTGAAATTTAATAGCAAGATTTCAATTTTTTTGCATGTTAAATTTAAACTTCAAAAAACTTACTTCAAAAACAGAAAAATGTCCTCTCAGGTGATTTAACAGCTCAATTAATTTCTAAAAGAATCTATATGACAGCTAAAAGTGAAAATCAAAATCCTTTGCTCTTTTCAGTGATGTCTTAGGGAATTACAACCTCACTGCCAGCCATTAATGGCTGATAACACCCAAAAATTTAATATCATTTAACCAGCAAAACACTCCTGCAGACCATGATGATAGTCCATGTTCATGATTATCCCAATCTACTCAACAATGCATCTGACTCAATACTGACCAAAAAAGATAAAGCATAAACACACTAGAAAAAATAAAAGCCATTACTTTTGGTCTGTATATGGGGCTGTGTGTCCCTTTAGCAAAGAAGAAACAAAGCTTTTTTGTTCATTGCCATCAGTAATCCTACAACATCCTAAAAATCTCCAACATTGTGCTGAAATCCACAAGATAACAATGAACATTATCCATCTTAAAAAATACTAGGATCTGACTGGGACAGAAAGTTAGGGAGCCAACAGCAACCCTAAATGGATTAGTTAAAAAATGGAGCATCTTATTTAATAATTTATAAAAATCACTGATTTTTTTCCAAACACACTCTGAAAACTTAGCATAATTATCAAGATCATGTTTTAACTCCAGCTTTTCACAAACTATATTAAATTGTCACAAATTTTCAACCATATGTTTTCTTTTTTTCAAAAAAAATGCATCTTCAAAAGTGCTGTGCTAGAACATGCAAACTCCAATTTTGCATGATATCTGAGAAAAAAAAATTGAAAAAAATATGCTAAGCAATACAAAAGTGCTACCTTCCTAAACAATGTTCCAATTAACCAAAACCTCAGCTAGAAAACAAAATCATACATAAGGGTAATGCTTCCAACATTTAACTTAAAAATAGTGCATCTTACCCCCTGTTCCAAGAACCTTCAGGAGCTCAAAGTTTTCAATGCCAACTTTCTCTGCATGGCCTGTCAAATTCGCTGAAGGGGAAAAAAAAAAATCACATCAGATATGAAGTACACCAAAACATCACTGACATCTTATTACAGCCTCAGTAAAACCTAAGTTTCAACCTTAAACCAAAGTTAGCAGATGAATTAAATAAGCAGCTCTAAGGAGACATTCCAATTTCATACTGTATTCAACTTGAAAAGCAAGGGAAAGCAATTTTCTTGCTGCCATCAGTGTACCTGATGATGTAAAATCACAGAGTAGTAACTGAAGCCCATCTAGTCTGTATACACCACCTTGCAGTGTATCACTGGGCACCTCTGAAAAGAGTCAAGTTCCACCTTGTCTAATCTCCAATCACACAGTTACAGACAGCAAAAAGGCCATCCCTTAGCCCTAGCACCCCGAATACTCCTTTTTTTTTTTTTTTTNNNNTTTTTTTTTTTTTTTTTGATTATATGGTGTTTGGGATGACAAAGAGAGCTCCAATTGTTCATGCACGTAACACAGGATTGTTAAAACCCCTCCATTAGTATCAAGCAGAAATTATCTTAAGACTTCATAAGTCACAAGTATGGAAAAATCTAAGCTGCTACAAAGTTGTGCCATTTGTTGCACAGTCTAGTAGCAGAAAGTTCTATGTTTATACAAATCTATACCACTTTGAATACTTATTTTGTCTAATATACATTTTTCTAAGCAGGGATGTAAAGACCTCTGTTTAAAAAGGGGGGTTGTGCAGGGTTGGTTTATTGTTTGTTACCTTTTTTTTCCTTTCCTAAGCTCCTACAAGAAAGCCTTAAGCAGTTGCAAACTTTCCCCTCATTCATTCCTATCATAGTATTATGCATTCATTTGCATCAACATGACTGCAGACCATTCAGCAAAAGCCCCCACTGAAATGATCCAGGCTAAGAAGCAGCAAGACAAAAAAACCCCAGAGTTTGATAATTCACATCCAAGTTCAGTTCCCCGATCCACTTTACTGAGCAGCTTCATAAGGACAAGTAAGGAAGCAGCATCAAGTAGCGAGTCAGTATGCACCACAGCAGCTGAACTGAAGCTTGCTGTACTACTACTGATTGCAAACAGAATAAATACTCCTGCCAGAGCTACATCACAGTCACTGTTTAAGACAGCAGTAAGGAAGCCACACTCATGTGCCAATAAAGGAGTTACAGCAGGTAAGGCAAACCTAGACTGAGTTAGTGTCTATACAATTAGGGTATGTCGTGTCACAGAAAGTAACCTGTCTTCAAGCAATTTAATATTATATATTACTCTTCTTAACAAGTACTGAAAATGATACTCAACATACACAGTTTCAAAACACTGTCTTTCCTGCCAGGGATATTAGAAGTCACAGACTATTCTAAAGAGATCAGGGCTGAAATATCTATTTTTTAATGAAGGAGTGCACACCACTGAAGAATTCAGGACACAGAAATTCTCTGGACACCAGCTAAGTAAGTGCTGAACTCGGGGTGGGAACGCTTTCACTTCAAGATCCACTAACTTGGATCTTCCACGACGGACTACCCCAGAAAGGTTTTACTATCTCACATCCTTTAAGAGTGTCAGCAGAAGGCTTTTCAATTAAACACCCTTCTAGAAAGTAAAACAACCACTTAATCCTGCCATATTCTTGGAACTGAATAGGAAGAGTGGAACTCAGAGAAATGCCACATCTCCAGTAACACGCTGAAGATTTGCAGTGCTGGCTGTGATCCTAAAAAGAGATCAAGTCTTAAAACTCAATCCATTAATCTAAACTGTACCATAAACTCACATTCAATGACATTAGTAAAACCTTTTCCACTTTCATGAGGCTACACAATAAAAAGCTGAGTGCTATCTAGTTTGAATTATTGTGTACTTGTTTCAATGTGAGCTGTAATTTTGCACTCTCCACTTAATTCCAATTTACTTCCACTCAGGATGCCTAATGGCCTTATCGTAAGAAAAAAAAAATGTCTTGAAGGTTACCATAATATTATTTTCGTAATAAAAGGAGAAAATTACTCCACATATAAGCACATGATAACTGCAAAATAAGACCCACCTCATTCTTACTACATTATACTGAGGAAAAAAGCCATCCCACAAGACAGCTAAAGGATGCCGCATAACACACATAAGTAAGATAGGACACTTGAGACAAACACTCTCACAATTACTCCATATAAAGCAAGAAGTAAAATTATCCTTAATTAAAAAATAAGAATAACAAATCTTCAAAGCTATAAGAAAAGATTAACAATTTCCAGAAAGTGCTCCTCCCAATGTTGCCACATGGCAATGGTTTTGCTCCAAGAGCCTCAGCTGCAGTCCGTCTCTGAAGCCATACTCAAGAAAAGCAAGCTGAAGAGTCTGTTTCTGCCATCTTCTAATGACACCCCTAGAGCAGGTGCAGCACTTTGACACTCCAGCAGAGATGAAGCGCAGTTTCTCCAGAATGAAAGTTGTCGTTCCAACATCTCCTTTAACTTGCTTTCAGAAGCACAAATCTCAAAAGATCAATTATTCTACCCACCACTCACTTCCAGGAAACTGAATGATCATTTTTGGAGGACCTTCTACCAGGGATGCTCTCTGCAGTTACGAATCCGTCTCAAGACGGAAACGTTGTAAAAGATTGCAATAAGACCACCGCTACTACTATGACTGACAGAACAGTGAAAGACTTCTCACACCTCACAGACATCACAGTGCTGGAAATGGTATCAGAGCCCAACCCAACAATTGCCTGTACAAACTACACCGCCTATCTGTAAAGACTGCAATGGGATGTACATTGGTGCACAGAAAGCAGTTTCAAAACCAGAAAATTTACTCCTCCATGCATTTTTTTTTCAAGTGTCTGGACACATCAGCTGAAGAAGTGCAACAAGGAATGGAACAAAGTTTGGATAGGAAGACAAGTACTCCCCAAGCCAACAAGATGAGAGTTTCTCCACAAATAATATGAAGCTACACTTGACACTAAAAAGGATGCTTGTACATAGTGGGGAAAAAAAAGCTAACAAACCCCCTTGGAGATTAGCTCACTGCATTGGGCCACAATTAGAAGAATCTTGCATTTACTCACGTTCTACTGTAGTACACACCAATCAGCATTGCACCCCCAGGGTTAAAGAGAATGCAGCTGAGGGCAAGAGCAAGAGATAACACATCAACTCAGAAACAAATAGTGAATGGAAAGGCCAGGACATCATAGTATTCATAAAAACAAAGAGGAAACAGAGATATGTCACAATCATCACCTCTGAAGGTAGAAAGAAAGGGAAATATCCAGAAATACTACCACTGCAAAGATAAGCCTCCCTCGACATGCAGGGACACCAGTGCACAGAGACAAGAGCTGCCATTCTCACTCCCCTGGAAATAGGGCAGCCTGTTTATCCAGAATAACATTTCTCCTTGATGGAAGATCTCCAGATGATGTAAGAGACAACTACACTGCACCTGAACTTTGAGATGGCCAAGACTGAACTAAGAACTGTGCAAGCTGGTACTGTGCAATGATTCTATGAGCTCTTAATTGCACTTCTATGATCCTGAGAAATAATATTTCAACAGTGTTTGTTTTCAAGTTAAAATGTGTACTGTCCTCTGTTTCTGGACTCTACTGCATACAGCTCTTGAAGCAGACAAACAAAGCTAGAACTTCCTCTACTGAACTACATCAAGCTCTGCCTGAAAGTTGAAACTTGTCTCTGCTATTCTCTGCAACACAAGACCAATTCTTCCGTTTTATGGAGCAGAACAGTGAATCTCAGGCAATTTTAAGAACAGAGAAAACAAGAAGGAAAATGAAACAGAAGACACTCTGCAAAATTCCAAATATTAAGTTACAACATCTAGTATCAGTATCAACTTGATCTTAACCATACCCATGGATCATCCCCACTCACCCAACAGATCTACTTAAGTCACAGCATCAAAGAACAGATGCTGTTTTAAAAGCCTTACTCAGAGTGGAGAGGGGGTGCACACTCCTTTCGGGGGAAAAAACCCTAATACTATGCAATAAAAACTACACAACTACTATTTGTTAGACACAGAAGAAAATGCATGATGCCGTACTGTTTATCTGCTATATAGAGTTATACTTTGTTACTGGTTACAGCAACTTAGAACTATTTCTGAAAGAAGTAAAAGTATCCTGAAGTCCTTGAAATCTGAGAGACCATCACCACCTACTAAGTGTCAGGTCACTGAACGAGAGCACCATTTAATCAGCTCAAGGTACTATCTTTTACGCTTAAAATGGAATTTTAAAAACATAACATCTTAAGAATATTTTTCGTATGCAAAAGAAAGAATGTAGAGCAGAAATAAAACACACACAGAGTTCTGAACTCATGTGAAAGAAAAGGAAGCACAATTCATGTTGCTCTGAACTCCAGGGTATCAGTTAAGGGAACTAGGCTGGTAACTTCTGATTCTCTAGAATATCAGATGCTTAAGGGTAAGACTACCTGAGCTGAGAAAAAAATTTAAAAGCTTGGGAAAAAAAAATGGAAAAAATTCAAGCTCTCACAAAGGTGCTGATCCCATTTTAGAAGGCTTGGAAGCCAAACTTTACACAGCCAAAGATGACAAAGACCGCTGAAGTACTAGCTATTATAGTATGTATAACAACATGCATGTATACTGCATGGACTACAGTATGTGGAAATTCAGAAGCATAAAATGCTCTGGAAAACACAGGAAGAAATTGTCATTACCATCATGAAGATACAAGATAGAAGAGCATCCCACCAAAGATATTACCTGCACATGGGAAGCTGAAATAAATATAAAAGTCCAGATATCTGAGATTAACGATGCAAACTCACAGTAGTCTGAACTGGAAAATGCTCCATGTTAAGATCCATCTGCATTCAGCAGCAGCTCTTTCTCTCTTACAGAGGTGACTTCGCTATGAGGTTTATCATTACTCTGAGCTGAATCACCATGAGGTCACCAAGATTGAACCCAGAGGCACCTCCACAATCAGCTAGAAATGTAATGTGTGGCAACACTTAACATCACATAATTGCAAAGGAAAAACAACAAAACCCCCAACAAAACGTAATTAGACAAGACGCTAATTAATAAAATCGCTATAGATAATCTAATGCTGAACAGAGTTGAAATAATCAGATATCTAAAGATTGTGCATATCTTCTTAAACAAAAAAATATATCTAATTACAAGATGTGAATCAACTTCAGTTTTCTCTATCATTACTAATGAATGAAAACATTTATAAAAACTCAGTCACAGGCACCTTGGACACAGCATCAAAAGTAGCAGAATACAAATTAATTTATCAACCAAAAAAAGAGCGACTGATAACTTACAGGTTGATGGAAGGCATTAACATATTTGTTTATGCAGACATTAACCAGGAAGCTTAAGAATTATTCTCTCTCAGGTAAAACTTTTATAACCATCTGTCCAAGTCAGCATAAAATATTTACAGATGTCAAGAAAAATGAGAAGAGGAAACCATCACAATAGATCCCAAAACAAAACACAAACCCAAATAAACTGACTGCACATAACGTGAGTCTTTCACAAACTAGGTCATCTGCCTATCTACAGACTGAGTCAGAAGCAAAGAAATCTCAGTAGAACTTGCACCTCATTGTTGGCATTCGGGGGTGGGGGGCGGACAGAGCATGCTTACCATCAAATCATGCAATGATGGGGATACAACAGGAATATTTACATTAAAAATATATAGGGAAAACACATCCTCAGATACCCAGGCTTTGTCATATGGTTAAGGAATTCCAGCAAGTGTTCTTTGAACTCCCCTTTCTGAATAAAATCTTAAGATGTATTAGCATGGCATGTAAGACCCTTAATTCTTTTGTGGAATTGAGTTTTTATACCGTCACATTTAGAATACATTGGATCAGAGCTAATAAACAGGCTGACAATGAAGACTGAAACTGTTAGTCCTCATTTTAGACATTTTATAGAACATCACTGAAACAATGACAGCAAAATGATCAGTTGTACCAGACTCTTGCACAGATCATTTTAGCCAGGTTTGTTAGACTCCAAAGCCTGGAGGGAAGAAAACAAACAAAAGAAAATCCCACTCAACAAAGACAAACAAACAAAATGCCACAAAAAACAACCAAGGAAAGATCAATATCCACCCTTTTTCATAATCAAATCTACCAGAAGATAAATAACAATAAATTCCTAGACTACAAAGTATTTTTAGAAAATACTGATTGCATAAAGAGTAAAACCCAGAGATTTAAGTGGTATTATAGATGATTAATAAACTCAAAATACTCTTTGTAGTTCCCACAATCCAAGAAAATGTGTATGTTAGAGCTCAAAGGAGAAAAGTAGAAGCAAAAGCAATCCAAGCTTTGAAATAGTCACCTATTAGTACCTCCTGATCCTTAAACAATATACAAAATTATTGTTAATAATATTAACATATTATATATCATATATATTGTTTGGTATGTAGTGTCATAATATAACATACCTGTATGTTATGCAATAATCTTTTTTATAGTAAATAATTGTAAATAAATAAAACCAAATCTGTCTTACAGAAAATGGTATTTTAAAAGTATCTTTTAAGTCTTAAAGTTTCCTTCTAAAAATAGAAAAAATAGTATAAATAGAAGAAAATAGAAAAAATAAAAATAGAAAATAGAAAAAAAAAGAAAAAATTAAAATACTCTACAGCTGCCAGATGTACCTCCACAGTGAAGGCTGAATTCACTATTCAGTGCATTATTCATTATGTTTTTTAGTCATAGGAATTTTCACCATTCCCTAGAATGTAACATGAATCTCCCAGTCTACAAATAAATCCATTCTAATTTACGTTCACATTCAGGAAGGTATAACTAAAAATTTGTATTATTAAACCCTTTAGATAATCCAGGTGGATTTTCTGAAGCCTTTTATAGTTTCATAGTGAAGTATGATTCAAGGGGAAGTTCCAAATTCTGCTTCTGGAGTTTTGCAGGCCATTGCTACATTAACTTCTGGGCTATACATGCCTTTTCTCATGCATGTCTGGCAAACTGCAGACTAAAGCAAGTTCCTTAGCCCAAAGATTGTGATAACATTAAAACAAATCCAGCATCCTCTTCAAAACAGACTTGCTAAAAGGAAAACAGCAACACTGTAAAGCAAAACAAACAGTGTATATAAAGCCCATTGCCCGCCCATACATTCATGGAATGTCTCAAGTTCCCTCCAAGATCCCAGTTTTGGTAATCTCTGCCTCGACCTGGGCAAAGCAGGGAGTTCACATGTGTGCCACAAGATGGGCAACCTCCTGGGCAGTCACACACACTTAAGGTATAGGATCCTTTGATGCTTTTTTTCCAGAAACAGGAGGAGGTGGGGAGGAAATCTCACTCTTAACTGTTCTGTTTCATTCTTATCTTCTGACATCACAAGCCTTTTCTTCTCTTTCCATATCCTTCTCTATCATGTAAAATGTTTCCTCTGATAGACTTTATGTTTGCCATTGTTCAGTTCTGAAGCATTACCGAGCAACAGAAATGTTTAGATGCAACAATGATCTTTTTTCAGTGTAAATAAGACGTATTTTCTAAGGTCTGCAAAAAGATTAAAAGTTGCATTAACTCTGAAAGTTAGCCTTCAAAAAACAAAACTTTCCCCTTTTACAAGATTCCAGGAATAAATGCTAAAGAAAACGTCATTTTCTTATTATTTTCACTGAAGAGCTTCAGTAAGAATCAGAGTCACCACTTCCTACTATTTCAACTTTGGCATATTTTTGCTTCTACTTCCTGAAAACAGATTCCGCTTTCCCCAAAAACTCATTTTCCTTCCCAAAGTGAGACAAGAAAGACACTAACTATTCTGAAATGGCTGAATTGTGAGCCTTCGATCAAGAACAAAAATGGCTTGGTTAGGAAAAGCAAAAAAACTTGATAAATATATTAGGAGAATATCATTATTAAATTACATGTGTCCTAAAAGTCACTGTTTTGTCGTATCTGCAGAACATCATATATATACACACACAGAGCAGTGCCCAGTATTTGTGACAGAGCACGTCACATGGTATCACACAGAGGCACTCCAGTGCTCCTTCCCTATCACTGACCCAATCTACATGCCTATCAAGTGATGTTTTTCCAGCAATTACTTTTTGGTCACACAACAGAGGAATTTCATGGCTCAAAGACTATGAGATATAAAGCTAAAATTAAACCTGACCCTACATATCAAAGCCAGCATTGCAATTTCAAAGTCAAAGTTTAAAAGAAGTCAAGCCATGGTATGATAGGGTTAACAATCAGCTGGTCTATGTGGCAACAGCACTGCAAATGCTCTAACTTAATGCATTTTCATATGCCTCCATACTTGCTTGGAGCTAACAACAATCATCTGTTTCATTCTTTAAGATCCTCGTTTCATCTCAAATTCAAACACTAAAGTATGTTCACTTACTCACTTGACCATAATAAATTCCGGTCCCTAACTCATTTAACACTTTTAGAGCAATCCCAGGACCAAGTAATTGCAAATGCAGTGTTACCGTGGGTTTACCTGATTGATTTCAATTACTGAGCTTGTAACCATGGGGTTCAAGTAACAGCTTACACAATACGAAAATAAGATACTCCCTTCACAAAGAAGCCACTATTTCTACTACAATAGTAAATTCCTTCAAAGCACTCTGGAGACTGACCTCTTTTTCATCTGCCAACTGACAGCTACTTTTGATACGTAATTCTAAATGATTCAAATAGTCACAGAGCTAGCACCATCAAAGAAAGAACACAGAGATGAGGGGAACACTGGAATCTAAACAAACTGCACAATAAAGAACATCCATGATACAGAACATTCATGATACGGAACATATTTAGGAGTGACAAAGATCCACTGACTCCAAATTCTAGTTCTCACCTGTCCTCTCACACTCTTTCCCAAAACGAAGCAAAATTAAATAATCATGCTGCATGCTTTAAATTTGTGGTGGGTTGACCCTAGCCAGAAGCTAAGTATCCACACAACCAAACCCAGTACAAAAAACACCTTTGAACACCCAAAGTATCCTCTAGCTTTATATATTTCTGTATCAACAGAAGCTGACTGCAACTTTTCTCCTCAAATTATTGTATCTCTGTGATTGTGTAGACAAGTTCTGAAACAGTATCTCCACAGGTCTTGCACAGCAATGACACTATCGACACCTTCAGGAGTAGGAGTCTCCCAGGAGTACACGACAGAGCAGCTCCCTCCTCCACCCTGGTGCTCCAGAAATAGACAAGTCATTGCTAGAAAGCATTTTTCAGAAAGCAGAGTTTTCTAAACACTGAATATGGAGAAGAGAACAAGCAGGGGAGAAGCAACTTATTCTCACTAAACTGAATTACAGAAGCTTAAAAAACAAACAAGGTTGAGAATTTTTAAAACAGAAGTGAGAATTGGCACTATATACTTTATACTATATGATCAGAATTAAAATCAAAGTTACTTATGATGCTACATTAGACAGTTCTTTGTCTAGTTTATACAAATGTGTTTATTCCTCAAACTATCTTTAAATAACAATCCCTCAGAGATACAAGTTCTCAACCTTCATCAAAGAAATCTAGACATAGCTATGTAAATATATTGAATAAATGTGTCCCACTTCCTTTCCCCTTACCTTTTCCTCTTCCACACTTAAATGTAGCAACACCAATCGAGACAACTATGTTTTCCAGCAGCTCTTCTGCTTCGTCTTGTAAGAAGGAAACTACAGTCCCTTCAATTTCTGTAGCTATCAAGAGACCGCCTTTTTCTTTTTTCTTCCCTCCTCCTCCTCCTCCCCCGCCAAGCAGCGGTGATAGCCCTGTTCCTCTGGGGCAGCTCCACCGACCCCAGGACCGAGGGACAGCGGGGCAGAAGGTGACTGAGGAGACCCAGCACCATCACCTGCCTTTCACATCCGTCCATTCGAGAATGTCAACTACATTAACCCGGCGAGCAGCGCTCTCAAACTTTTGCAGTAAACGGCATCATACGCTTACTCTCACTTCATCATGGAGAAAAAGATGATGACAGAAAAGTCATGAAGGACAATGGGTTAACAGCACCTTCATTATTATCAGTACAGAGAACACACATTCTGATTATGTTTTACACGCACTTCTAAATTAACATTAAAATTTAGATTTACTGCAGTGTTCAAGTTGCCTGGAAACTTCTGAGAAGCAGAGAATGCCTATTAAAAAGAAATAAAGCTCTTCCCCAACACCACAACCTACAACGGAGCATTCCTGTCTCTTTAAAGGTCATACGTATTTCACATGTTGAACTACTACTCCAGAGGGTCGTCAAGTAACTACCGAGCTTCAAGAAGATTCATAGACTGAAAAGCCAGATAACTCTGCGGTTACGTGTACGCACATTCCCCTCCCTATAATTCCGGCATTTCACCGAGGTCAGAGAAAAGCTATCACATAAAACGACTTCATTTAGGACTGGATCAAACCAGCCACCCCCAACATAGACATAGAAGTCGGTCAAATGCACAATTAAAAAGAAAAATTAAAAAAAAATAAAAATTAAAAGGTTCATAAGAGAGCCTGGGTACTCTCTATTCCCTTCAAAAACGTCAAATACCACCGGGAAGTGGGACAGGGGAGTCAGGCACGGAGCAGAAGTCGAAGTGAACTACTTTTTTCAGAAATAAGAGAAGGCCCCCTCCCCGCCCCCATCGTACACGCTCTTGCCCTTATCTTCCAGCTCATCCTCTTTTCCCCCCCGCCGCTGAGACCTCCCTGCTGGTCCCAGCCAACTCTCTCGGAGCTCCCTGCTCAGCAGTGTTCTTCCCAGCCCGGGCCCCTCCGCCCCCGCGCGACCCCCGGGCCCGCCCGCTCACCGTTCCTCAGCTCGTGCTTCACCGTGAGGAGCGGCAGCTCCGCTTCCCCCGAGGGTCCCTCCATGTCCTCACGGGCGGCTTCCTCGCCCCTGCCGCTCCCGTGAATGTGAGCGCGGTGGCGGGGGGATGTCACCTGGCCCGAGACGGGTTCTTATTTTCCAGGGGCGCTCCGAGGCAGGGGAGCCATGCAGGCGCGCTGGGGGCTGCCGCTCTCCCCTCCGCCTTGTTGGAAAACGGGGGAGTGGGGGGAGAAAAACCCAAACCTACACCACCCAACAACAAACAGTTATTAAAATCTAGGGAGGCACACGCACGACGGCTTCCCTCCCCCGGCGCTCAGAACCAGCCCATGTCCTTGCGCCTCCCCTCCCCCGGGCTCCGGCCGCCCTCCCCGCCCGACAGCGGGGAGCGCAGCCGAGCCCAGCCGAGCCGAGCGGAGCCGAGCGCGGCCGGGATAGGCTGAACGACTTGGGGGAGGAGGCGGGAGCGCCGCGGGGAGCGGCTCCTACTCAGGCGCTCGCGCCCCCTCCCTCCCCGGGTCGGGCGCTCATTGGCCGCGCGCGCCCGCGAGCCCCGGCGGCCGTCGGGCAGAGAACGCTCCCCGCGCGCCGCCCCCGCCCTTCCGCCGAGCGCCGCGCGCCCCCATTGGCTCGGCGGTTGCGCCAACCGCCGGCTCCGCCCCCCGTCTTCCCCCCGGCCCCTCTACTCCCCGATCTTGTTTGTAAACATACCCGCCCGCCTCTCCCGCTGCCCCTCGACCCCCGCGGGAGGGCGGGTGCTGGGCTGTCGAGAGGGGGGGGAAGGCGCTGATTGACCAGTGGAGCTGGCAATCACCTGAGGGAGCGGCCATGGCGCCCTTCCTCGCGTTACGGGCTGCTTCCACCGTGCTCGAAGGGGGGGAGTAGTCGTGGGCTGACCCATTCGCAGTGGCGGCCGGGAGGAGAGCCTGGCTCTGTCCTGCCGTGGGGGATGCAGCAGCGGGATGGGAAGCGGGGTATCCCCGCGGGGAGATGCGGCGGGGCAGAGACCAGCGGGGCACAACCGGGGATGGGGGGATTCCCGCAGGGCCCCGGCCGCCCGCTCGCTGAGCCCCCGCCTCCCCGCACGGGAGCCGCGGGCGGTGCGTGCGGACTCGCAGCGGCGGCGCGGCCGGGCCGGGGAGCTGCGGCACATCGGTATGTCCGCCTGCAGCCTGCGGCCGTGCGCCACGCACTCGGGTCACCGGGCTCTGGGGCCCCACTACACGGGGGCGCGGATGGCGGAGCTCTCAGTGCCGCCCTCGCCGGGGCCGTGGAGGGGGCAGCAAGCGGAGCCGCCTTTTGGGAGGTCGAAGAGGCCGCATGTACTGAAGTTCAGCCAGCCTTGGTGATTGCTGGAAAGGTGCACGGCCTGGAGGGTTATGGCAGCTCAGGAGGTGCCTGGCAAGCGCTTCTTGTCGTAAGGTGGGAGTGTGCGAAGTTGCTGGGTAGGTACACCCATGTGCCCGGTTCACCTTGCCTGCCTGGGGCGCGTTCATCTGGGCCCCTTAGCGGCGAGAGTGACACTGTCCTCACAGAGAGCTTTGATGGCGTTGTTGAGGGAGATGCGGTTCAAAACACATCGGATCTGTTCATCTCAGTTAAGCCTCTCAGTCTGTTACGTTTTGGAGGCAGTCTGGTATTTCTCAAGCTGTTCTCATTTCCTTGGGACAGATAATGCAAATTACTTTTCTCTCCGTTTCTTATTTACAGTAATTTTTGACTTGTTGCTCTTGAATGCCACTGCTTCTGTCCTTACACACAAGCTGCTAATTCGCAATCCTGTTTCAGCAGCAGTCTTCACACAGTCTAATTAAGTTACATCAAAGATCAATGAAATAAAATCTTATGTCAATCCATTATTCACATTCCAGTATTAAATATGTGTGTTTGTACACATATATGTAAAAGATGCATGCACGTGTATACATTTCTGCGGTTTCCTGTGGAGAGATTGAGTTCTGCTATTTTAATTTGGTGAGAGTTTCTGCTTCATAATTGTTTATATACCAGACCTCAGGTTTAGGCTGCCTTTGTGGTTGTCATCCCAGAAATTAATAATACTACCTAAGGGTTTAATAATATTTTTGGTAAAACTTACGATGGTGTTTCCCACCAAGCACTGCAGCTGTTCTGTTGAGGTATCTCCCTGTAGCATATGGTACACGCATAACTCCACCAAACATGTCCATCCAGTTACTGCCTTTCCAACAGTATTATATCAAGACTATAAATATAGACAGTCTGAACATGGGAGATGTTTTCAAACTGGAAAATAATTGATTCCCTAACTTTCATCACTTGTTTTAAAAGCATCACTATTGCAGAGAAAGTAAATACTGTATCAGTATAATATTAAGCTGTAAAGAGGAAAAGGGAAATACTAAACTGATTAAATTAATTAAGTTTTTGCCTCATTGTAACTAATGGCTCTTCTGTACATCTCATAGGGACTGTGCAATTTACTTCTTCATTACAAGACATAACAACCACATCTGATTATTCCATGTCCCAGATACTAGATTTTGAAGAGACTGCTACTGTATTTCATCCAATGGGTCAATTAGCCTACACTTGGACTAACTGTCCCTGGCAGCCTCAGAGGAGAGAAGCTGAAATTGGACTCCATTTACCAGCACTTAATGTGAGGGGTGCTGGCATCGAATACAGTAGTTGTTAATAGTCTTGGTTTCAGATGTTCATAGTTTGACAGGCTGTATCTACTTATTTGCCTCAGGCTGAAAATTTCTCCTTTCAAATTTCAGCTAAAACAACTGTAAAAACTAAGGCAATAACCCTAGAATCAAACCAAGAATACCGATCCATGCTGACAATGCGTATACACAGTGATTACTGTGTATATTTCAGTTTAAGATGTGACTGGCCTTGCCAAATACTACTGCGTGAACTGAAAGTTCTTTGTTATCAGTGAGGAATAACCTGATTTACTTGCAACATGGTCATTCCATTAAACAAAAAAAAAATTCAGATTTTTTACATAACAGTTTCTCCAGTGTAAAAATGTTTTTGCAGTGGGATTCTTGTGTCATATCCAGAAACAGCAAAGCAGCCCTACTGAATACTTGGAAAGAATCCCACCTTTTGACAGACAAAAGAGCTATACTTGCACTGAAATCCTAAACCTCCTGTCAGTAGTCCATGAGTACAAGACTATGCTCCAGTTTTCCTTTCAGCTGAACTTTGGGAGCAGTGGAGGGTTAGGTTTGGTTGTGTACTTGACATAAGAACTATCTACCTTCAGCAGAATGGTCCAGGCATGGTGGGCTGGTTACATGGCCTCCATTGCACAGCAGTATCACATGGCTTTGGGGGTGGCTGTTAGAGCACAGAGTTCTGTCAGCCTTAAGGGTAGATTGGAATTACAGATAGGTGGGAATACACAGGCTACATCTGTACCAGAAAATAAAACTGATTAAGACTCATTCTGTAGGTGTCAGGGAAGTGGCATGACATGGCATAGTGCAGCCAAATTCTTTCCCCTTCGAAACAGTGGCCTTTTTTTTCACTGCCTCCTGGATTTGTCGAGACAGCATACCATTACTGAGCTATGCTAGCCTCCAGCTTGTACAAAGAAATAGCCTAGAAGAATACTGGTCAGGGACCCAGCCATTCCTGGAAGCACGCCAGCAGTCAGAAGTATGGATAGTCAGGTGCCAGCACTCAGATTGTGCCTTTGTTCTGTTTAAATCACGATACAAGCTGTCACAGAGTCAGATGAGGGAGGAAATTTGGCTCGAACCTGCAGCCAAAGCAGCATGAGAAAGTCCAGGAAGAGTGTGGCCTTAGACCCAGAGGGAGTACTGACTGGTCTGTAAGAGATTTCTTGTTAGTTTGGAGAAGTAAAACCACCCTTGGTATGTAAACTGTGCTTTTAGAAGTGCAGTTTAACTGACTGAAAGTGTTACTTGCATTTAAATACATCTCTGTGTGCGCTGCAGCACTGAAAAAAATCCACTGTTTCTATGATGTGCATAAAATAAATAATTCAGACAATAAATTACTCCTCTGGTATTTAAAGGAAAAATATTTGTTGTTTAAACAATTAAAAGCTATGGGGCAGTGCAGAGCCACTCATGCTCCATAGTATAAATGGTTTTTGTTTTTTAAGCTCCTTTTTCATATTCGTGTGCATGATAAGAGCAGCCTGACAGGTCAGTCAGCCAGCAGTTCAGTGTTTGGGCTGAGCATGTGCTGCGAGTTTGGGAATATGGAGTAACACCGTTCTAAAGATAGATGTCCCTTCTCTACCCCACAACACAACTGTTCAAAAATATGTGTATTTACTTGCCGTTCCTAATTGTGAAAAGAGAGAGGAAAAAAATGCTGTGGGAAATTCCGACAGGAAAAGATGTTATTGAACTTCATTAAAGAAAAAGTGTCACAACATTTTCTTTTTGGTTCTAAAAGAGGTGGTGTGCCAAGCTGGTTTGAGGGCTGAGGTGAAATTGAAATGCTCAGTGTACAGACTACTGAGAGGAAATGAAAGAGAAAAAGAAGAACATGAGTGCTAGAGCTGCATACTTCCAGCGTGCCGGGGCCTCACAGTTTTGAGGTATTTGATTTACTTTCTTTCTGAAGGGGAGCTGCTTATGGAAATTGTAGTTTCTATGGAGCTAAAGTTGAAGGTGTTTGGTACATTCCTATGGTCATTGAATTGTTACAGAAATAGGTGTTATTTTCAAAGGACAAATTTCAAAAAGCCAGATGATACAAAATGTTCCCCTTAATCACTTCATGGAGAACATTTGCACGGCAGGGGAAAAAAAAAGATCAAATTTTGGAAATGACAAAATGAATTTAGGGAACGACTCACTGTGAAAGACAAACATGACATGAAACAGCTTTTATGTGAGATTTTAAAATAGTATTAGTTTTACTTTTTAGTTTGCATATTTTCTCTGTGATTTTTATCTTTCATTTAATCTGAATCTTTGATTGAACATTCTGGGCTTGATAACTGTTAGAAAAGTAGACTAGGTAGGTGTATTTGCTGTTTAAAGTATTTTTTATGAAACTGCTCTGGGCAACAGTTTTATCTCTCCAAAAGCACTTAATGTTTTTACCATGAAAGGAGAAGTTATGCTAAGCATCCAAGTCTTAATAATCCTCTTAGCGGAAGTGGTACAACTCTGTCAGGAGGTGGATCATTTCTTGAAAGAGTGCATTTAAGTGTTACTTCTGAACACTTCTAGGGTCTTGTTTCAATTAGTATTAATTTCTTCACTGAAAAGTCATTTATTTCTTTCTTCAGTCACTGTACGGTTGCAACTATCATTTTTTACAGGCAGCACTTTCAGAAGTTTAATTACTAAAAGTCTACATGGTTATAAAAGAGAAAAATAATAAAAATAATTGTCATGTTTCTCGGTTTCTGACGAGGAAAAGGAAGATGAATAAATGAATTTCCATAGGGGAAAGAAAGCAGCACTAGCCATTGAAACAGAAATAGGGGTTTATTTTACTTTTTGAACTGCTAAAGCTTAAATTAGGCAGAAATCGAATTTCTGTTTAATAAAAAGAATTTGCTTTTGGATCCTAATCCTCACAATAGTTTGAAATTTTTTTCAGATTTGTTGGAGGGAACACTGAGGACTTTTTTTGAAAAGCATAAATAAAAAAAAATTCATTACCACAAGTTTTCTTCTAATGATGTAAAGGTATTGCATCTGTTAAATTACCACAGAGCAAAAAGGGATTTAATGAAGTGAACAATATTACAGAGGTTCCTTTCTGTTTATCTTGAGAAAAGTTGTATGATTATTGATTTTGAACCTATTCTTTTAAATTTAAGAAGATAAGATATCCTGTGCCTTGAACTAACAGAAGAGAAAATCTGGAAACAAATGGATAAATTCAGATGTTTAATGAATAAATTAAATGTTTCACATACATTTGGTGTATCTCCTGGAGTTTGAAAGGAGCTTAGACCTCATCAGAAAATTACAAAAGCTCCCAAGTGCTGTATCAGGTGACTGGAAGGCACCTCTTAATACAGAGTATTATAATATTTTATAGTATAATACAATATGATTTAATATAAGCAGCATTACAACTAAAAACACCTTTAAAAAGACCAGGAAAATGTTTTGAGAAAGATTGCCCTTAGTTTTAAAGAACAAAAGAAACTAAAAAATATTAGAAAACCAGTAGATAAATATGTTTCTGTGAACATGTCCTAGATATAAAATACTATTGTGAAAAATCAAGTAGCAAAAACTATGATAGTGAGGTACAAATTTTCAATACATCCAAAAGATGGGGATTTTTAACTTTACCTGCATAATTGACACTGGAACTCTAAATTGTGAGACTTGGGACTAAAGCTAACAGGTAACTTGGAGCAATGCTATAATTTTATTACTATTTTTCTGAAATTTTTCATTCCATACTGATTTATTTAGATACAGGATGCAAACTAGGGTATTTCTAGTTCAGCATTGCTGTCTTCAACGCTGGCCAGAAACAGCTGTGTAGTGTCATGACAGTCTGTGGTTTAACAGTGCAGTCCCTGAATAAAGACCTCCATTTGTTTGCTTTGACTTTGCCATGTGCTAATGTCTCTGATGACCCATAATGATTTAGTTACAAAAGAGTGTGAAGAATTGTTACCTTTTATTTCCTCTATGATTTTGTTGCATCTGTCCCTATTTCTTAGGCAAACCCAGAATATGAAGCAGTAGCTTCACCACCTAAAAATATCCAGTAAAATATTTACTGTAGATAATCTGCTGTAGAGGTATGCACCAAGCACTTGGAGTTCTTTGAGTTTTCAATAATCCATGCACAGCCTAATTTCTTTCATTTTTCTTAAGTAGAGGACTTCTAGGGGAAACCTAGATTATTTAAATGTTAGAACACTCAGCTTTAATACATCTTTTTCTTTTTTTATGTAAAGTGTTTGCTGTGACAGTCTTTGAAGAGGATGTCAAACTTCAGTTGGTCAGAAGGCATTTTACACTCCTTTTGTAAATACCTTGGGATTTGCATTTTCTCTGAAGTGTTAAGACTTCTATGCAAATAAGTGCCCCATTAAGCAGTTTTCCTTTGGCTGTCATTTATTAAGCCTGGCTAAGAGTGAGGTTTGGCATCATCTTTCTTAGAACATGTCACATTCAAGCTTACTTTTCTGTTGTGACTGCTTCTTAATGTATTGATGGGGAACATGACAGCAATGCAGACATTGTAAATAACTCCATTAACTCTGAGGTCTTTCAATCCCCTCACTCCGAGCATTTTTGAGCTTTAATAAAGATTTATACTAGTAACACATCTCTCTCGATTTTTAAAAGAAAGCATTCCTATTCAACCAGATTTTATTCCAGACACTGTTGCAAATTATTTGCTTCCCATTCAACTCAGTGTTGCCTTCCTGCAGCTCTAGTGAGATGCATCTTCAAATTGGAAGACAGATGAGGCAAATGCCACAGATCCTTAGAATTATGTGTAACACACAGAGAAGTTAGTGTACACCGATTAAATCACTTGTTCTCTGAGTAACTGTCTTGCTTTAACCCCAGCCAAGCCCAACTACCTGCTCACTCACTGCTCCACCAGCAGGATCAGGGAGAGAATTAGAAAAGTAAAAGCTGGAAAACTCATGGGCTGAGACAAAGACAGTTTAATAGAGAAAGCAGAAGCCACATACATGAGCAAAGCAAAATAAGGAGTTAATTCACTGCTTCCCATGGGCAGGCAGGTGTTCAGCCATCTCCCCAAGAGCAGACCCCCATCACAGGTAATGGTGATTTGGGAAGATGAAATCTGTTTTTCCAAATGTGTCCCCCCTTTCTCCTCCTTTCATCCACTTTATATATTGAACATGATGCCGTATGGTCTGGAATATCCCTTTGGTCAGTTTGGGTCACTTGTACCTGGCTGTGTCTTCCCCCAGCCTCCCATGTACTTCTAATTTCCTTGCCAACGTGGCAATAGGAAGAGCGAAAAGGGCCTTAGTTCTGTGCATGTCCTGCTCAGAAACAACAAAAACATCTCTATTGTCATCACCATGTTCAGCCAAATCCAAAACACAGCCCCATACCAGCCACTGTGAAGAAAATTAACTCTACCCCAGCCAAAATCAGTTGTAAGGCCCCACACAACTTGCTTGATGAAACTTTTAACAGAGCTTATGGTTGTTCATGTACTTTGAGTTAGATTCATGGGAGAGATACTGACAAGATATTCTCAAGAGATCAACATAAAAGACTTCACTGCCAACTCTAGAAAATCAAAGAACTTTGGCAAAAGTTGGAATGCTTAGAGCTGCATTCAGTCAACATAAACCACTTCTCCAAAGTATTAGCTTCTCCCATTCAACTTAGTAAACTCAAAGCCCATTCAATTTTAAGTTACTCAAAATTCTAACAAGAAAGAATCAAAAGAAAGAAAAAAAAGATACTGAAAAGAAAAAATATAGCTACCAACTCCTGGGTTCCAGCAGTGTCCAACTAATAGAAATTCCAAGAGCAGAGTGGTCAAGATGTGCTTCTCTCATGTTTGGCCTTAAATACCCCTTGGCCTCCCTGGCCCTTCCCCCAGGTGGGTCACTCAGGAGCTGGGCTGGGAGCTCCAGGGGCAGGTGTGGAGTGTTGCCTGTGGTGTATCAGGGATTGGTGGCCCCTGCAGGGCTGGGATAGAGGCCCAGGGATGTGTATGGGGCAGGGTACTGCCTCACCAGGGAAAGGCCTGACCTGCCTCTCCCACTCACACATTAAAGGTTTTGAGCCAGCAGTCCTTCCAGTCTCTCACACCAGCACAGAAACATGTATCTATGATGTGGTATGGCCTGATATTATCATCCTGCCCAAGAATTTGGTTTTGGCAGTAGTGAGTTGTGAGATGCTTGCCATTATTTTCCTGCTTCTTTAGATAACAAATTGATTAAACTGTTCCACTGTGTGACAGTATATTTCTTTAGAAAACTCTGATTAGTGGAGGTACTGGTTTGGTTTATGCATAAGATAAAATAATTACTTTTGGATAACAAGTACCAAAACAACAGAGTTATAAATCATTTGAGTTTGGACAGGAGCCCACTGCAGTCCCTGAACACTATCCTTTGATGGATATATAAGGAGGAGATGGAGGGATTTCTGAGGAAGTCATCAGTCTCACTGCTTTGACAAACAGCAAGTGTTAATCCCTGATTTAATCTTATGTCTCAAGGCAGACCATACCCCTGTTTTGTGTAGCCTTTTATGTACCCTTCCTAACTTTGGATATGCCATGGAAAAGTAATCGTGCCTCCTCTAAGACAACAGTTGCTTAATCTTTCCAGTGCCTGTCTTTGTCTGCAGAAGTAAATGCCTTCACACCACCCACACACCCCAGGAGAGCAGCCTTCCCCCCACTCCCTGCCTCTGCTACGGTAGCAGCGACATCCATTTGCCTTCAATTACAGAGTTAAGGATGTTGTTGTCACAGCAGAAGGTGACATTAAGCGTCTTTCACATCATCACTTGTCTCTTCCTTTTATTGCTTTTACCCCGCTATATCTAAGAGTGCGTCCTCTTAGATAGTTGAAGATTTGGGCTACAATTTAATCTGGTTTGGCCTTTTTGATTTGGTTGCTCTGTTTGGTTTTGTAAACTTCATTCCTGTTGGGATTCTTAAATGTGACTAATATAGAAGTCATATACTCTTATTAAACCAGAGCCTTTTCTAAAATAGCCATAAAACCAAAGCATTTAAAGAAAGTCTGCCTATCCATTTATTAATAATCATGCCATCCCTTATTTGTAGGATGTTCATTGCTAATCCTCATGCATTTACTTTGGAGAAATTTATCTCCTTTCCTGATTATTTTCTTGACTAACATCTACCTATTAACTCAACGTATTCATGCACTAAATATTCCAGCTGTCACATTACCCACAATATTCATAAGTTGCTTCAAAGAAGCCATGAGTGTGTTCTGATTTATTACAAAAAGATTTAATGAATTAATTTAAAACGTTATTTTATAAGTGGTATCAAGGTTATTCTCAGCAAAAGTTTCAATCTCTAATTAAAAACATACAGCTTTACCAACAAGTGTTCAGTGCAGATAAGAGATTACATCACAGTGCAATAATACTGAAGAGTCCTTGCTATAGCTGGACAAGATACAGACTTCATGCTGAGCAAAATGCAGCCTCAGAACAAAAAGCTGCCCCCCTAAATTTCTTATTAATGTGCTATGATGAAAGCCCTTAGAAGACAACTGTAAACTTGGAAAACTTTGACTTTTTCACTGAAGCTGATAAATACTATAAAGGTCAGAAATTGGTTGTCCATCAGAAGTATGTGTCTATCGGGTACAAAATCAGCCATCTATAAGTGGGGCATCCTCTCTCTTCCTGTTTATTTTTAAGAAAGGCATTTGAGATGCTTTATTTCTGCCGAGCTCGTGAACCCAAGGTCACTGAAGTTAGATGCATTTCTGTTAATATTCTTAGCTATTTTTAATATACATAGTTTATATCCTAAGCAATGCCCACTTAATGCACTTTATTTCATGTATTTTCTTTTGTGCACTTAGTAACCATGGAAAAGTAACATACTGATCATTCTATTCTTTGAACTATAAGTTACGGATTTTGGACTTGTATTCTGTTAAATTTATTCAGTCTTGAAATAACTGTTTAATTGGGAACAGTTTGCTTTATGTCATCAACCATGGAATGAATACATATATATTATTTATATACATATATATTACTTTTTTCTTTGCCTAGATTTTCAAACCAAGTACAGTTCACAATATTTTCCTCCTTCAAAAGTAGTGGAAAATATTGTGTAATATTATCCAAACTGAAGCTGTATCTACTCAGAATGCTTGCTTTTTAAACTTTCTGCTAAATGGGGTGGGAGGTTAAGCATATTTATTGTTTGATGCAAAGGACACAGACTTGCTTATTTTTATATATGGTTTCATATTCTTTTACATGCCTTCTGGTAAACTATATCTTTGCTGTCTAGCAAGAAAGTCTCACTTCTTTCAAGTCTTATATTTTAATGCTCTGGTGAGCTTGCATTACTTCTGACAATTTTCCCATGGATACAATGATTGTATATCTCATATATCTGCAGTTTGAAGTGCTTAATAGATTCAAAATCAGCCTTGTATACCAAGCTTTCTATGTCAAACTCAGTTAATTTATAAAGACAAGTATTATGAGAATAGAAAAGAGATTTCCATTAGGGAAATCTGTCAGTAGAGAATGGAGTTTGAAAGTCATTAGGTACCATCATCTCTTCAAATGTTTTAGTAGTAGTAACTATTTTTTTAATAGCAGTCTCCTACTGCTGCATCAGTCTGACTGGAAATCACAGCAGTTTCTTTCTAGTAACTGATGCCTGTTCATCTTCCTTCTAACTGATTAAAATCCTGTCTTTTTAATCTGTAATGAGAACACCTTGGTCCTGTATTCTGTAGTGATGCGTTTTGGGGTTTTGACAGTTTTTGTATGCATCTGTTCATTTTATGCTGTTTAACAATGGTTTTTCCCATGTACCCCATGTTTTACCCCATTGTGGTTTACCCCAGTTATCGTTATTAATCAATCATCATTTATGTGACACCTGGGTCCTGTGTGTCACTTTGAGGCCTCACCCTGATGTCTAGAAAATTCTGGCGAGGACTTTGGATGATTGGCAGGGTCTCGGCTCTCCTTTCCCCTTTGTTCCTTAATTCGTTCTACGGGTTTTTACTTAGGTTCGGGGTCACCCCCTTCCCATTCTGGATTGGTTCCAAGCTGTAACCTCCCCATTCCCCCACACCCAGATTTAAGGGGAGAACCAGTGGGTTTGGGGGGCTTTTGGTGGGCTGACTCCTGGGTGGAAGGAAGTCGTGTGAATCTAATAAAACCCAGTTGAAGTTTCCCACCAGAGTCTCCTCCCTTTATTTCTCGCATTGTTGACACTGCTGCTGAGACAAGGACCCACAGGATCGGAACTGTATTCCAGAATACAGGACCGTACCATTTTGGGATGCCGGTGCCAGAGCTAGCCTGAGAGAGCGGGAAAAAGCCCCAAGAGAAGCACCGCACCACTGCAGTATTCAAATCATAATGTTCTTCTATCTGCATATTATTAAAAATAATTCCTGGTAATTACGATACAGCAATGTATCATGAAATACACCTTTCTCTATTTGATTTTTGTTTGCTTATATTTGCAAGTAGCTGAACAATTATCCATTCTGTGTAGGCTTATTTTTTTCTGTCCAGAAATGCTGTTCCTAAATATACTCCATCTTCAGAATTCCAGGTGGTCCCAAAAATGTGTCTTTGTACTAATTATATTAAAAGAGAAGCTACCTAAATAGGCCTAGGTTTGAACCAAACTCATTGCTCCCTTTCCTCCACAATCAAAATCCCACACATTTGACTAATCTTTTGGAGACAAACCCCACAGCTTTTCACAGTTGTTCTTCAAATATGAATACTTTATTTTAATTGTACATTGAGACTTGGAGCACATTAATGCAAGCTGCTGAGTGCTTTTAATTTGTCTTGTCTTTTGTCACTGCATATACTGTGTAGCCTCACCCTTCTTTGGGAGGAGATACTGCTGAAAATTGCTGGAACACTCATGTAAGATGCTTGTCTCAAGAGGAAATATATTTATGGGATTAGGATTAAAGGAATGTCTGTGTTTGTAGATTGCTTTCTAATACAAAGACAGTTCTGTTACTTTTAAATATATTGGCTTTGAAAGTGAAATCCTAATGAAACAGTCCATGCAAAATTCTTAGCAGTTGCATCTGGACAGTTTTCCAAGTAAAGTAATTTAGGAGGTAGCTGGTGAAATCCATATGAAATGCTGCAAGCTGCAGTTATATGGGATAAAGTCCACTTGGATATCAGTTTTTATATTAACTTTACAAACAAAGAAATGTCCCTTAGTTCCAAAGTTTCTGAACCAGAGGTCATGAAATGCTGGAAGGAGAAACCAGCTGGGTTTTGTGAATGTTTTCTCTGCTTTTGAGCTCTTCCTTAGGGTATGCATTATTGATCACTATCAAAATCAGGATACTGGGCTAGATGTAGCTTTAATTCTATCTTCTGAGGAATTCTGTTTTAATAATATTTTGAATTATTTGGACTTTATGTATATATTAACTGTACCATGAAACTATTCAGTCTCTATGATGTAATGTAAATTGAAAATCCATTTCAGAGGAGAAGGATTCAGCCAGATGAGAAACTAATGCTCAAACAAGCCAGGAGTCTTTTCTCATTTGAAAACAAACTGAAACTTAGCACACTCCCCATACTTAGGATATATAATAAGTTATGTGAAAAAAAGTCCAAGAACAAAAATGGTTACTCTTTAAAAGTGCTTCCTAAATAGGAATATCAGAGAATGGTTTGGGTTGGAAGGGACCTGGAAAATCATCTAGTTCCAATCCCTCTGCCATGGGCAGGGACACCTTCCACTAGACCAAGTTTCTCAAAGCCCCTTCCAAACTGGCCTTGAGCGCTTCTAGAGATGGGCAGACTGGGTCAGTACTTCACCACCCTCTCAGGAAAGAATTTCTTCTCAATATCTAACCTAGCCCTACCCTCTTTCAGTTTAAAGTTTAAGGTGCATTTTTACAATTTCCTATCTAGTGTGTATACAGAAACCAGGAAATAGGATCAATGGTTGCTAAGCAGACAAAACCAGAGCTAAATCTTATTTCTGAACTGTATGGTTCATCACAGCACTAGTTATATCAAGCTTGTTAGCTTGTTTCATATATGTATTTATAAAAAGCAAGTGTATTGCTTATATATTTTTCTGTCTTTATGCTAACTTTTATGTTACATCTTTCTTTACGTAGCTCTGCATATAGGATGTGGCTTGTATGCAAACATGTATGCAGCTGAAGTACAATACAGCAAATGTTTAAGTATTTTGTCTGTCCTTGAGCTCAACGGGACTAATTATCTGCCTATCTCTTTTACTTATATTCATAGAAGTACTAGAGGTCTGAGTCCTTTAACTGTAAGCTCTGTGGTAAGGTTTTAGGCATATTTACATCTATCATATCTGGGAAAAAACTAAAAAAAAAATATATAGTAAAAGCTTAAATTTTTGTTTTGTGTTTCTTCTATACAAAATGTAGGCTCAATTTTTGAATTGGAGCACACCAAGATACCAATCACTACATCTTATTTATATCTTTAAAGCATAAAATGAGGTGATAGAAGTGTAAAACACATTCAGCTGTTACCATCATATTCTTTGATAATGAAAATCAAAATTATGCCATCAGCATCCCTTTTAAGCCAGCTAACTGATGCTGCAGCTTTATGAGTCATTTCTTTTAACTGCTTTTTTAAAAAATGCTTTTTTAAAAAAAAAGTTTAATGCTGATAAAAGGTTTGAAAGTGATATGTATACAGATCTTACTCTTTTCATGGAACATAGGGAAAAGCAGTAACAGTTCAGGATTAACTCTATGAGCTAGAAAGGCAACTGCATTTTTTCTACATCTTGAGCTCTTTGCTGATACTGCTCATGAACACAGTGGTTTGAGATGTTCAGTCTGCCCACTGTAACTGCACTGGACACAGTGGTATATTGTATATAATTGTGTAGAGCACTGAAAACTACAGAGTGAGAGTGTTTATTCAACCAACACCTGATCTAATCTGTCACCAGGAACTTAGATGTGAAGTTCCTCATGTGCTGTACTGGGACCAGCAGCAGAGCAGAGCTCCTGAGCTACTCCCTTGCAATTGCTGCACAGCCATGGTGCTGCTGCCACCAGTGGTAATGCCCCGAGGGGACCATGACAGAGTGACTGCATCAGAAACACCCACGTGCTGTGGGATCAGGCTCTCCAGGACAGTTTGATAAGGACCTGTATCCTTTCAGGCCTTTAAAAGTAAGGTAATTGGGAATTTTCTTTTCAGAACAAAATGCTTTAGTTCAAGCCCCCCTTTCTTCTATGCACTATAGCAGCCTCTGGTTATGGTGTAACATTCTCAGCTTTGCCAAGGGTTGCTGTGGTGGATGAGGGCAGTTTCCCAGTGCAAATTACATCATATACTAGTCTTGAATGACTGTTCTGAGTTCAGAAATGGCGAGGGCAACTGTTGGCACTCTGCAGCACCAACACACCGCTTGCAGAAGGTCTCTTCCCATGGTCAGCATGATTGCCACTTGCCTATAAAATTAGTTAATTCCTGATTCCTGTGGATGACCGGACAATCAGGTCAGTGTAGCTTGGTTGAACTGCCACATCATCCAGGTCTTCTGCCACTGACGTTACTGCACAGCTGAGGTCCTCAAGGGTTCACATG
The DNA here is from genome assembly GCA_008694505.1 of Cyanoderma ruficeps. Lineage (NCBI taxonomy): Eukaryota > Metazoa > Chordata > Aves > Passeriformes > Timaliidae > Cyanoderma > Cyanoderma ruficeps. Next base: position 36,040,940 of record VZDJ01007753.1, read on the forward strand.
CTGTAGAGTTTCATACTTTCTCTGTATAAGCAGGGGAAGAAGAATTAGGAATGATGTAGAGATTTTCATTTGGGCCCACCACAAGGGGCTTTGACTGTTCAGGATTATAACCCATTCATTCTACAAGTTCATGTTCACAAGTTCAGGGATGGTGATGATTATTGTTGATTATTTATGGGATCTGTGATGCAATCTGTCAAATAAGTATGTAATATCTGTGGTTTTCAGAGCTTGGGCATCTTCACTAGGGGCAAAGCAGCACTCTCTTCTCCAAAAGGACTGTGGTATTGTCAGCCTTAAAGTGCATGTCTAATTACTGATAGCACTGCTCATTGCTATTCCTTCTCATCATCCTGCTCTACTAAGTGTTGGTCAAACATGCCCTGAGCTCTTGCAGATAGAGGACAAATGTGTCTGCAGGTGCCTGGCTGCACCAAACAGACCACTGAGGGCAGTTTCCAGATCATCATGACAACTATAGTCACCAGGTAATACCACAGTTGTCACGTATGCATTAATGAAAACTTAGTGATGCAGCCATAACTTGTTTCCATAACTTGGAACCTTTCAAGTTAGAATGGATGCTGCAGAGCAAAGTTGTATCCTTGATGCAAATTAACATTTATTACGAGGGCAGTTCCAAGACAAAATAGTGGTCCAAATGCAGACCGTTTTCTATCACATAGTATGGTAGCTAACAGCAATTTACCTATACTTACTCCTGAAAGGTGCAGTGAGGTGTTCTTGGAGATCCCACCACAGATTCATCTGATTGTCCATATAGCACTACTTAAGCCTGGAGGTTCATCAGGGAAATGATGCTCTGTCCTTTTGAGCTGTTCCCAGTACTTCTGGTTCTTGGAGTTGAAGGAAGCAGTGGAACAATGAAAGTTAATCTCTCTTCATCACAGGTATGTATGGAGGCAGAGATGTTTGTTCTTGCTAGTTTGGAGAGGTAGAGTTCACTGGAAGTTCTGTACACACAGCGTACTGAGACACCCACATTTCAAGGACACTAACTTCATGTAAACGCATGGGCTGGAATAATTTCTTTAGTGACCATTGCTGAGGAGAATTGCTTGGTGACCAGTGGTGGGTGCAGTGACAGCACCTGCTGGCAGACATGTGAACACAAAAGGAGTGGCATAATCCTGGAGGTAGCCCGAAAGACCTGACAGCAGGAGCATAACGTTTTTTTGGGAGCATGGTTCTATTTTTATAATGTGTAGGTAGCAGAACATCACTAACCTGCTTACCTTCAGATGGAATTGCTTGGTAGGAGCGAGCACCCGATCAGCCCTGTTACCATGCATGATGTGATTGGGTGTAACCTAGGTGGTGACAGATGTTCTTATCAAAGCAAGCACCTGTGCCTGCTACCTTGCCAACAAAGTCACTGTACTTTGTCCTGTGGACTTCCACTTTCTTTCCTTCTGAATAAGACTGGAAAGAAAAATTTCCCTCACTTTAGGAGTTTTTGTCCAGCCAATGCCCATCACCTTGACTGCTGTGTGCAGTGTTAGCTGACCAGTGCTGCCACAGGGGTATGGGAGAGGCTGGCACGAGTGGCCTGCAGCAAGGTCCCCCTGCATTCTTGTGCTGTCTTGGAGCCAGAAGAGGCCAAGAGAGATACTAGAGAGCTGGTATCTGAACCCAGCACAAAGAATTGTGGAGCAATTCCAAAGATCTGTAGCTCAGCATAGATCGGGAAACAATATTTAAATACTATCCTCATGCCCTCATGGTTTTTTTCAATTTCTTGAAGTTGAATAAGTGTCTCTTGTCATCTTATATGAAAACAACCATTGGTGAATGATCTGCAGTCTCTTCTTGCTATTGGTGAGTATTCCTGTTAGCAAAGTGCAAGGCATGAATGTAGCAGTTTTAAATCTTGATGAATTTCTTATTCTCCTCTTAGGTGTATACTGTGTCTTACTAAAGGTGCATGTAAATGAAGTGGCTGTTCTAAAACTTGTTGGTCATATGTATTTGTAAGGTGATGAGGCAGGAATGCAGATGTTAGGATATGATCCAAGGGGTTGGAAGGGCGTGTGAAGTCATGAGGGCTCATCTTTTGCAGGATAAAAAAGCCCGAATGGCTGGTGATCTCGCATAGGTTGTGCCCATGCAAGGGCAGAGCCCGAGTGAACTATTCTCTAGTCTTTGGCCATATTTCTCCACCTGAGAAACAATTTAGTTTGTCCCAGAGCAGAAGCTGAGTGTAAAGTAATACCAATGCAGTGGTTGCAGCAGCATACAGTGCTGTCTGAAATGGCTGCTTTGAAACTGGTAATTGCTTTCTGTTGTTTGCTCTTAATATACTGAAAGAAACTAGATGTTGTGTACCTTTTTTGCAAATAAACAAGATTGCATTGATTCTATCATCAGTTTCTCATCCTGGCATAATCTGCATGATCTCAGGTATAGGCTGGTTGCTTTAAGCAGCAGAGCACTAAAGGAAGCTAATTTCAATTTCTATTTGCAGTCCTCATCTAAAGGTGCATAAGCTTCAAAGCAAATACCCTATATTTCAAATGTAAAGTTAAATAATAATTTGCTGGATGAACTACTGTCTGAAAATACACAACACACTCCCCTTTCAGAATGATACACAAAGATCTTCTGTGCTTTGAAATGATTCATAGCAGATGGGAAGAAAAAGGATCATTAATTGATTCTTCAAATAAAAGATCACAAGTGTAACTGAGAAGACCCTGTTGGAAAATCAAATGGACTATATTTTCAGAGAAGCTTGTTCTTTTCACAGAAGTCTTCTGGCAGAATTTCAAATCAGCTTGATGATTAAACAGCAGGTCATTTAAAGCGTGTTTACGTTAACAAGCCTCTGTAACCATATTCATACTAGGACAAGGCATAGTGCACAAAGAGTTCCTTAGATTATAATTAGTTTAGATTACTTTCCATTATGTATTGGTAAAGGCAGCCCCTGGGCTGACTCATGTTTCAGGTTACCCTGCTGTTCCTGTTCATGCAGCAGTAGCTTTGGGTAAGGTATCTGCGTGACAGTATCTAAAAAACCCTGCCCGGAAGTTTTAAGTAGTGACCCTTGCACTTTTATGGCCCATGATCCCATACATGCCACCACCCATTCTTATTATCAAACTTTAAACTGAAAATAGGACAAAAGTGATATAAGCAATGCAAGGTTGTATTTCGTAAGAGTCTTTGGGCTCCTTGCTCCATGTCTCTAGATTACGCTGCATTAAGCCATATTCTTATTAGTCTGTCAGTGCCACTGGAGAAACAGACCTGTAATTTGTAACGCCAGAAATTGGTATTAACTACTTTGCAGTGTTCAAACCTGTTTATTAGCCTTACTACCCATACTTTTTACAGGCTGTGTATTCTCGTGTGTTTCATTTTTGAAACCACAGCAATGCTATTTTTTTACTTCTATTTCATTAATTCACTTGATATGTGTGAAGGCAAAGTAGTCACACTGACACTTCTGAAGAATGTTTTAATCCTTTGTGTTATTACATAATTTCTTGATTCGTTTTTATCTGGTGTGGTTTAGCACAGCAGTATGGACCCACCCACTGCATTTCAAAGTGTAATCTCTCTGACACTTAAATGACATTTTTCCATTTTCTTGGGTAATGAATAATTTACAATGTGGGCCTGTAAAGAGTCTATGTTCATATTTAAATATCTGTGAAATTTACAGATACACTTTTTCATTTTGAAAGCTCTAAGATAATATAAAATGTTTCACTTACTGCTCTTTCTTCTTTTTCCATAAAGAGCTTATGTTCTGCAGATTGTAAAAGTACTTCATAAACTGTAGCTTGTAAGATACATAACTTTGTAAGGCTGGTTGGTGGTTCCACTGTCAGAAATGAAGAAGGAAATAATTAGAAAAACTATGCTTAAGCTAAGCCTGTCTGTAATATAGATATATATTCACCTGTGAGTATAGGTGGGGTCAGAGGAGTCTAAATCTTACATGTCTGGGAAAACATTTGTGAATTTATTGTGTATTATGATTTCCGATATTAGACTATTTTGTCTCACACTAGGAACAGAAAAAGCTTGTTTAAGGTTAAAAATTGAGAGGTTAAGATATAACTGAGAGATACATCAAGTATATAAATTAAAAAGAGCCAGTGAGAGGAGAGAAGGCATCCAAACTCCCATATTGCCAGAGGATGCAGTCAGACAAACCAAGGAAGCAAGTGCTACGAAGGTCAGCCCAGCTTGGAGTTATGGAGATAAGGGTCTGAGCTCAGGGAGGAAAAGATGCAGAGATAAAGGCACACTGTAGGCAAAGAGGAAAAAAATAAGGAATAGCCTGGAGGATGCAAAGAGGCCACTCTGTCCATTGTGCAAGTCATGTGAAATGCAGGGCAGTCTCTTTATTAAATCTCGTCTGGAACTACATTTTTTTTCCTTCATGTCTTCCTCTCAACATGCTTTTTTCCTTGCATGAGTTGTGGAGTTTGGGGAAGTAGAGCATATTCTTTACAATCAGTTACAAAGATGGGACTTAGTATCAATCCCGTTTCAATGACCTCAGCAAAGATCAGCACAGCGTTGCATTCAGTCGCCTGTATTCAGCTAGTGCTCTGACAACAGGATATAGAAATGCTTAACGGCTTAGAGCTTCATATGACAACTGGGGATCACAATTTCTAATAAAAAAAATATTCACCCTTCAAATCTGGCTTTCTTGAAAGTTGTTATTGTCTGGGTAATGAGACGTTTTGAAAATCATCTGGGCCAAATTAATCAGTATGTATCTGCTTAATTCCACTGAAGTGGTGCTGCATAAGTATTTACTGAATGAAGATGTCAACTAACTATTTTATGTTACTTATTAAAGCCAGACCCAAGATCTGTTTAGAACTTTTATCAAAATGGTACTGTACTTTTACCAAACTGTACTTTCTGCCTGCCACTTTGATGCAAAGGGAGGTTTTTTCCTTGAATATTTATATGTATCTTTATAATATAATGTCATTTCAATACAATATTGTTTCTGACAAATTGATTTATTATTCTGAACTACTGATCTGTCATAAGCTAAACTGTCATCACTGCCTGATCACACAGCTCCCTCCATCATTTTCATCTCTTTCCAGCTTCAAAGTTTCATCATCTTTGTCAAGATCTGGAAGTGCAGTTCAGGATATGGTAGTGCCCACAAATCAGTAGTGGGTAAGTGCCATCTTGATGTCTCAGACAGCAATGTAATACTTATCCATTTAAGTTCAGTATGTAAAATTCAAGATATACACAAAATGCATTGAAACTCTAGAAAGATAAGTGTTTATTGTGCTTCTGATGTGGAAGCAGATGTTCAGGAAAATGTTCATCAAGAAGGAACTTGATGGTTCAGTGCTATGAACCTTTACTATATTGGTTGTTGGTGTTGAAAGTCAGTGAGTCTGATGTGGCCAGCATGATTTAGAACAAGGTCTTTTTTCAGTCTGGGTGCTTTAAGTATGAAATTTGTCATGCAGCCATTCAATGACCTGATTTTCAAATGCTGTTTATACAGGATTCTCTCTGGTCTGCTTTAGATGTTCATTCCATTAAAGACAATATACTGGAAAGCCAGCTCTTAGGAGCTGTTTAGGGGGACACCACATAGGATTCCCTCAGGCACAACAGCCATTCTATAAGCTCTGTCAGCCTCTCCTTTTGGAGCTTTTTAACACCCTGCGTGTTGTCTTTACTTGTGTCATGATCCAGCATACTGATACTATCATTATCTGAAACTACCTCAGAACAAAGTAAAGGAATTAAGAAACCTTTGCCAAGGCACAGATCCTGCTAACTGATTAACCACTGTCTCAAACTGTTTACTTAGAGAGCTGCTTGGGGCCCCTATGAAGTCAGTCTGTACACTTCATTAGGCAGAAAAAAAATGGAAAAGATACTTTAAGATTCTAATTACCTTCATGCTTTTCCCCAGTCCTTCCAAACATGCCATGTTCAGGAAAGCTCCAAGGATTTTTCAGGAAATTCTAGAGATGGTTGGGCAGTCTAAACCTGACTATGCCTCCTAGCTTAGAGAAATAGCATACTGAATTTCCAACTATTTGTGGGAAAGTCATATAGCAAAAGCTGGGTTTTACTGTGATCATCTCACCAGTTTTATTGTCTATCCAAATTTAGTAATTAATAAACAAAATAACAGCACAATCTATTACAGATATTGTACAGCAAATATAGTGATCTAAAGTTAAAACTCAGAACATTAATCAAATTGAATTTTCCCTGTTACTATATAAAATCACCACAGGAAAGTAAGTCTTGTCTCACTGTGCTTATACGAAGTTAATATTTAAATTATTCACTTTCTAACCAGTCATCATCAATAGTATATATTTATTCACAAGTAGGAGCAACAGGCCCAAGTGCTTCTGTATGATATGTACAGCTGACATTTCAGCATTACTGATATTCATAGTCCTGTAGCTGGATAGTCACTTGCTGTTATATGAATCAAAAGCTTTTAGGGGCCTAAATGTTTGCTGATAAAATCTCATAGGTCCTTTCTTTTCTGCTGCTAGGCACCCGCTTTACAAGAGGACAGTCAGGCTTTCCCAACATCAGAACAGGGCATTTGTGACAAAATACCTAGCTAAAGACAGCTTTGGTTCCAGGCTAGTTTTCTGAACTTCAGACTGTCTTTCAAGTCCAAGTAAACTAGTGGTTCATCAGTAGCAGGCCATCAATCCTAGGGAAGATTTAGATGGTTTTAAAGATCCTTGGAAATAATGAAAAATTATCTGAAAGAAACTAATGAACACATCTGGAATGTTTTATTAGAATCATTGTATTTAGTTTGAAATCTCTTGAATGAATCATTCCAGAGTGGTGTTACACTATTCTTAGTGTAAAGAGAATTTCTATCTTAAATTGATAGCTATAGGCCTGAATTAGTGCTCAGCGACATCTCTATCCAACTTCTTGTTATCTTTAAAGTGTGTGTTTGGAATTGTTCATGATTTCGTAATGAACATGTATTTGTACAGTGTACAGAGGGATAATGTAAAAGCAGTAAAGAAGAGCTAGAAAGTAGTAAGCTGCAGTTCACAAAAAAGACTGTTTTCTTTTGGCTGATAATATTATATAAAGATTTCAGAAGTAAAAATAAATACAAAGTTTACTCTAAATTTCAGTGCACCCAACTTGACCTTTCAGGGCTCTGCAAACTCTGGGAAACATTGTGGACAGACTAGGATAAAAGTATCATTTCAGTCAAAACATATCACTACTCTTCAAATTAATTACAGAATGATTGCTCAGACGTATAAATTTTTATACTATTCCACTCCATTCTCCAATTGTGAGAGTAAAACTTTGTACTATCATAGATTCAGAACAAAACTGTGGATCTTTAACAGAAAAGTTAACTTTTGCTAGAAGGGTTTAACATCTCATTATATATTAATTTAGTAGCATCTTTTAAAAAGAGCAGCACAGCTTCTCTTATGTTTATTACTTCTTTTGAATGACATCAAGAATGGCTTGTTCTGAATTAAAGAAAAACTTGGAGGTTGGTAATTTGATTAATTGGAGGATAGTTCAGTTTCTTTACCTAAAAGTGACCAAGGTTAAAATCATATGCATTATTTTTTTTAGTTATTTTTTAGTTATTATTTTAGCCAGACTTAACTCTTTTTCCTAATAGTGATGTAATAAACTCTTTTTAGTTATTAGTAGTTCAGGTTGAGAGAAAAGCTTGGTGTGAACTTTGTCTAGATTACAGAAAAACGGCATTTTAAATCTTCAAAAGAAGTAAAAAGAGGCAGATATTGATTGTAATTAGGAAACTTATTTCTGTACCTGTACCAGATTGTGTGACAAGGGACTTAAACATCTCTATGTGTGCTTTCCCAGTGGAAGAATAGCCACAGTAGTATCCACTTCTGCATAATTAATATTTGAAAATCATAATACATGTGAAATGTATTACAGTGACATTTTCTGAATATAGTTCTCTCTTTACCACAGGGTTGCCTTACTAATTGTCTAAAAGTAATTTGATCAGAGAAGTATATATTATAAATTATACCCTGGTAGGTTAATCCACTTGTGCTTTTGCAATTTTGAAGTTATGATGACTTTTGGAAAACTGAATACTCTAGAAAATTAATATTTATCAGGGAGGAAAGAAATGTTTCTTACATTATAGGGCAGCAAAATTTTGCATTTTATCCTAAACATTAAAGTTCATATCTCCAGCTAATTTGTAGAGAGATTCAGTTTCCATATAGTCATAGAATGTCAGTGAAATAACCCTTTGAATTTGGTCTCCGTTTTGAGTTATAACTTGGAATTTCCCAGTGATAATAACTTTGGTGGAACAAGAGGAGGAAATGTAAGCTAAGTTCTCCAGAAAATCAGAATTTAAAATGGGGGAAAAAAGGAAAAGAAAAAAAAAAGGCACTTTGTGTTTAAATTTATAATTATCTTTCTGTTAAGGAGGAAGAGATGCTTTTGACAGGAGGCTTGAAATCTCTCCTTCCCCATGTGCTAAGAAGAATAATTCGAAGCAACAGACTCAGTATTAGTAATACTTCAGGAATGGCGGAAGGTAAGTAAACCTAACAGTTCTCTGTGCAAAGTGATTCCAGTTTAGATTCATAACTATGTGGGGTTTTGTTTGTAAAGGATTGAAGAAATATCAAAAGCACCGAACTAAAGTGTTCTTGGGTGTTTTTGAAATCACATTGTAAGCACCTGACTCTATTTTTTGAATCATAAAGATATATCAGAGAAAATACACCATCCTACCTGAATAATGTACATGGACTTTGTTTTCAGTGTTTGCAGTGCATCCCTCGGCTTCCAATTGTCATTGAGAAATGATGGATGCAGAAAATATTTGAAAACTCTTTAACCAAATCTGGGGGTTTTTGCATGATATTATCACATTTGTAAGATGACCTACTATGTTCTTCACAGAGACCCTGCTTTATTTAGCACATCAGATATGCTTTGGGGAACAGTTAGAGATATATATTTACAGGTGTGGTTTTCTGCTTCATTTGTTGCAGAAGGCAAAGATTACTGGGTCAGCAAGATTGGGAATTATAAGGAAGAGGGAAATATTAGTTTTATACTCAGATAACTGAATGCATTCTGGAAGACTGATTTCAGTCTTGCCTCTCCTAGCTGGACTTTTATAGAAGCAGAGAAGTCTGTCATTGTTCTGATCAACTTTAGAAAACAACATAAACAAAATTACCATGGCAAATAGCTGATCAACAAAGCTGTGTGTACAATAGTAGCACTACTATAAAAAATGTTAAAAGTAATTTTATAGAACTGTAGTGAGTCTTGAAATTGTGGTTTTCTATCAGTTCCTGAGTTGAAAAATACTAATGGAAGACTTTTTATAATGTTAATAATTTGCAGTTTGCCCCAGCTGATTTTTTAAGTTAATTGATTGCTGCAGTAATTGTAAATGTATTAGTTCTAACATTTTTAGAAGTATTCTTGACATACAAAACAAGTTCATGAAAAAACAGTTTCATTATACAAAAAGAACCATTGTAACAAATCATCTTATGTTGTTGTTATCCAATTCTTTCTTACTGTCCTCATTGTCATTGACCATAGAAATTAAAAGCTCTTTTTAAACTTCTCTGAACTGGGACATGAGTGTGTTGAATTAATGCCTGGGTTGGTCAGCATATCCAACTCCACTACCATTGCTTGTGAATACATCTGTAATGACGGCTCCGTAATGCAAGTGAATCCATCAGGAGATATGGGTTTCATGTATACAAAAAGTAAGGATAGCTATCAGGAGGAGCAATAAAGTTCTCCAAATGTGTTAATGAAGCTTCCCGAGTTTATCAGGAGAAGATTCAGCCTGTTGTCTGTAACTAGCATGTGAAATTCAGTGTTGTCAGTTGTCAGTTGAATGCCCTGACTAAACCCGTAATTTTAAGAACTCATTAATATAACCAGCAAAGCAGAAAATGCCTGTGGATTTCTCATGGATGGCAGGGAATGAAATAGAGGGGTAACTGAATTTAGTGTTTTATTCAGTGGTAAATGCAGTATGTTTATTTAGCAAAAATATTTTTCTGTATTTAGCAAGAATCTCTTTCTGTATTTAGTAACTTTTGCTTGTAATAAAATGAATTTTTGTGCTGACTAGTCCCAAGAGAGCAGTTTGTGGACAAATTCAGTATGCAAATATATGCTTACCTCAGCCTTTGCTTTGCATTTTTCCATCAGGGATAGAATTCTCTTTGGATTTCTTTGTTAGCTTTGGTTAAGAGTAAGATTTGGCTCATTTTCTACAGCCTTTTGAAGGCAGCTCATTGATTTCAACTAAATTATTGCCTCTGATGACAGACTACTGCAGTATTTAAGAAAGTGCTTCTGTGCAGCCTCCTACTCACCTGCCTGATATCAGACAGTAATAACTCTTCAAGAGAATATCAGTACAGAATTTAGGGATTGTTAATTGCTGGGTTTATACACCCCAGACCAGTTGTACTCCAAATTTCCCCCCATTATTTGAACAGTTGATATTTCCATGCAGGAAAGTTTAAATGGCATTGTTATTAACTACTACTGTTAAAAAAATAATTTTTTGCTAAATAAATGAATGGGACCACTCTTCAGTGGTACTCATTGCAAAAATGTTAATGTTTTTAGAAGCTATTTCATAGTAGTAGTCAACAACCTTTTAAATCAATGCAGTTTCCAAGTGAAGAAAGTTAGCAGTTCTGTTTATTTTAGTTTTTTTCAGTTAGAAATTAATTAGAATTTTAATTAGAAATTTCTGAGATTCAGTACACAGTCAAAAGTTTATTCCTGAACTGTAATCGTATCTGTTTAATTGCAGCCCACATTAAAACTCCCTAGTGAAGAAATTTTAAAGAATATGCTACAAACATCAAGATACCAGGAGTTTACTCTTGGATTAATTTATATATTGGTGTGGTGAAAAATAATTGTGAAAGTGTGGTATGTTTAGCTCTGAGTTAACATTTGCAGATAAAGCATTTTCCTACAGAAAACCAATGTCCCCAGTTAGACAAGAAATTATGTTTATATATAAATTAATGAAAATTGTGTCTTCATATTCTGCTGCTACCCATATCTGCCAACTGTTTTAGCTGTAAATGACTTCACATATAGAGTGGGCCTAGCTATGATTTTTAAAACATTTCAAGAAGTTTGATCTAATTACAGAGTTCTGAATCAAAAATTTCCTTCAGGTAATTTTTATAAACCATCTAAAGAAATTCATACAGAAAAGTTATTGCTTCACAAACAAAAATCTGAATTAATAACCAGCCATTCCTACCTTCCACAATTTAAGGCTATAAACAGGCCAATGTTGTGATTTTGCACAAGTCCCTGGCTGATGACTTTGAGAAGTTCTGCCATGCAAACGATGGACCCCTGCCACTGCTGTACAGAAGTCAACCAGGTGACTGGAGATGCCCTTCCCTGAGTAGTGATTCTGATATCAGGTAACTACAGACCAACTCTGCTGGCCAATATTATGAAGTGAATGCTGGTGGTGATTAGGAGGATTTGAGGAAACAGCCTGGTTACGCTGCTGAATATTTTGAACAACGTTCTTTTCTTGGATTTATACCTTTGAGTGAAAACCATGTATGACTGCCTGATTATCTTGTTCTTGAGCCACATGTTATGATAATTGTCAGTATTACAAGTATTTCTCTAATCCAAAGGTGAATTTTTGGGTAATTTTTAAATATTTTGCAGTCTGAGCCTGCAGAATTCAATAATAGGGTTTTATATTTGCTTTGTTTACTAGAAACGAGGCCATGGTGTCTGCATACTTGTTTCAAACTTGAAGTTTGAAAGATGTACTCCTGTGGTAAACACTAAAAACAAGGTTTAAAACAGCTTTCTAATTTTTGAAAGCCTGAGACAAGACACGCATAAGGGGTCTTTACCTATAAAACCTAAAAAATCTCAAACTCTAACATTCTGTCTGCCGGCTTGGTTTTGTGCAGAGTGAGATGTTCTGGGGGTTATGCCTGTGTTTGTTTCATTATTAGTCAGAAAGAACGAAATGGATAAAGCAGGTTGTATGTTGTATCTTGTGGTTTCACACTGGGTTTATGTCAATTCAACCAATTCATCTTGTTTTCAAAAAATGCGACAAAGCTGTGATACCTTCTTATTTCACTAGAACTGACTGCCTACAGTACAGAAAATATGAGCATGGAGCTTGTACTGGATCACTGAAAAGCCTTAAGGAGTATTCTGAACAACTCAAGGACATGGTGACTTTTTATTTAGGCTGCAGCTTCTCTTTTGAAAAAGCAGTCCAAAAAGCTGGCATTCCTATCAGAAATGTTGAGCAAAAATGTAATGTGAGCATGTACAAAGTAAGTATATACACACACACACACACAATCTTTGTTGTAATTTCGCCTGTGAGTTTTGCTCATATTCACATCAGGTGCATATACCTATTGTTCAAATCAGAACTTTTTTTCTCTACCTACACAGTAACTTAAGGCTAGTGCTGAGCACATGAAGATACAAGGTAAAATATTCCCAGCCTCAGTTCAGTGTAAGGCAAATCTCCTTTTTTATTGATTTTTCATGACAAAGCTTTGCCCATTTCCTGTGGCAGCCATTTCATTTGGATTCTGTTCTGGTTTGCCCTCTCTGTTTCACCCAGTGATCCATGCACTGTTCTGACCATGTCTTTACATGTGTCCTGCTCTTCATACCAACTGCTGCTTGCAGTTGGAATATTCCTTTTATAAACCATGACAATAGCAGTTTCTTCTGTGTGACAGCCACATTCTGGATTTTTCCTGTGACAGTAGAGCCTTTAAACTGCACTTTTACTACAGACCCAGGCCTCTGGGCCAAAAGATGTTCCCAAAGACTTGAGGCGTCTACCATAGCCCTGAAAATTATGACTGCTCAAAAAATTTATAGTGTACATTTTAATGGTAACAGAAGTCTTAGAATAATTCTGGCTCCAGGAAATAAATCCCTTAATACTGAGAACATTGAAGTACACATCTGCATGCCATTTTCATTTAGTTCAGATTCTGTGCTACTGGAGAAAGGTTATTGTTGTTTTCAGTGTTATTGTTACACAATCCATGCTATGCTCCTGATCAAAATGAAGGTGCAAAGGTATCTCATATTTGAGTCCTTCTACCAAGCATAAAGAAACTATGAAACTATCTGGCTGCTTCTAGCATTTCAGATTTAGGAAAATTTTATAGTTTATAGCACATTAATGCTGTGAAGAACTGCACAGTGTGTTTCTTCAGTGACAGGTGTGATTATTATTATCATTATAAAGGCTTTAAATGAAAGTTTTCTAGACAGCTCTAGCTTTCTGGATGTCTTGTTTATGTTCAACTGCAACTCAGATATCTGACATTTTTTCCTAAAAAGCTGACCTGCTTTATTTCTGAATAGAAAAGGTGCCTCAGCCTCTCAGTTGATGAGGATGATGAATTCCATAGAGCCTTTGTAGAGGCATGAAAGATTTGTATGGAACTGTCATGCAGCTTCTGTACAAGTGGGTACTGCCATCAGCAGCTGCTGACCCTGACGTGTTACAGGGCACTGCATTCAAGTACAGAGGGTAGATTCAGTCTAAGTAGATTTGTAACTGTGCCATAGTTTTCTATTAGCTTTTTCACCTTCTGTAGAGGGAACACATCATTGTTTTCTGACAATATTCAACATACACTGAGCTGGTCTAGCTGTGTGCACCAAAACAAGGAATGCATTAAGTTGAAAGTTTTAGTGATCTGTATGATGGAGATAAATGATGGAATCTTAAAGGGAAAAAATACAGGACGCTACGAATTTTTTTCAAAAGGATTTAAAATTAATGTTAGAATACAGCCTTTCTAAACTCAAGTACAGCACAAAGATTTAGATTTATTTATTCTAAAATTTTAGAAGTATTATTCAATATTCCTGCTAACACTGGATTCTTTTGAAATGCCAGACATCTGTGCCTTGCTACAGCATTTCTATGTTTCACTGCAACTTAGTCGTCACAATGAGACCTATTCCTGAAAGCAAGTTGGGGGCAGCTGTGCTAGCAACGTCTGAATTAAAAGAAGCCCATGGAGCACCAATTCACATAGGTGACCCTGGTCAGTGCTTTTCAGTTCTCATTCTGCATGCACCTGAGTATAAAAGTGAAGGGGGAAAGCATGGGAAGTGGTAGGACTGAAATACCTGCACCACTAAATCTGTTTGAATCCTTTCTAAAGGATTATAACAAACCTGAATATAAAAGGGAAAAGGAAAAAAGAAAAAAAAAAGAAGGTTTTGAGTGAGCTGAACACATAGATTTCATAGATAAAAGATAGTTGTCGGATGTAGATAAGTTATCTGGCAGGGGTGGTTTTGGTAAAAAGTGTAATCACATTTTTCTGAAATGCGTGCAGTTTCATTTATATGTGAATAATTTCTTGCTGTCAGAGATTCCAGTGACAGGATATCAGTGACTGACAGCATGTGGAGAAGTATGTGTGGATGCATTTTGTGTCTTAGTGGTTGAATGTGAAAGTAAATACTGCATTATTTTTAAAATACTGAAATAGAGCACAACACTTAAGACAAAATGAATAGAAATATGACAAGATTTTTTTAAAATCTAGTTTGAACAAAAATGAAAAAAAAAAATAAGACAGAAGGCTGTTTGAAAAAGAACAAAACCAAACAAACATCTGTAATATGAAGACAGGTTGCAATAATTTCCCATCTGCTGTCAGAAGTTTGGTAATCATGGGCTACATGCACAGAAGGATCACATTGCAGGCCATGGAAGGAGATGTCATTGGTTAACACAACACTCCAGTAACGTACTTGAGTAACGTATCTGAGTACTTAAGCCTGACAAACTAGGAATAAGTCATTACAAAAGAGTAAATTATCATATATATACATTATATAAATTAATTTCAGAAAAGAGAGTGCTATATTAAAGCAGCTGAGGAAGTTAAAACCAGGGGACGATAGCAAGTGCTTAGAATGACCCAGATTATTACAAGTAGGTGTTAGAATAAAGCAAAAGACAATTTAGTGAAAGGCAGCTAAGAGTGAGATGTATTTATCTAAAACAGAGAGGAAAAGAGAGATTGATCATTTCTCTAGCTAAAGAATGTAGGAAGTTAACACAGTAGAAAATGTGTTCTAGAAAGAACTCATTTTGCATTGCAATAATTTATTCCTGTTTGCCAGTGCTATGAATAGAATTCTTCTGTTGATCCAGAAGATTTATATTATCTTGGAAACTCAGCATAGATGTCTAACTTGCATTTTGTTGCAGAAATAAGGAAAATGCATTTTTACTGGTATTAGCGAGTACAAAAGAGAGGGAAATCAAGTCAGCCCAGGCTCTGAGGATATGAACTCAAAGGCAAACTAAATGTTCCACTTTAGGGGGATTTGACACACTCGAACTCTTAAGTCAGTGTCATTGAATGATGTTTGGGGTCCACTCCCCAGCTTTGCAGTATTACTGCTTAATTAGAATCACTCATGATTTCATTTTTGATCAATTCCAGGTCTGCTGGGAATACAAGATCTTTCTAAACCAGACTATGGAGATCCAGTTCACCTTCATCCTGGTGATATTCCAGTGTTTTGGGCTTGTGGAGTAACAGGAGTAGAAGCAATTATCAACTGCAGTATGTGCTGCTTAGTGGCTCTTTAAATTATCCCTCAATCTCTTTTCTCTTTCTCTATTTTAGTTTTTTTAAAAGGAAACTGAATTGGCTGATTAGCAGGCTTGATTTTAGGGGAAGATAAAAAGCACCCCAAACAACAAAAAAAGCCTTTGGCAGGAAAGTTTTTGTTGTGAAATAGAGGTCTACTTTAAAGAAAATTCTTATTGAAATTTCACCACTTTTGTGTATTTTAAACGTTTAAATCTATAGCTCTGGTAACATCAAAACATCTTTTTAAGCACTATAAGAAACAAGAAGTTTAAAGGCAATAATTTTTAAGCTTCTTTCTTTTAAAATATTATTTTGTACTGCATTGAAGTAAAGCAATAGTAAAGGAAACAGAAAAAAGGGATAAAAAGAGAAAAGCCAGAAAGCTTTCCAAAATGTTGTCAAGAGCTAGGAAATTGATTGACATGGAAAAGGGTTCTTAAGTGTCTCATGGAGAATGTTGAGCTTTTAGTTTTCTCCAAAATTAAGTAGATGTGACACATAATGAAACTTTTTCTTCTTCACAGTGTTTCTGCGCTGTGTGCAGTCATTTATGCAGGCATGAGCACAAAGGGCAAGAAAATGCAACAAAGCCATAGTAACAGTATTGTGTACTTCTCTAACTCACTAGTGTGGAATGAAATACTGCATTTTCATTCTTACTGAAAAAGAAGCTTAATAATTGTAGGCAACATATTTGGGAGAACCCTGAGAAGTCATCTGCTTTGTCCTCCTCTCCTTGCAGGATCCTTGTGGTTTCTTAGAGATGTTTACCTGAACTTCTCTCAACGCCCACTCTAATATGTTCAGCTCTAAGAGGAGTCTTCTTTCTCTTTCTTACATACAATCTCTTTTCCCCAGTCCCAAATCCATGCTAAAAATCCTACACTTCCCTGAATTCTTCAACAAACCTATTCATCTTCCTCTTTCCCCTCTTGTTGTAGGGAAAAGAGGGAAAAAAATTGCCAATGTCTCTCCAATCTGTTGCACAAGTGGCTGTCTATCTTGCCCTTGCCTGGAACAGACTTTCACTTTTGTTTATTTCTCCATTTTCTACATTAAAACCAGTTGTCATTAGTGCATTCCAGGAAATATTTGGGTAGTTTTTATTTTGCTGTGCTACTTTTTGAGCCAGGAAGTTTAAAATACGCCATACCACTCGTATCCATATTTTAGAGGGATCTGCTAGCTTGTCACAAGAAGCTGTCTGCTCATAGGGTTTGGTGAGGTATAGTTAACCTCAACAGCCATGTTCCCCAGGTGCTTTAACTTGCTAGTCATAGAGTCCCAACAGATGTAGCTCAAAACAACCATGTATGTACTTAGTAAAGAAATATCTTTTCCATTTTCACCCTCCTAACAAAGAAAGTCTTGCTTGTTTAAGTATATCAGTTATGATTTACCTAACAATGTACCGATTTTGCCAAATCGAATATTACGTAGATTCAGACTTCTGGAGTCAGTATAAAGACAGGAAATATTTTCAGCTTAGGGACCTACTATGCTGTCAGGTCTAAAGAAGCTTATTTTTCTCCAGGGTTTTAGAGGCTACTTGTATTTCCTTTGCTAAGTCTTACTGGTCCCCTTTTGTCGTTACTCCTTGCCAGTTTAAATTGTCAAGGTTTAACCCCAGCCAGCAGGATCGGGGAGAGAATTGGAAGGGTAAAAACTGGAAAACTCATGAGTTGAGATAAAGACAGCTTCATAGGAAAAGCAAAAGCCATGCATGCAAACAGAGCAAAATAGGAAATTAATTCACTGCTTCCCACAGACAGGCAGGTGTTCAGCCATAGCCAGGAGAGCAGAGCTCCATCACAGGTAATGGTGACTTGGGAAGACATATGCCATTACAACAGCCTTTTTGGGAGGGTACCAGAGTTCCATTCTTAGGTTGCCTCAAGTTTAGGCCAAAGAGGACATTCTGGGAAAAACTGATCTCAACTACCCACATGAGCTTTTTAAAAGTGAAAACATTTTCAGATGTACATGTATACATTTCTTTCTCAAAGTGTATTAATTGCTCCAATGTAACTTAAAATATCACCTGTTTTTATAAGTGTCATCAGGCAGGGACTCTGTTGTTACATTAAGTAGTTTTTTGAAATGTTATCATCCCTATAACTTGTCCATTGCAATAATAACATTTAACTGAAATTTTTTCCTTCATTTTAGGAGCTCCATTAGCTTTTACTCATTCTCCTGGCTGCATGTTCATTACCGACCTAAAGAATGACAGTGTCAGATCCTTAGGAGGAGTCCCACAGGTCCACTGCATCTCTCAAGATCCTCTGCATTTCAGTATTGTGTCAGCAGAAGCAGCCCAAAAGATAAAGACACTAGAGACCCTAATTGGAATAGATCCAGGTATAATCAAAAACTGTCTCCCTTTAATGGATTCATTATGGGGTAGATACCACCTATCCTGACTTTTTAGATATTTTAAATTCAAGAACACAGTAAGAATATAAAGGTGATTTTAAGAATTCTTTGTGGAATACAGTGAGTTTATATAACTAGGTCTTATGTTTTCTGTTACTGTAGTTAATATCAGAGTCTGGCCAAAATCATTCATTGTGGGTAATGGAATAGCTGATCTTGGTGACTGTATGCTCCCAAAGTACACAGAAGCAGACTGGGGAGCCAACAGGGAATAAGAACTGTTCCTTAGTAAAACTGAAATTGGTATGTGAGGTGCAGGGCACCTCGGCTTGCTGGTAACAGCTAGATGGGTATTCACTATGGAGTAAATAGCACATTTCTTTACATATGTCCATGACTACTGTGGTCCTACCAGAAACTCTAGTAGTTACACGTGTTTTTCAAACACCACTTTCGGATGGGGGGAATTATATTAAATTCTGTTGACATATCCATCACTGAGGTGTTGTATGATGGACCAAAAGTGACCAGGTCACCACAGAAGGTTGAGCAGTGGGGCTGCCTGTGTGTGCAGGGAAGAGGGAAGTAAAGGCAAACTGAATAGTGCAACCATTCCTAAAATACACACTGAGTTAGTCCCCTCTGGCTGCTGTAAAGTCTGAGCTCAGTGTGCCATAAATTTTCTGAAATCCTCTGTAGGCAGTAGTGGAAAACAGCTTACGCCCAGGACTCCCAGGCTCTGGGTTTGGGCTGTGTGCATACATTTGGGTCTGTGTATTTTTACTCACAAGGCCTCTCCCACTCTCTGGAGCTGGCTTGGCATGATGCCATGCTCTGCAGAAATACAGGACCTAACTTAAAAGTTAGCTTGTTTTATTGCTAGAGAAGAGTACAGTACTTTGTCTCAGTTAATATACTCCACTTGTGTTCTGCTTATGCTTTAAGTTTTCTGAACTTTTCTCTCTGTCCATTATCTATGAGTATTGCCTGTGTGTTATTTAGGAGGAACAGAGGGGGAAATGCCAAAGGGGAAATTGAGGACAAAAGAAGGAAAATTTGGGGGTGAAGTGAGCAAGAAGAATGAAGATATGAGGAGATTGGAAAACAGCAGTGAAGAGTTACCTCTATAAGCCCATCATGCTGGTACTCATGGTTTTCTTGAGTGCCAGCAAATCAAAAGAACTGAGCTGTGAACTTTTTTCCAAGTGACAGTGAAGGAACATGGGATAGGAAGTGTTTGAACAATGAAAGCTATACACAGATATTAGTGTTGCCTATTTAGGGACTGACCCATGAGAAGAGACTTCTATTAATATTCACCTATTTCTCAAGGTCTGATAACATGGTTCTCTACTGCATGAAGTGTTACAAGAACTTCTAGTAGTCACCTGGATACCACTGCATTAATTGAGTTTATTAATCCCCAGGTAACTTAAAATGTCTTTGAAACCTCACTTCTGAGGTTGATCATTTCATTAAGTGAAATTTATTTGGGAATTAAATTCCTTCTCGAAGGGGATGGAGTTAAATAGAAACAAAGGACCAACTTACACATCTGTAGTCTGCATCAGAACTTCTGTAAGGTCTGGGATGCTTGAGTTGCAATCTAAATGCAGTAGCTAAACGTGGTCTAGCAGGTCTGTCAAAAGAAAACAGAGGGTCAAAGGAAATTAAACAATATGCAATAAGCTCTCAGAAAAAACAATTTACACTTATACCTAGAAATGCTAGGTATAATAATTTTCAAAAGCTGACATTCTTAACCTGGAAACTCAGCCCATTACCTTCATTACTCATATCTTACATCTTCTTAGGTTTCCTGAGGAAATTACCCTAATTCCTGCCTTGACCAGAGGTGTTTCTCCTTTTTTTTAACCCATTTTATGTCACTAAAGTATGCACTTTCACCCAGAGGGAAACTTCAAGGGGAGAATGGTGGATTGAAGTGTACTGATCTCTTTAAAACCACTCGTCCAGGGGAGCGGGGCATAAGGCACCTGCAGCGCCCGGGGGAGCTGCTGGGCGCCTGCCTGGCCATGTCGCACGCGGGCTCCGTGCTGATCACCACGGGGTTCCCCACACACTTCGGCCACCAGCCCCCCGAGGAGAACGACGGGCCCCCGGGAGCCCTCGCCATCGCAGCCGTGCTGCAGGCCTTGGAGAAACAGGTTGCCATAGTTACAGATCACAGAGCCATGGAGCTGAATAAAAAGATTATTGAAGAAGCTGTTCGACTAGGTAAGAGACATGGGGGTTTTCAGATTTTATCTTGCTAATTTGAGCCAAGGTTTGCTTCAGTTTTAATGTGTCACTTGGTACAGGACTTTTTTTTCCCAGAGAATGAATCAGAATTCATCCTCTAAGCTCTGCTCATCGTTGCTATGATGACATTGTGTTAACCTAGCTAGCATCAAGTTAATGTGTACATATCTGGGTACTGATTCTGGATGACTTGCTTGTGATATATTCTGGATGTCTGTTCTTATTGTAGACCTGTTTTCTACCTAAAGGTCCCATTTAACAACATCTAAACAAGTTTAAACTAAAGTAAGGATATAGGGAGCTCATCAAGAACTGTGTAAAGAGATTGAATTCTTACTGTTCTAGCAAGTTTGCTTTCTTATTTTTTAAAAGTTACTCAAAGATACATTAAAAAAATAAAAATTATGTAGTATCTGAATTTCATTTTGCTTTCCTGTAGGAATCCTGAAGAAAGCCATCCCTCTATTGAGTTATCAAAGGGAAAGTGCTGATTCAGCTTTAATGTTTTTGTGTGAGAATGGGAATCCTGGAAGACCTAGGTATGTGTATTCAGTTTTTGAGAATGGGTCACACTCTACTGTGAAAAATTATAATAAAAATAAGGACCATGGTCTAAGAAAGCACAATGGCTGCAAATCCTTAAGACTTTGAATGCAAACAACAAACTTTGAAGCCAAACACTGTTATTGGAGCATACACAGAGTACACAATTTTTGCATTTTTCTGCAATTATGCACTTCTGGAGTACAAAAACCCCCCAGTTCTTCAAATATCAATAGTTCTTTTCCTTCAAAAAATTTCCAGAAGATTTTCAGCTGTTATTCTATAAATATATGTACACACGCTATATATTATTTTACAATTTTTAAATCAGTGAGAAGATCAAAAAGTATTATATCATAGTGAAAGGGCTGAGAAAAGAACTGGGGAAAGTGTGCATTTTCTAGAGCTTTAGCTCTAGTGTGACAGCTAGGGAATCTGATCTGGCTTACTTAATAAACTGTCACATGTTTGTAATGGTGTGATTAGGATTAATGCACTGGGGAATTTGCTGAGTAGCTGTATGCTCATTTCATTACTTAGCATGCAACTTAAATTTCCTTGAAGTAGGAATACCTTGCTCATTTTATTGATCTTTCCTTGTAAAGCATTTTAATATATTTGCCCTCAGTTTGCATTCTTTAATAAAAAGGTCTTTCACCCTGGTACTTGCTTCATTAACTTATTGAATTCCCATTTCTTTCACAGGTTAGTGTGTACTGTAATAGTATGCATGATACTGTCTTCATTTTTTTATGTGTTGTTTTAAAAACATTTTTTATATCTATGCTTAATAAAACTACAGGCAGATTCTATTTAAATTGGTGCCTTAGCCCCCAAAAAGCTGAAGTAAGTATTTTTTTTAAGTAGACAGCTAACCTGCTAAAGGTCTCTGGAATCACTGTTGGTACCTACCCACAAGAACATTAAGTAATTCAGCAGAATTAGTAACCTCTTGACAGTAAAATCAGAGAAACAGAAGCAAAATAGCTTAATTCTAACCTACAGTGGCAGAACTGAGTACTATGGTTCTACTTAAAATGTAGGACAACTGCAGTACATCTGTCTACTTTCACAAGCAGCAAAACAGCCATAGACTTAAAAAATAAACCCCTCAAATCTAAAGACCCAAACCCAAACATTGCCTAACTAGAAACAGATGAATATTTGCCAAGCAATGTACTTTAAGCAGAGAATATATTTGCACTAACAAGGATTTAGATGATCATTAATTTTTCACTTTTCTGTTTTCTTTGCATACACTTACAGAGACTAATATTTTACAAGATACTGTCTGCTTTAATGTGAAACAGAGCCAGGTCAGATAGCTGATCCAAAGGATTGCTGGCTAGGAGGATTGCAGGAACTTCTCCATTTCTTGGTAGCAAATGTGGTTTGGGGAAGCTGCACTGAAGCTATTTTAAAAAACCCTAGACAACTACATTCAGAAATAACAAAACAATATCCAAGTTTTACCTTGAATCCCAAATGATCAAAAAGCAGAACCAAGCACAAGCAACCAACAGAAGAATTTTTCATGTGAAAATCACAGCTTTGACTTCTCCCCTCTGTTTTTTCACTCACCTCTAACCAGATTTGATCACCTGGTAGCAATAGAACGTGCTGGGATGGCTGCTGATGGCAATTATTACAATGCCAGGAAAGTTAACATTAAACATCTCGTGGATCCCATAGATGAACTATTTTTAGCTGCACAAACCATTCCAGGAGTCACAACAACAGGTAGGTGTCAGTTTGTGTGATACTCTCAGAAGCAAGAGAAGCACAAAGCAGGAGCTCTTACTGGCAGGGAGGGGAGCAGGAGGCAGGTGCTGAGTGGTTGCTTTCAGGCTACAGCTGTTTGTTGTGATTGGAAAAATTACAAGTTTCTGTTGAAGGATTCTCAAGCCAAAAAAAAAAAAAGAAAAAAGGATTTTATTTCAAATTTATTTCAGGACAAAACAGCAAAAAATCAAGCCCAGATGTATTAGATGTATTACCTGTACATAAGTCTATGTGCATACACTCTAAGTGGAGTTTTTGATAGTGACTTTATTCTGGTTTTTTTGTGTTGAAGGCAACATAGAACATAAGTGGTTGTTGGATGGTAACATTACCTATTAAAGCGTTGGCTTTATGATTGTTACACAATTGTTACAGAAACTTTGGTTATATTGTCTTTAGCAGTACATGCCTTTAAGCACAGATTACATATTTGCATCTATTAAAATAGTGCCTTCTCCACCAAAATATGTGTGTTTAGTAAGAATCTTTAAAGGAATCCCTGGTCCTTCCCACCAAAACAACATTGGCTTTTGCTAATATCTGTAATGAGAATGCTTTTGTCAACATGCTGCTCCTCTCTTTAGGCAATAAACCTTTCGTTCTTGAAAACCTATCTGTATCTGATTTTGAAAAAATATGCCAGAGACCATTGTATAATATCCTTGTACAATCAAATGCTTCCTGCTACCATGTGTGGCCCAAATGGGAGTTTTGGGGATGTATAATTTTAATGTAAATATTAAAATTAAATTAGAAATAAGTCTCCATGCCAGACTGATTTCTGTCACATCAGAACATGTCTGCTAATTTAGCTTTTTTTCTTCTTGTAGTGCTGTGGACTTTCTCCTAAGTATTACCAAAAGTATGGGACCTTTGGCTTCCCAGTTTTGTTGTTTTTCAGATGTTTCCACAGAATTTAGAGAGCTTCTGCAGAGATGATGCATAGTCTGATTTCACTCTATTGGTATAATTTGAAAGCTGTGTAGCAGAGGACTTCACTGATTTTATTTTTCTTATTGCAAAGTTTGCAATACCTTGTATTTAGGTTTACTCCAGTTTTTTTCCTATTCATAAGATGTACCTTCCAACATTCAGAAGGAAGCACTCTAGATGTCACTGTCTTGGCAATCTCAACAGAGGACAAAGATTGACTGAACAAGTATAGGAACAGCTCTGTTTTGTAAAGATGTCTAGAAAAACGCCTCAGAGCTTTATCTGCTGCTGTTAGCTTCAACTCCTGTCCCTGATTTTAGGTTGTTGATACAAGAATTTGATCTCTCCAGCTACTTACATAACATCACATCCTGATTCCTTTTGTAAAAATACCATAATCTCTTCAAATATCTCCCACAGCAGCTCAAAGTATATTATTCATTTGCTGGAGTTGGGAATGTCCTGCCAGCTGAGAATTTGAATCTATTCAGCAGAATGTAGTTTGTTTCAAACATTCTCTGGACATTCAAATATACTATGAAATGTCATTAATAAAAAACACCACAGACTTTTGAAAAAGAAGAAAAGCAATTATTCAGATTCACTGGGTCTCAGTGCTGTGAACTTTCTCTAAAGAGGTTTCTGCATAGAAAATGGTTTAACAAGTCAGAGGCTTCAAAGGACAATAAAGGGATCTGCTCTGACCTCCCATGGCATTTATGTGCGTGGATATTCTGCTCTGGAGAACTGAGTATCTACAGGAAAACAATGTAATTGTTTCTCACATTGTCTGTTACCTAGTTAACATTTCTTGTCTTGCTTATTACACTAATTTTTGGTGTCTGTTATTTTTATTGGGTATCGATTTCTGGAGTTGGATGTTGGGTTTTTCAATGTGTTTCTTCAAAGTGTCATTTAACTTAGCCACTGTGGCCCTTGTGTTTTGTCTCCCATTACTGCTAGCAATGTGCTGCTACTGATGAGAATAAATTTTTTTCTGGTGGGGCTATCTTCAACTTTCTTTATGGTCAGTAGGAATTTGGAGGCATATGGCTAGTTCCAAAATAAATACAAATATTGTACAGAATTAGGGTGAAGTACTTGGATAACCTTATAGGCTAGAATACCAGAAAGATCGAGGTTTCAGCCTACAGAAGTTCTTTATATAGTGTGCTCCATGGCAAGAAGCACCGTGTCAGTAGGTGGAGAGGGGAAATGTTAGAACATTTGTTACATGCTGATTAATTGCTGTCAAGTGTTGCATTTAAAACAAGACCTGTGTTTTTTAAAAAGCTCTGATCTGGTAGTTTGACCAAAGACAAAGCATGACCAGTGCCTACAAATTGTGTGGGTACTGAGATCCCAAAAACTCAGGGATTGAGGAGCCTTGAGGAATTCACAGAGTAAGAAGACATGAAAGGCTGAGTTTGGAAGGGACTCATTTTCCATGTAAGACTGAAATAAAAGATTAAGAGATGTTACTGGAACCACATTTTATTTTTTTCAGCTGTCATACAATCGACATAGCTATATGCTATTTATGTAGGAGCTAATTAAAAGCTTTCCAAAGTACTGCATGAAAAAATGGGGTCACACATTTTCCTTTCATACAGAAAATTTTTAGCACAGAAGGCTGATGTCTCCTGCATATTTCATGAATGTAGTTTCAGAAAACAATGTAGTCAGTGGGAACTTGCATGGAAGATCCAGCAAAACTATTTTTCCTTTGCCTGGAAAGAAATTGGGTCTTTAGAAGAGGATTCATCTTGCCTATTTTCAGACATCTATATTTGAGATGTCTGCCTTGGGGTGAGATGAACTGAATGTGTGAAGGGAGTGTTTTTTCTTTAAAAACAGTGTAGCTGACTGGCTCCTGTGTGGATGGCTGCGTTTGCACAGGTGAATTTCACTCTGGAGATCTACAATAAAATACAGTTCTCTGGCAGTGTGTGGAGGAAGAAGAAAACAGATGGGACAGGAGATTTCAGCGGGGTGTTCTTTTGCTCCGTGTCAGACAAATGGAATCCATCCACAGCAACAGATCTACTAATTGTGCAGCCATCCTGGTGACAGGACTCCTGCAAAGACAGGAAAGCAAAGCAGGACTGATGGAAAAAGCCCTGAACAATGGATATATTTCAGTTAAAGAAAGTGTTGGTTATCTTCATGGGACAAGGATTCATCTTAACCTTTTTAAAGAATATTAAGAACAAAAATTTTGAGTATAAGAAAAATCAGAACATTGTGTTTGATTCTTACAAAGCAGTAGAACTTCCAGACTTATATACAAGGCTAGAAGCACCAGGATTATATCAATATCTGTTTGAAAAGTACTACCAATAAAGAGATTTTTGAAAGCACCATTAACTCCCAATGGTGAAATAAATGTGAGCAGATTATTAAAGCAGATAAAAAAGAGTAGCTGTTCCATGGCAAATCCTTTTATGTAAGCTATGTGTCACTCAGTTATGCCCCACTTGACTGGATAGACTTAAGGAATCAAATAAAAAATTGCTGCTGAGAAATAACTTTCCATTTTACTTAAAGAAGAAATTTGCTACAGACACATGAGATATTTATGCAGTTACTAAAAGTGTTAAATTTACCACTTTTCAGGGTTCGAAGTGTAAATTATAAATATTTAATTTCTTTTCTGTAACACATGGTATACATTAGAGCACAGTCACATTTCAAATTCAAATCTGATACATCATGGTGAGAACTTGGAGCTCTTCATTGTTCTGTTTCACAGACGTGGTCTAGGATTTTTCTGTAAAATCTTCAAATTGGAGAAGTGCCATTTGGACTGATGGGTGGAAGAGAAATTCTAATTTCTAACTAAATAGTAATAATAAATAATTAATAATTATAAATAATAATTTTAATGTTTTAATATATTGATAAGAGACTAGAGGTACTATCCAGCTTTTATATAAACTGCTACTGCTAATTTATATAATACCCTCATCTCCAGATATCTAAATGACATCTGATAACTTTATGTCCCAAATATTGGGTTGCCTAGAATTTTCCTGAAATTGCATAGATCCCACTGATTTTACTAAAATCACTAAGACAAATACACAATATTTCTATTTGTGTGACCAAAATTAAGGTCCCGCATCCAATATACAAGAAAATTTAAAAGACTAGCTATTTTTTGGTAAGTGACTATGGAAAATGGAAACAGTAATAGTATACAGGGCAGGGCTCTTTGTGCACTGTGGCACGTTAGTGATCTGTATCAAACAGAGGGGCAGTGCAGTTAGGCCTGCTTCTGCCCAAATCCTTATGGATATTTTTGCTTGTCTTTCTGCAATAATTGTCATTTATATTCTGTTTTTTTTAATTAAAGGTTGTAACAAGCCAAAGTTTTCTATGCTTGCTTTAAAATACCATGCTGGCTGATTTCTCAAGTTGATTTGGCTTTAATTTTCTATCTTCTTTCTCTATTTATGCTGATGTATTTGTGATAACACATTATATATAACACTCATGTAAGGCCTTTCATAAGCAAAATTTACTGTCTTGATTCTGTCTGCAGTTCACAACCACTTGATAATTTTGATTTCTTTTGCATACACGCAATGTACAGTGTACATTGCATGTATAAACTTAGAGATTGGCATGTAATAGATGGTGCTTTCAGCTCTTTCATTCACAGTCTTCTGTTTTTAGGTGCTGTGGATGAAAAAGGATAAACCATCTCATATGGAGCTATGAACTATCACAGCAACTGTGGGGAAGAAACTGGATGTTTTCTAAAGGGATTGTCAGTTATATGCTGTGTTCATACTAATTTTGTCTTTTTCCCTTTTATAAAGGTGTTGGAGATGGAGGAAACGAATTAGGAATGGGCAAAGTAAAAGATGCTGTAAAGAAACACATAAAAAATGGAGACGTTATAGCTTGTGATGTTGAAGCTGATTTTACTGTTGTAGCTGGTAAGGGATTTTTGGTGGGGTAGGAGAGTAACTGATGTTTGAGAATAGAACTGACAAGGAAATATTTGTCTTTCCAAGTAATTTTTATTGGCCCTTTCCAAGTCATCCTCAGCAAACTGATCTATCTTTGTATTATGTATATTTTCTGAAGAGTTAAGTGCCTGTTGCTTCAGAAGAACTGACTGAAAATTGAGAATGTTCCATGAACAAAGTGCACTTAATTGAAAATAGTTGGGCAAATCCTGAGTATTCTTGAAAAATCCCACATTATATAAAATCATAGAACCATAGAATCCTAGAGTGGTTTGGATTGGAAGGGACCTTGAAGATCATCAAGTTCCTCCTCCCCCTGCCATGGGCAGGAAACCATTCACTAGACCAGGTTATTCAATAACAAATATTAATAAGGAAGAGGGCAGAAGTGATCTGTGTGGGAATTGAAATGTCTGTGCACATACAAATTTTCAGTATAATTGATAAACTTCTGTTTAGAGCGTGCACCTATCAGTCATAAATTAGTCATATTGCCCCTTTAAAAAGAGAGAAGTTATTTCAATAATCACTCAAGGACAAATGTATGCTCTTGATGTTCAACAAAAGTTGAATGTTATAGTTAAAATTCTCTTATTACCCAACATGAAATAAAATTCACAGTGAGAGAGAGATGTTCAGCAAGGACCAACCTGTGAACTGGATGGTCCTTATTGTCCTTGGGCTCAGGTTTCTCCGTTCCTAAGGCAGGTGTCTCTGACACACTCTGGACACCAGGCAGCCAATTTGTGCAGTTTGTTCTCACAGTGCTGCTCTTTGCAGGGGTTTCTAACTGGGGAGGCTACGCCGTTGCCTGTGGCCTGCACGTGCTGCGCTGCTGTGATCTCCACGACCGCTACCTGCGCAGAGCCATCGGCTTTCCGCGTGCACCCAGCAAGAGCCTCTGGCTGCCGGCGCTGCCGTCCGTCACCAAGGTAATTCCTGCGCGCCAGGGCTCGGGACCTGCCCCTGACAGGGAGGTGGAAGTGGCCACCAGCTGCTCAATCCTGCCTGCTCCCGTTCAATACCTCACCTGCACGAGGTCTTTGGGGTCTTCTGGGGATTCCTTGTGAAGGAGCAGCCACACTGTCCTTAGACTGTTTTCCACAAAGGATTCAAGACAGATTGCAAATAGAAATCCTCCAATATGAATGTATTCATGTCCTGTAGCTTCAAGCAGAAGACAGTGCTACAATTTTATGGGCAAATCCTTGTATTGAGATACAGTGATTAAAATACCCTGTTTGCTTCCTTAGCGTCATTCATGATTTTATAACCCTCAGTTGTAGTGTCCTTTAGATGTCTTCTTCCAAAATCAAAAGTCACAGTTCTTATGCAGTAGCCACTCCATACTTCTGATCTTTTTACTTACTACTGATTATTCCACCTTTCCTAGTTTGCTGGAACATTTCTACAATTAATTTTTGATGTTCTAAATTAAAGTTGGGGAAAAACTTGTACATGGATATTTTTAAATGTGTTTTGACTAATGCAGTTCTTACAGTACAGTGTGATATTCTGGGAATGCAAAGGTTTCAGACTGAGAAGAAGTAAAATAACAGAGAGGGGTGAGAAATGACTGTGATCTGTGCTCATCCTGCTAAGCACGTGCCTCTATTTTTAACTTGGCCATGGTTAAAAAAATATATATATATCTGTCTATATACACACACACACACACACACTCTTAATGACTAAATAAGGTTTGTTCCACAACTTTGCAATAAATTAGAAACTTCAAAATTCAGCTTCATTAGCAGAGTACCTCTACAGAGATTTGAACAAACCCATTAAGTGTGTGACCTCCAAGAATGCTAAGAAAAATGTAATCCATCAACCATAACTGTTGCCCAAAACAAAGAAGTTTTTCTCCTGAGATGACAGGACATTCATTTCAGGACATGAAATTCCAACAAAGCACCTTTCAAGTATTTCAGAGTAGAGGTCACTAATTTTTTTTTTTTAATTCTTGCTATCTTAGTTTTTCATCTAAATGTTATAAAACTGAAACTGATCCCAACACTTGGCATAGCCATATAGCTTAACAAAGCTTATATGGCCCTTTTCAGCACAATCTTTTTGTAAAATAGATTAATTACTTTTCAGTTTCCAGTGTTTTTTCCAGTTGCAGCTACTGGTTTTTGACCTTTAAATTAATGCATCCTAAAATGACAATGATCAAAATTCCTGGTAATGAGATACTGTAATTAAATGTTATATTGCGTACAGGAAAACCTTCTTGTTTTTGTTTTACTAAGCTATACAGCTGGGAATATTAATGATCCAATAATGGACTACTGAAAGTGCAATGCTAAAATCTGTTGAGAAAAAATTAATGGAAACAGTTTTGTGGAGGAGAGAAAATGACAAAATGTCTGACAAGAAAATATGATATCTTTAATTATAAATCGCACAACAATGAACAGTGCAGAAGATTGAACACATTAGTATTCACATGCTCCATTAGTATAAAAAAATCAGACCATTTATGTTTTTATGGCTACTTTCTGCAAAATTCAGCTTCATTTAATGCTATAATAATTACCCTAGTGAGATAAAGGGCAACACCACACAGATCCATCTCAGTGTTTATATTTGTGATTGCAATTGGAAAGAGTCCCTTAGCACCAGACAGCTTTCTTATAATGTGCTTCATTTTTCCTCCAAAACTGGCACTTCCATGAATGCTGTAGGTCATAATTACTAAGTGAAGACTTCCCCTGAAACACCAGTATTATTTCCCTGCAGGCTGGTGTTGGAGCAGTGTCAGGACTGCACTGCCAAACCTCAGAACTGCAGAGCTCTCCCTCCCCACTGAACAGCAAACTGGGATTGTTCTGAGTTCATGGATGAGCCTTTACACACATCTTAGCGAGAGATGCTGCAAAGCATTTGTTCTGTGGTGACAGCTGCAGGAACAGGAAACAACTGGACCTAAACCAGCTTTGCTTACCTTTACCTTTGCTTACCTAATGATTTGATTGTGGTACTGCCTTGGTTTTTCAGATGCTTATAGTAGTTTTACACCAAAGGACTGTAATGAAATTAATTCATTCATACATATCCAAATGTAGCTAATGCTAAACATCCTACAGTCAACTCTGCATTTCATTGCATCTCACAAACAGCATTTGTTCTTTTACTGAACTCTTTATTAATAGCAACATATTAACTGTATAGTAAGAATATGAATTATAAATATATAAAGGTGTGACATATTTTACTGTGCTTTATTAGCTTTGTCATTCATAAGGAAGTTTTCCCCCTTGAATAAAGCACAAACTAATGAGATGTTTTTCTATTAATTTGATTTTTTTTTTGTTACTGCACTCCCAACATAATTATTTACTAAAGAGAGAATTGTGGTCAAATTGCAGCACTGTATAGCTACGGAAACATGCTATACATTGTATTTGATTATTACAAATGGAAACATTAGCATTTGATGACAGGCTATGGTTTCTCTGGCACAGTTGTGTAGTATTAAGCAAGCTAACCTTTTAACCTCATATAAGCAGATCAGAGAGCTCTGATATGTAAATATATAGCACAAACTATTCATATTAGAGATTACATTTTGTGTATCCAATTTAGGTGTCTCTTTTGTGACAGGAAAGATCTGCTTTGTCCTTTTGCATTTAAATACACTCAGTGCTAAGAGAAACCTCTGTCATACAGAAAGATCAGTTGTATATATATTTGCAATTATGTACATGATAATTCATATGATATAAAGTGATGTGTATTTATAATTATATAAATTATAAAGTAGCAAACTTTATGCTACTAATGTATCCAGATAATTTCCTCAAATAGCTGTGTCACTGCTGACACCATGTAACTATGCGTATTTTTCCTTTAGTAGAAAACCAGAGCCTCATTTAATTTTGTTGCAGCTAAGAATTAGGATGTTTTACCAGGAAATAAATAACAGGTCTTTAGAAAGTGCATCCAGAGAGCAGGTTACAAAATTAAATTGAATTGATCATGCAGGGCATGCTTTCCTTCATTGAGAAATGATTATATTTTGGCCATATACTCTATTAGGTAAAATACAACCATATTGTGTCTCAATTCAGATCTACAGCTATTGTATTCTTTGTGGTTCAGAAGTGTTCCTAGAAAAAGTCCTAAGATTTGATAAGAGAAAATTAGATATTTTAACAGTATAATTTCTTTTTCATCATTCATTTGTGCCCAGGAGATGAAGAACTTTGCTAAAGATTATTGTGTGATAATGTCAAACAAGAAGTGTTAAAACCTAGAGAACTCTTTGTCAAGGACGGCGGTAGGATTGTTACAGTAGCAATTTCCATTGAAATGGAAATGGCACCGTAGACAAAGACCAGGAAGGGCATTCCTAGTAACGAAAGGGAGAAAAAGATAGACAGGTGAGTGTTTCAAGGTCTTATATAACCTATCACAGGGTTGGCAAAGGGGAAGCTAAAAAGTGACTAGATTTTTAGATTTTTATTAACAGAATTCAAGGTATAAATTTTCACTATAGTAAATGCTAAAAACTACGAAGTTTTACCATGTACATTGCATGGCAAATGAAAAGCAGAGCAGTTTATGCCAGACATACATCCACTTGAAACCAGATCTTGAAATTTCACTGTTCCCTGAGGTTTTTTTCAGAGCTCATTTTATCCCATCTTTTCATCCCACGGTGCTAACTGGGTAGCTCACAAAAAAGGATTTTGTTCCCTCTATGTAATTTTCCAGCTCAACTTGGAACATGCTTTGTTATCTGTTTATATTAGTTAAGCAAGAAAGTAACTGTAGTACTAAACAAAGCATATGCTAGTTCAGAGCATGCCAAGGAAGCACAATTTCCGAGGTTGTTTTCTCCTTCCCTAAGCAACCAGAATTCTCATAAAATCAATAATGAAAAGAGAAGAGAGGGCCAAAGGCACAGAGAGATCAGAGAAGCTGCAGGAAAGGAAAGTGAGTGTGAAGCCCATCCAGGTGCTCTCTGTAACCTTTTTTTCCTGGTGCATCCTCTTTCCCTTCTGTTCTTTTTCTATAAAAATGCAGCTGCAGACAGCTGCTTTGCTGGGTAAACCACAGATGGATTTTTGAGATACTTTGGGTGGAGGTTCCTCTGATTCTGATTTGTGCAATAGAGGAACTTGATACCAGGCAAAAAATGATGTTTCTGAATCGTCACTAATGTTCTGTTTGAGGCAGCATGGAGAAAAATAATATTCAGTGATTAAACAGCAGTCAAGATTATAAGCCATCTGACACTCCCTGAGCTCCAGATGCTAAACGTATTCTTTGGGACAAAATAGTACTTGCAAGTTGATGGCAAAATAAATGGA
Organism: Cyanoderma ruficeps; assembly: GCA_008694505.1. NCBI lineage: Eukaryota > Metazoa > Chordata > Aves > Passeriformes > Timaliidae > Cyanoderma > Cyanoderma ruficeps. Next base: position 36,073,823 of record VZDJ01007753.1, read on the forward strand.
GGATATGGTCAGTCTCTTCCAGAGTTAACATAAAGATTTTGATGACTGCTCTTGTCTGATTCAGAATTTTAATTATACTCTGTTTCTTTCTTTTTCAAGGAAGAAAATCTTCTGAAAGCACTCGTGCAGCTTGAGGTCCGCAGCGGCAAAACTGCCAGTCTAGAGATGGAAGTGGATGGGCTGCCCTTCTACAACACCCATTCACTCATGATTGAAAAGCTGCTGCAGGAAGCACTGCAGTGACTGCCCCTAATGATTTCTGCACCAAGAGCTGCTCCCATGTAATTTCCTTATTCTTGAGGCTCTCACAAGGTGTAAAAGATCAGATGATTTTTCATCTCTGGTGTCTTGATCACACACAGCCTTTCATTGTTATCCTTACAACATCTCTGTGAAACAAGAAGAGGATATCATCCACTTGGTCTACCTTTCTTTTCTGTAATTTTATAATGGAAAATGAATATTAAATGTTATTATATAATAAGAGGTGATCTGGCTTTTACAAGGAAAGCATGAAATTACAATGAGATATTATTGCACTCCTGTTCTTGTTCTACTAACCTCATAACTGCAACAGGAAGTAACTCCCATAGCAACTTGGATTTAAAAATACTTGTGATGAGGAAAACAGCTACAGTAAAGAGGGAAGATTCAAAACAAAACTGCAGTGTTACAGTAGTGAGAGTTCCCTTACACACTTCCTGTAGCCCCTCTAACACTGTGTTCTTATGGTGGGGGATACTTTGTGAAGTGTGAAGAGATAAGGAGAAAGTTTTAAATGAGCTAATGAAAATGAAGGCAGCATTGCAGATCTTCTAAGAAAAAGGTCAGCTGTACCATTAACCCCTGTCATATAAGTAGTTTGCCATTTATATATTTTGCCACTTTGTGGGTAATAGAGAAAACTTGTAGACATTTCAGAGTATCCTGTTGTTACAAAGAAATTAACTGAATACAAAAATAATTATTAAAATTAATTATTAGAAATTAAAGTATGATTAGAAATGAATAAACATTTCCATTTAGTATGAAATAATATTATGTAAATAAACTTTTACATGAATTCCTGTTGTAGAAATTCAGCTCCTGACAAGACCAAATGAAGTAACATTAAATTCTGTCCCATAGGATTACTAACACTGAAGCAGTACACGACAAATGGTTGTGAACTGTGCCCAGCTTTTGTCATTTAAAGCTGTGATTTTACCTTAACTCCAGGTGAGTGTCAGGACTGAAGTTCTGCCGGCTGTGAGCCCTCGCAGCAGAGAGGGAAGGGTACATCTGACACCACCTCTAGAGCACTGGTACTTTACCTGTCATAAAATGGAAGTTGCTTTTAGTTGGACTTCCAGCAGTGAGCAACACTTTATATCTCTTTTCCTTCCTGGAAGGTGAGTTTTATTTTTCTTCTTCGATGTGAGACAAACAACTTTTCAGAATGAGAAAAATAATTTCATACCACAAACACCAGCATATTTTGAACATTAATCTCTTGAACTCCCTTAGAATACAGAGCCTTTAAAGACATGCAATAGTTAAAAACATGACAGAAAGAAATCTTAATGCCAGTCTTCTGCTAGATGTTCAGGTTCACCAAAGATCCCCCTGTTTATTTTCTAGATCAGTCTTTTTTTTAGATTCATTTTATCTAAAATCTTCTCAAAGGATGTTCTAGAAAAGTATATTGGAAGTTTCACAATTAGAAAATATCTCCTTTAGAAGTCTCCAAACTCTTCAAACTGTAAGTATTAAGTAAAATATTTCATATGAATGCTTGAACTTTTTTTCCAAAGCCAGTAACCCCACAGGATGGCATATGTTCACTGCTGCATAGAACTTACGGAATGAAATTGGCATCATTTTAAAAGAAGCAGCTGATTTTATTCTGTTTCACTGACATATTGCACTAACAGGTGCAATGTATATTTCCAAGCACTAACTTTTGTCAAAAAATTTTCATTTAGTAAGATCTTGCTCTTTTTCCCCCCAAAATACAAGTCTTAACAGTCAGATTCCATTAAGAAATACAAAATTTAATAATTTATTTCTGTTTTTCTCTAGTGCATGCTCTTAAAATGCTTTCTTGTGTGTAGTCCCAAGCACAGCATTTAATTCAATAGCATGTGTAGCATGTCTCTAGCAACCTTAGCAGGACCTTTGAGTGAATGTGTTTTAACTGAGATGGAAGGAAAAACTCTGAGTGGGAATTACCTTCCTGCTATATTGGTTACAGTTCTGCAGCCTAAGCCAAACAGTTACAGTACAGAAAGGATTGATAAAATATTGGCCTCAAGAAAGAAAATGAGGAAAAGAAGAAAAAAGTCCCTCCTTTCTGTTAGGTTAGCAAGTTAGGTGCTGAGAACTGTAGCAGAATGCTGCGCTGTGTTACGCAAGTTTCCATCACAAATCCATCTGATTTTGAACTGCAGCAGCTGACCAAAGCTGACCACATCAAAGTACCAACTCAAATGAGCCTTAATCCCTCAAATGACATTTCCATGTAGTACAGCATGCTCTGCATTCCAGTTGTCTAATTTAAACAGTGTGGGGACCTGTAAAGAGGCAACACATAAACACGACAACAAATATTTAATCCTAGAACAAACCACACGTGTCTTGCAGCCCGACAGGTCATGGAGGTCCAGGGAGTTGGGGCTTCACAATGTACGAGCTCAGCACTACAGCAGTCGGGAGGGATCCCTGCTTTATGGCGCCCTTGGAATACACAGCAGATGAGATGAAAGATTAGGAGAAAATAAAGCTAAACAGTGCTAATAGTCAGGAGAGAAAAAAAAATGCAGATGTAAGGTAATTAATCCAGCTGAGTGCTTGATTTATAAAAAAATGTAAAATAATTAAACAAACTAAATGTTAACCTAAGCAAACCTAATCCCCTCTTGGAACTGGGGACATGAATTCTTTCTGCAAGAGGAGGGAGGAGAGGACCTGTAGTCTCACAAATATAAACTGTGGGCCAGAGCTAAAAGATAGTTATTTCAAACTATAAAATATTATATTTCAAAATACAAAAAGAAAATTATAAAAACATTCTTTATTAAACACATCCACTAATTATATCCAATATTGCACTCTCAAGATGGTTTCCAGAAAACTGTTAGAATATATTCCTTTTGGAATCTGGTGACAAGCAAGGCTGTGTTACAATGACATATTTGGATAGCAGGAGTAGACCATCTGTCTAGATGATCTTTTGACTCAAAAGCAAACCAAGGAAACAAAATTGATTATACTGCTGGGAGTTATCAGCTCTGGGTTGCAGAGAGAGAGGTGTTTCAAGGAAGGTCTGAAAACAGAGAACTGAAAGGACAAAGCAATATTTAAGGTGTAACAGCTACAGGTACAAGAAGGAGTGATGAGCAGATCACAAAGAAGAATCACACAGGATTCAACAGTGCAACAAAAAAAAACCCCAAAAAACCTGGAGAGGAAGTGGGGGTAGAAACAATAATGTGGAGCACAACTCCCATGTCTTTAAAAGCCATTATTCTCCACTTATTCCTATTTATTTTTCTGTCTAAACCGGGACACAGATCACTCATACATCATATTTCTAATACTGTATTTACTGAACAATGACCAAACCATAAACTATATTATCTGTGGGCAAAACCAGAATTTAAACAGAATTCATTCAACAGTATCCCTGACAAATGCATTGTTATTTAGTTGCCTGCGTGGTCTGTGTTGCAGAAGATACACAAATTGCAAAGGACACAATCAAAACCATACCAAGGTGCAGTAGAATTTAGATGTAAATAAATATTCTTGAACACAGTGACTCAGAGAAGCACATGGGATCAAAGCGCCTCACATACTACCAACCTCTTGCTGTCTTCCAAGTCAAGAAACCAAGTTACTGACACCTATTGGAGCCCAGAGTCTCATACTTCAGGAAGTCTCCAGGAGCCTTACGATGAGGTTTAACAGTCTGAGATTCAACAAATAACAGCCTGAAGGTCTCAGCAGGTGATGGGTTCCTTGTGCATGTTCTCCCATAATATCTCACACTATTGGACTGATCGTTTTAGGAATCTGGTTCTGGCATGGTCTCTGCAGGCTTTGAAACTGGCAGAAGAAGTTATTTCAGAGAGATACAGAGATGTTGCAGAAGTGTTTTGTTGGGCTTTTTTCTTTTTAAAAGTATATATGGGGATATTTGATTTTTTCTGTCCCATACCTTTTCAACAGATGGTGACAGCTTGTAGAGAATTACTTTCTCTAGATGTTACAGGGGCAAACAGAAAGCAGCTAAAGATGAGTTCACCAGAACTACACACCATGAGTACTGGCTTATTCCAGTCAATGCAGTCATCAAGACAAACAGGTTTTAAGTGGTAGCACAACAACAGATATGTGATTATAACTGAACTGACTTAGCACATACTTTCCTCACTATTGCCAGAAACAGCTTCACTGCACAGCATTGCTCATAAGCCTTTGGGAGGTCACGCTGTTGTAATACATGAATAATTCAGACACATACACAAACAGGGCCATAGCTGCAGATGTAGGATTAAGGTCCTTTTGATTAATGCTATAGGCTGTCTACATTAGTTGTGAAGCAGTCCTTCATTCCAGCACCATCAAGTGGTGTTTGTAATAATCCTGGTTGTTGTTCATGCTGTGTTCTGTTGGGAGTTTCAGTGGGGTTCAGCGGATAGGATTCCTTTGTTTCAGTACTTAGGTGGCCTAAACGTGTTAGACAAGAATCTCTTATCTTGACAAAGTTCTGGTAAGTGCTTTCACTGGAAAAACAATACAATACTGGGTCAGCAACACAGTTAAAAGTAGTTAACAGGAGAGAAATATGGTAAACATTAAATATTTTCTCAGCAAATGAGCAGTTGTTCTCCAACAAGCTACGAACTACAAGCAGGATGTGGTATGGTCCAAAGCAGACTAAAAATATGAAAACAGTGCTCGACACCAGCCTTTTAATTTGGATTTTCTTCTTCTTTTGAGTGCCGGGACTCTTGTGGACAACTCGTAAAATCCCACAGTAGGAGAAGGCCAGCAGAAAGAAGGGGAAAAGGAAGCCAGCAGAGAAGCGATAGTAATTGACATTGTGCTCCCATTTCTTGATGGGGTAATGCTCAAAGCACACCAGGTGGCTCTCAGCATCCATACTGATCTCCCCGTGTGTGAAGACAAAGCAGCACGTCATGATTTCCTTGGCCCAGATGATGATGCTCACGATGGCAGCAGCCTTCATGGTCCGGAAGCGCTGGAACCGAAAGGGGTGCACTACGGCCAGGTAGCGGTCGATGGAGATGCAGCACAGGAAGCCCACGCTGATGTAGATATTCTCATACAGGATGATGCCACAAACTTTGCACAGCAGCTCATCGTAGGTCCAATTGTCATGCTGTAAAGCATACTGAAGCCAAAAAGGCAAAGAAAATATGTACAGCAGGTCTGCTATAGTCAAATTGCAAAGGTAGATACCTAATTCATTTTTAGCTTTGATCTGTAAATACCCATAGTAGAGTGACAGGCAGTTAGCTGGCAAGCCTAATATAAACACAAATATGTACACCACGGGGGATAATGTCTCATGGATATCATGATTAATATTGCACTTCTCAGTCGCATTCTCTGTGAAATTCACCATCTTCTACTCCTCCCTGTGTATCACTCATCAGGGTCCTGAATGTAAGACTTAATTACATTTAGTTTTCATGTAGAGTTTACTTCTTCTACAAACATTTAGGCTGAAGTGACGACTTGCTGCAGGATGTTAATAACCTGAAGATAAAACACAAGGAAATCTTTAGAAGGGATACAATTGTTAAATATATAGTACACTTTTCAGAAAGCTGCCTTTTCCTAGCCCTGAGTCTTTGATAACGATGAAGCCTGTCTGGGAAATCAAGATTCACATAACTCCTAGTACATAACAGAAAAGTGCCAGAAAATTATGCTATCCAGAATCACAAAGCAAATTACAAATATTTGTTGTTTAACTTTGGAGGCATCTAAAATGTGAAGAAATATCATCTCTGGTTTAGAGATAGGGCAGAAAAGCAGTAATCAGATTTGTTTATGATGGAAAAGGTGTCTTTGGTAAATCAGCAGTCCATGCAGACTTCCTTAGAGGATGTAGAGAGCACAAAACTCTTGATCATTAGTTTCCATTTCTTAAATTTCCCTTTATATGCAAGATACCATGTAACATGCAGTTCAATTCAGCAGGATGAAAAAAAAAAAGGAATTTTTAGCACTCTCTCTTACAGTTACTTGTAAAAACAATCCTGAAAGCAAGCTGCCTTTCTCTGTTGGAAGGACATGATGAAACTCTGGTACAATGCATCGCCATGGTCTCAGTTTCCAGGATATGCTATTAAATATTCCTTATTTGCCATCAACTCTCAAACCCACACATTTATGACTTATACGTTTGTATCTTTCCTTTTCATCTTCAGTGAATATGAATGTAATTGTTGTCATCTGAAGAATCTGGTACAATCCAAACACATACCCATAGAAGCCATTGCTGTGCTGTGCTGTGCTATGCTATACTGAATTATACTACAACTATTTAATACACAAAAACCACTGCTGACAACAGGTTAGCACTCAGTTCCACTAGATCAGCTCACAGTGATGAAACCCCCAACAGTGAAATACCCCATTCAGCATTTTATCAACTCATGATATATTCACCTGGGCACAGATGCTCAGCACTGGAGAACAGCAGGGCAAACTGTGCCTAGTCTGAAGGGAATGCACGTTTAACCTGGTGGTGCAGAACAGCAAGACTGTATTTCTTTCAATCTCTCCTCAGAAAATTCAGGGGTGTTAGGTATACCTTCGTAAGGTTAACAATTTGTGTACTCTTTCCTTTGGATACTACAGATTCAAAAGAAGCACTATCCAAAGACAAAGCTAAGGTTTTGCTGCTTTTTCCTGTTTGTGATGCTAATTTGCATTTTTGTGATCGTGTTCTGTCCCATCTAGAAACATAAAATTTTTTCCAAGGCAACCCTTACAAAAACATACCCACACTACAGTAAAATTACTGTCAGCTTTAGCATTTGAGGATGTTACATTGAATATTTTTTTTAATACATGTTTGGGATTTTTAAATAGTGATAGGCTTTACTCCTGTAGAAACTGAAAACAAAATCACTTGCTTTAAGCCAGAAAAGAATTGCCTGGCTGAAATAAATGATCAAACCTGCAAAGAATTTCATTTTTTAGCTTCAACCAGTATAGCTCCACAGCAAACACATAAAAATAAGAATTGGGATGTGGTTTTCATCCCTTTTTCTTTCCAACAGAGAGAACATCAGCCCTAGTTTTGGTGGAAATATCCTTCCTGAGATATTCTTCCTCCTTCTTATCCCCTGAGAGCTCAGAAACTCTTAGTCATGAAACAACAGGCCAAGATAAGTTCATCTCCTTCAAAAGTTTTAACTCCACCATCCAACACAACTTGTGTGAAAGACTGCTCAAGTGTAGCACCCTGCTCTCCTCCACCTCACAGTCTCAAGCAGCTCCTTTGGGGCTTAAGAGACTCATGCTCTCCACGTGGGTGTCACAATAGTTACAACTCATATATCAAGCTCAGCAGGAGAAATGCTGCTAAAGGGACCCAGTCACAGGTACCTGTGGTTCAGTTTGAAGTTTGCTCCAGGAGTTTGCTGCCATAACCTTCTCCTGGAATAAACATGACAATGGCAGCAGTGCTGACATGTACAGCAGAAATAATTTACTAAAGTTATGTACAAATTTCCCCAAACACTGATACCTAGGGGCCATTAGCTCCCCTGTAACACTATCCAGTTTCTCCAAGGCTTCATAACCATCATATAGCTCTTCCATCTGCAGAAAAGGGCAGTGCACAGAATCTTTGCTGAGGCAGGTTTGATAACCTTCTTACCCCAACCTTTATAGTCCAGAGCTCCAGCTCTGAGTTCGCATTTCATAGCATTTGTGTATAATGATTTGGTGGCTTTTACATGTAAGGTTTGCCTGCACAGGATGATTGGCACACCTTAGTTATTCTCTAACATGCTTAAAATCTGAGACCTATCATAGTATCTACCACAGTGCCCAGCTAGTGTCCAGCTCCTGTCAATAAGGCCAAACAGTAATTCAAAAGCTGTTGACAGTTTTGAAAATTCAGAACTGTCTTTTTATGTCTAGCACTGAGTTTTGTTCAGTGTTACTCAGTGAGTCATTATAGATCACAGTATGAGGAAAAGCAGAGGTACTCTACAGCTGCAGTGTTTTTTGAAAGTGTTTCTTTTCCTCTAAGAACTCTAAACGTTTTTATCAAATTATGTTTATGTACAGTGAATATAATTCTCTGTAATAAGTAAAATCATTCCTGCTTAATTCAAAAGTCTTGCCAGAATGCAGAATGTGAGGGAGGTAGCAAAAGTCTTATGGATACAATATTATGCCAATATAACATACACTTATGACTACAGCAACATTTCCTCCTCCTGGAGGAAATTCTGGAGCGGGCTGTTTGAAGCAGCAGGAAGAGAAGGCTGGCTGTAACAAATCTCTTTGCTTTGTGCTGACAAACCCTCCCCAGTTTCGAAGATGGGGAGGAAAAAGAAAGATCCAGATTCTTGTACAATAGCTGTCTCATACTGCTGTTCTGGTCAGTCGCAACAGTGAGCCAGGAAATCCTTCCCTGGTTTCGGCCTCAGTGTGAGGGCTCTAGGGCACTTTTGTACCCTTTGACCTCTCATGCCTGGTTAAGGACAGACTCAGCAACCAAATGGAAATACAGAAGCAGATCAACTTTTCCCCAGCACCAGGTACAATAAATATAGCTCTGCACCAGCCAGGGAGTGAAACTGTAGGATTTTTTCAACAAACCTGGCATCAAAGGACTGCACTGGCAGGTTTAAACAAATGGGTGTGGAAGAGCCCACTTTGTTGCTATGAACATATGACACAATACTTTACAAGCTGTCTGAAAAAGTGGAAAATGAAGGAAGGGTGATGCAGGGTATAGAAGAGAAAAGACAAATAGCTCCCCCATTACTTATTGGCCATGTCCGGATAGAGGGAGGATAAAAATTTTAGAAGTTGCTCTATGAAAAACATCTGGGGTGCAGACAATCATAAAGCTGAAAGCAGTTATGAAAAGGAACACACAGGCATTTCTTCTAGACAGCTTTAATATGGATGTAGTGCAGCTGTATGACTTTTTTTTTTATGGTTTATGTAACACCTTCAGTATCACGAGTCTACAGTCATTTCCAGGCAATATTTCTCTCTCCTTTATGCCTACATTTTTAGATGATACCCTTCTATGCCTAACTCTTGGCAATAAATTAGAAGACTCTCTCCATTTACATAAGCTCCAAACAATTCTCTTTTTCCTGGATTAAAAGTAAAGCCAAGGATCCCAGAACTTCAGAAAGCCTCACTTTTTCATGGTTTAAACAAGCCAACTTCATTACTCACTGGAGAGTTCAACAACAGGTCTTTTCTTTCCCAACTCCTTTGTGCCTTAGCTGTTGACAAACACATGACTTGCCCCAGCATCATGAACCATGGGGCAGCTCGTGCGTTAAGTGCTGCCTGCTGGCAATGGCACAGGAAGCAGCCAGAGCCACTGGCAGCAACAGCCTCTTCACCTTAGACCAAGTAGTAGCATGGAGCCCAGGTGAGTCCTTTGAATTTCACTGAACACTGCAATTTTCATTGTAAGAAATCTGTCTGCAATTAGGCCTACATATTTTTTTGGCAGAGAAAAATGGGACTGCACCAAAGGACTTCCTTGCTGGAATTTGCAACTGTTGTGCACCCAGCTTGTCCCATCCACAAAGCAGCCACTTCCATTAAGAGGGAGTGTAGCATGCTTGTGTGCCTGCATGGTCTCTTGCTATTTAATCTGTCCTTACACCCATCATACAGTGCAGACAGGCCTGGGTCACTTGTCTGTCATTGCAGGACTTGAAGGGTCCTGCATATCTTGGAATCAGAAACCCTGAGTGGTTTTAGTTTATGATTTGGTTCAGGTAATTATCTACACAAACACCAGCCCTTAAATTCACATGCTAAGCTTCCTTCAACACTTGCAGGTTTGTCAGATTGTTTGATTGTGTTTCACAAAGCCTGGAAGCATAAGGTCAGATAAGAAGGCAGGGAAGTGATGAGCAGCAGAAGAGACTAGGGACTGGTCAAACAACATAAAATGGGCAGGAAATGGATAAAACCCTTAGAGTTAAGTTTGAGGGGGGAAAAAAGCAGAAGAAAATAGAAATTTGGGTGCACCACCAAGTATGAAGAAATGGCAGAATGATATTTAGGTTTAATTGGAAGAATTATGATGTAAAAGTGGGCCTGTTGGAGCAGGCCCAGAGGAAGGGCACAAACGACAAGAAGGCTGGAGCACCTCTCCTATGAGGAAAGGATGAGAAAGTTGGAGTAGTTCAGCCTGGAGAAGAGAAGGCTCTGGGAAGATCTTGTTGCAGCCATTCACTATCTAAAAGGAACTCACAAGAAGAATGGAGACAGACTTTTTAATAGGAGTTATAGCAACAGGACAAGGGGCAATGATTTTAAACTACAAGAGGGTAGAGTCAGACTACAAACAAAGATGAATATTCTTATGATGAGGGTGATAAAACACTAGCCCAGGTTGCCCAGAGAGGTGATGGATGTCCCATCTGAGGAAGCATTCAGGGTCAGGTTTGAAGGGGCTCTGAGCAACCTGATTTAGTTGAAGATGCCTGTGCTCATTGCAGGAGAGTTGGACTAAATGGCTTTCAAAGGCCCCTTCCAAACCAGACATTCTGATTCTAGAAGGGTATAAAGTAGACCCATTAAAGGCAATGAAAGATATTTCTATTAACACAAGATAAGTAAAGGAAAAGAAAGACAAGTACATATGAAGCACAAACACAAATATATGTACTTATTTTTATAATACATACTTTATATAACATATGTTTATATGGTATATAAGTATTTTTATATTTATATAAAGATAGTTGAAATATTTGCTGTTGTTTTTTATTCCAATCTTTAGAAACAGAATTGTTAACCAGCATCTAACAAAATTATTTTTAATAATAGGATGGGGGCATAGAGGAGAAGAGATCAGCAAAAGCTAACAGATATCTTAAAAAACTATGTGCACTCCAGGGGATGTAGTTACAGAAATTTGTGAATTATTGCTGGTAATGTTTCAGAAATTATGATGAATTGGGGTAACACATCCATAACACTTTGTTTTGTGAAAAAGAGGAGTCAAATTGAGCTTCCAAACTAAAGTAATTTACATCTATGCACAATCCATTTGGTGTTTGTAACTTGCAAGTGGATTTTTCTAACATGAAGCTCTGAGCACAATAATTATTACTCTGTATATCTGTTTCAGTTGAAGGGAACTGTAAAAGTGTTCTGTAAACCACAAATAACTTTACTTTTGTCATTATCAGATGACTCGTCTTATAAACCTATTGTCGAAGAAGGAAGTCAGCAACATTTTTTTCAGAATCCACATAAACAAAAGACTAATTAGTCATCAATGCCCAATTTTTCCTAACATGGACATGCGATTTTTTACCATCTTTAGTAAATCATTCCATTTGCTCTATCTTTTGATATTCTGGGAATTCCATGTTCTGTTTCTATACCTTTCCATTTCAGGTTTTTATGACTTTGGACTTCTTTGTTGATGCCTTCACATATAAAGGACCACTTGAGGTGAAGAACAAGGGAGGCAGATAGGATAATTAGCACAGTTAGTCCAATATCATAGAATCAGAGAATGGTGTGGGGTGGGAGGGACCTTAAAAATCATCTTGTTCCAACCATGGGCAGGAACACCTTCCCCTAGAACTAGGTTGCTCAAAGCCCCATCAAGCTTGCCTTGAACATTTTTAGGGATGGGGCATCCACAGCTTACCTGGGCAACCTGTTGGGGTTATCTGGTGGGGTCTCACTAGAGGGACGTGGAGGGGTAGAATCCCCTCCTTCACCCTACTGATCATGCTGCTTTGGATGCAGGCCAGAACATGTTTGGCTCTCTGGGCTCCAAGTGTTCTTGTCCAGCCTCTCATCCACCAGCATCCCCACGTCCTTCCCAGCAGAGCTCCGACCTGTTTATCCCCCAGCCTGTGTTGATACCAGGGATTGCCCCAACCCAGGTGCAGCACCTTGCACTTGATTTTGTTAAACCTCATGACATTCCCTTCAAGCACTCACTACTTGAGCTTGTCCAGGTCCCTCTGAATGGCATCCCACCCTTCAGGTGTGTCCCTCCTCTCTTTGGTGTAATCTAAAAATCTACTGAGGCTGCACTCAATTCCTTCCTCTATGTCATTAATGAAAATGCTAAATAAAACTGGTCCCAGTATGGATCCCTGAGGGACATCACTTGTCACTGAGATTGGGACTCTGAGCCTTTGACCATAATCCTCTGGATCAGACTGTCCAGCCCATTCCTTATCCATCTAACAGTCCAGTCATCAAATCCATCTCTCTCCAATTTGGAGAGAAGGATGTTGTAGGGGACCATGTCAAAGGCTCTACAGAAGTGCAGATAAATGTTATCTGTGACCATTCCCTTACCCACTGATGCAGTCACTCCATCATAGAAGGCCATAGGTTGATGAGGCAGGAATTGCCCTTGGTAAAGCTCTGCTGGCTGTCCCAAATCACCTCCCTGTCCTTGATGTGCCTTAGCAGAGCATCTGGGAGGATCTATTCTGTGATCTTCCCCAGGCACAGAGGTGATGCTAACAGGTGGGTAGTACCCAGGGTCCACCTTTCTATTCTTTTTAAAGATGGGTACAATGTTTCTGTTTTTCCAGTCACCTGGGACTTCTGACTGCCATGACTTCTCAAATATCATGGACAGTAGCTTGGCAAATACATCTGCCTGTTTCCTCAGACTACTCATTCTATCTCACACTACTACTTATTCTTTATCTAGGATTAGGGCCTTTTTACTTCATGTGAGGTCTGAACAACTGGTTAAGAACAAGAAAGTGCTGAAAAAGTACTTTGGAAAATCCCTATTTATGGTAATAAGAAGTTAATGCAATGTGTAATTTCAGGCAAGCAATCCAAGTAGTATCAGGGAGGTGAATCACAGCCGAAATTAGTCATGCTATAGCTGCCTCAAAGCTTTAAAAACTGACCCTCATTTGCCCCCCACTTCCTGCTGTTAAAGATCAAGCAAGTGGACAATATGACCCTCCAAGTATTTCACTGCTAAGTCACTAGTCTCTACCCACAGGGCACATGTTTAAGCTTCATGTATGACTTGCTTGAGTACAGAACAGTGGGTGGAGGAAAATACATCACATCACTTCCTGCAGACACCTTAAATCACTCTATTACTCAGAGAAAAAACTCCAAATCTTCCTTTCCCCTGAACTAAAACCTCAACCAAGTCAATGTCCCTCTCCCCCACAATCTTCCTTGACACAAAAGCCAAAAAAACCATCCTGTCACTATTGAAGAAGCAGCAGGCAAGTAATAATCAGTCATCGACAACAGAACTGCTTACAATTCCAAACTTGTACACTGATCCCCACTGAACAGGACAATGAAAGAAAAGCCAAGATTACACAGGTCTTGCTTATTAGAAGCCACAAAAGCCAAGATCAACATACAATATTAGTAAGGAACAGCAACTGGAACAACTGTGTTGTAACCTAGGATTGAGAAATAGGAACTTCACCCTTCTGATTTAAATGAGTTCTGATTCATTTTACCATCTACAGCCTCAGGGAAAATCATCCTTCTGATTCATTTTCCAAAACTCTGTACTATTGCCTCTCTTGATGCTGCAGCCTGCTCTGACAACAGCACAGTTCTACATCAGGCAATGCCAGATATCTTGCATTGAAGTCAGCAACTTCAGGTTTAATTTATATCTGTGTTGCATTTCAATGATTTTTGCCTTTCTCAGATTGACAGTGTGTCCCTGCAGCCCCAGGACTCCCACACAGCCCCTGTTTGACAGAGGGGCTACCCAAAGGCAGCCATGGGAGTCACTCACAGATTTCTCTGCTGCCTGAGCATGGGCCATCCATTTCCATGCTGTGGGCTGTAGCACACCGCCAGTACACCCCATCCTGGTCAGTGCACCCCGTTCTGGTCAGCACACCCTGTCCTGGCCAGTGCACCCTGTCCTGGTTAGCACACACCAAGGCTGAGCAAAGCACTAGCTTTCAGCCTCTACCTTCAGCCAGATGCTCACGGCCCTGGAGCCAATAAACTTGCTCTCTGTACCCACATGCTCACGCAGAAAGGGAAGGGAATGCCAGCAACATGCAAGGCAGTCCGTTCTGTCAAGCTTCCCCAGCTTCACTCAAGGGAAAACTTTTTCAAAAACTGACAAGTTAGAGAACAAATCAGGGGCCAAATTATCTTTCTGCTTACTTCTTTTGTAATGCCACTTTGAACCCAAGAATCAGCACTTTATACCCTCCAAACAGAACAATCTTATTCACTAGAAGTCATTTGGAAAGCAACGAAACACCCATCTATACAATTTTTTCTCCTTGATTACTGATAGTTCAATGGACAGCACTTACTGCACAGTGCTGCTGACAAGCTTGGGACATCCACAATCAATGCTTGACTAACAACACTTGACAACCAGCAAAGACTGTCTGATAGAAAAATTTTGCTTGCTAGATCTAACTGAAATATGGTTGAAACTCTGGCCTGTCTAAAGAGCTTGAGCAGATCTGTTTAAGGAGAATACTAGCATTCTCATTATTTCATGCATCAGCACATAATGATACATTCAATAAAGTAATCTGGTTTTAAAATGCCATTTTCTGCATATATGATTCAGTATGTGATTCATTTTGTACTGCAAGTTTTAATACATGGTAAAGTGAAAAGCTGCTTACAATATTTGAAGATTTTTCCTTTCCACTCCTCATTTTTCTTGGACTTAATTATTTTTCCTCTGTTTAGATTTATCTTAATCAAAGACAATAAACTCATCATGGGATGGGAACCTGTTCAACTGAAGCACTTAACATGGTGTGCACTATAACCATCTAAAAAAGTAAAACAATTCTTTTGTGCCTTTGTACTGTGTTTGTGTTTCCAGCTCACACTGATCACCATTGTGCACTTCAGATATTTTTCTGTTCTAGATCCAATTCTTTCCAGTCTAGCACACCATCCGCCCTTCCACGCACTTCTGTTTAGCTATGCTCATTTCCTTTTAGGCTTGATTGAGTCTTTTTTGGCTCTTGTTCTGTATTTCTGTATTTCTTCCTTGGATACAGAATTGGAGGGGTGGTGTGTGGGGTGCATTGTACATATATATTTGTGCATGTCTTCAAATAGTTCCCATCTAGTTGCTAGAAATATAACTCTACTAAACTATGCCTTATTGCTATCTTTAATTATATTTCTCCCCATTTTTTCAGTTTCCCTTCTGGAGATTAACCAAGTTTCCTGTAGAAGTGAGTCAATATTCACTTGTAAGACATGTTCTTCCATTGTTATTTCTCAGTGTTCTCACGAGAAGCAGTGTGCCTTCCAGAAGGTTTTCCTCTGTGCTCTTTCCCTCGTTGCTGTTCTTGCTCCCTAGATGACTATTGAAAATGTCAGTCCTCTTTCTTTTTTTCACCTGAGGGTACAGGACTCCAACAACCTAGTTCCCAGTGGATTAATCACTTTAAATAAAGTACTGGCATATGTATCTGCAGGTTTGCTTACATTTCTGTTTCCTGATTTTCCATTTCTGGATAAAAGAGGTTCGACACAAAAACTGAGAAAAATAATTGGAGAGGCATGACCTCACAGAAATGCAAAACCCCCCTTCTTTAATAGTATCAAAAAAGCAATTCACACCAAAAGCAACAACCTTGCTGTAAACCATTCACACTTCCAAACATGCTTCTGACTAGAGAAAAAGGAGAGAATCAAATGCTTCTTGCAGGGGAGTTCTGATGAGCTCTTGAGGAGATGGAAAAGCTTGGCACAGGAAATGTGAGATTCCAAACACAAAGCTCTTTAGAAATCCAGGTCCTGCTTTGGGGTGGAGGTGTAAAACCAGCTCTGAAATTTGGACATAAGTTCAAATTCCAAATAATAATGTTCTGACATGATGGACTCGGGGATTTTAGTCTAAGCCTCTTGTAAGCTTAAAAGACAATTGCTATATTAAAAGCTATGTCTGAACAGTTCTTAAACATGGAGCATAAACCAAATATACCTTCTAATTAGATATGAGTACACACTAAATCATTATCCATCACAGAGTAAAAGCTCCCCTTCCTTGACAGAAGGAAGATGAAATGTTTCCAGATATAAAATGATAACATTCCAATGGTTACTAAACTATTGAGTTAAAAGAAAGCCAAACCAAGAGGTATCTGAAACATTTCCATTCTTCCCTACTGATATTTTAGCATTTCATTCAGGTGTCATTAAGGTGACTGAACTTCAATAGTTCAATTACATTTGCTTTTGTAATTCATTCGTTATTTATCTCCCTCGGTTGGTAACTCAACCTCTTTTCAAAGATTTGTGTCTTTACTGTTGGCCTATAGGACACAACATAGGAGAAAAGAAGCTTGAAACCTTGCTGAATAAAACAACAATGTTCAAAAATGAAAGTCCAGGCTCATCCTAGCAGCAATACCTGTCTGTAGCAATTTGCCAGTGGAGAATGTCAGGAGGACAGCTCCCGTGGAGCAACAGTGACAGCAGCAGAGTGCTCTCTCTGGTACATGTAGGTCAGATCAGTTTTGCATTTCTATTTGATTCTGGCATGGTGACAAATCTGAGCCTAAGCAATCCTAGATCAAACTCCAAGACAACTCAGCGGGAAAGAAGTTTGTGACCACAGAAACAATTTCTGGAAGAGAGCTCCATGGAGAGAAACAGAGCATATACTTTCAGGTGAGCCTGTTTCTCAGTCCCCCTCTAACATGGTTTCAAACCTATTATCTACTCTTTTTCAGACAAATAAGCTACAGCCTCCAGATGAAGTGCCTAAAAAGCTCTTGTTTTCCTGCCCTATTAACAGAGTTCAGAATGCTGTTTCTTGTGGACAAAAAAACGTTACAATGGACGTATCCCTTAGAGAATAAACTGCAATGTTTTTCTTAGCTGCTGCTGCTTACTAATACTTTTAGTTAAAATTATTGGTTAGTTGCTTCTAAACATTAAAGCTGTTCGTGTCTTCTCACAAACAATTGCCACCAGCTGTCAGGGTCAGCACTCTGCAAATGCTTCAGCTGGCAGAATAATTCATAACAAGCAATAAAAGCACTCAGAATAAGCTTTATAGGAAAAACAAACATATTAGAGGAGACAATCAGCTAATTATAAGGTAATGAGCCTCACAAGGTTGCCATGTCTGGAGTTCTCTTTCCACAGTTCTTCCCTTAAAAATGTTTATCAAGTTATGTCAATTTACTCATGAGTGGGCATGACTTTCTTTAGTTACCACTACAATGACACAATACAGCCATCAGAAGTGAAGTCCCAGGGCACCATGAATGCACCCTTAGGACAGGACTAGAAAAATTGGAAGGGAAGAAATTTTCTTCTCCACGCACTATTCACTGGGATGCCAAGAAAACTCACATTTAGAGCATCAGCTGGTTAATCTGAGTGACACCAGCCACAAGGCTGGTTAGGTGAGGAAAATTACATTAATGTCCCCACATTGGAGCACCTGGCCCTGTGCAACTGTGCTCAGCCATAGATAAGAAGCTTCCTGTCTGTCTGACCTCACAAGCAGCCTCAGGCTCACCCTAACCAATGTGTACACCTAACTCTGCAGAGACTTTTTCCTCCCTTCTCTTCCCTTTCCCCACATCCCACTTCTCTCTTTTCCTGCTGCTATAAGATTGCTTAGAGTCCTCAGATCCAGAACAAAGAGAGTCAATTTTTGTCCACCAACCACAAAGTGAAAAAAAATACTTCTCACTGCAAGTGCCAAGTGACCCAAGTTTTTTTTATGAGATATTGGAACCACTAAATCTTTGTTCATTTAAAACTGTGATATTCAAATCACAGCGCCATGATGTAGACATTTTCATCTCAGCTGTCACAGAACAACATACTTGTCTGCTCCCATAAACCCAACATTTTCTTACAGTATTCTTCCTAGAGCCTGTAAAGGTTTTTAAAACATTGGAGGTGTACTTTCTGTGTTATCATCTTACCTACAGCTGTATGGTACCAAGTGTTAAATAAACTGGAAACTGCACTCTTCTGCCTCTTCCCTCATGTAACAGAAAGACTTTACAAGTGCACGTGCAGGAGCAGCCTGATATGGGGGAACAACAACGTAGAAGCATTAAGATGGGGAGGCAGGAAGGATAGGGGCAAGGACAGTAGAAAATTTTGTTTCCTCAAAGAAGAAATGAGAGAGTAGGTGCTAAATACACAGATTGGCTACCTTTTACTGGCTTCTTGATTTAAGAAAACTTGAAAGAAGAAGTGGTTAGACACTCTTCTGGGACCAGTGTGAATACAGACTGCTGATGTGGAAAAAGTCACAGTGGGTACTGACTAACAGACTGCTCAGAAAGTCCCATAATGCTCACAGTGACACTGTCACATCTTACGAGCCTACGTGTAGCCATTTTTACTTACTTTACTGTTAAGTTTCCTTATATTTTTATTAATAAATATCTGCATGTGTTTTGAACAGAAGAGGACAGGACAAGCTGTTATATTCTTCTAAATTCTGTATTTCTCAGCTTCCCTCCCTATGCAACACACAAAAGAAGAGAGCATCACTCAGTGAATTGCTTTTCTTGTTTCTTTACAAAGAGTGGCAAGAACAGGAAAAAATTTCTCCTAACAAGGACAAGCTACAATAATGAACAGAAGTTCTTTATTCTATCAAAAAAAAATAAAATTAATTTCTCACCTGATGGATTTCGCTTCTCTAAACAAACCCTCACATTTTCAAGTTTTCCAAGCCAGATTCTGAGCAGCAGCAAGAAAAGTGGCTTAGTGTTTGGGAAATATAGTAATGACATACATTTGAGATATAAAGACAAAACTATATAAGTGTACACAGAGCACCCACACATCAAGGTATGTGGTTTAGCAGTTTCATGTTAGGTGTAACTTTTGGCTTGTGTTCTCAGGGGAAGTAAAGTATTTAAGTCACATACTAGTCCTTCAAAATATCTTGTGTCTACTCAACTTATGCAGTACTAGTAGTTGTCTGAAAATCACTTATCTACAGACTTATCTACAGACTTAGGGAACTTATCTGCAGACTACTGCCCTTGCAAACAACAAACAGTTTCTCAGTTTATCTTAAAAATTTCCTTTCATCAATACAACTAGAACATTCAGCTCTCCTTGTGCCTAACTGGAACTCAAGCAAGTGTTTTTGGGAAAATCTTTATTCAAAGTTCCTGCTAGTAGGAACTTTGCCAAGGAAATTAATTTTGAAGTTGTGAATTTTTTTGGACACATTTCTTTGATTGAGTCCTTGGAGCATTTCATTGTTTTCCTTTAACAACTCAGCTAGAAAACTGTCTTACCACCTCTCTAGGGGTGAGACCTGCTCACTGATGGAAAATTAACTTGCTTTCAAGAATGAATAGATAAAAATGAAACTCACCTGTTAGTGGAGTTTATGCCGAGAGGTTTTGCCTACAATGTGAAGAGCACAAAACTTCCCTTCTCCTCGCTCCTGCTCAGGCTGCTGGTGAGGCTGTCTGTCCTCCCAGCTGTGAGCAAGGCTGTCCGTGAAACAGCCCAAGGAAGGAGGAGGAGATTGTGTTTCAGCTCCTGTGCTCTTCGTGGTTCATCTGTGAAGGAGCCAGCCCAGCCCAGCCCTCTCCTCCCTCACCCACTCATCCATAAGTGAGAGAGATGAGAGTGCCAAAAGCAGGCACTGAATACGGAGATTGCAAAGCACACGGAGTGGTGTTCCCAGCCGTCCCCACCGGCACACACACAAACCAGCAGAGAGCTGCACTGTGGTTACAGCAGCTGGTGCAGAGGCCAAATCCAGCTGCTTCCAGCTTATCTAAACACACACAGATGTTGCCTCATGCAGGCTATTGAAAAGTACACAGAGTGTTAGTGTTGTTATTAGTATCATTTACAGTAAATTGTTTCTAGAGCTCGAAGAGATGAGACCATGACATCCAAATGCAGCAGAAGGTGATCTCTGCACAAGGAAGCATCTCCTCTCACTGTGAAAGAGCAAGGGCTGTGAGGGGGGGCAGAGGAAGGACGCCCTTCCTCTCTTGTCTACACAGCCAGACAGACTGAGGCATAAACAGATTGAAGGGCTTGCCCAAGGTCATTCAGGAAGGCTGTAGGAGATGAAAAAGCTGACCTCCTGCTAGCTCACACCACTACCCCTATTCCCACAGGAGTGAAAGCTGCACTGGGGGATATGTAATAAATTGTCTCAACTCAAACTGAAACACTCTACTCTTAAAAACACAGATAAATACAAATTACACCATTGAAGCTGGTGTAATTTGGAAACAAAAGTTGTTACCAGCTCAGGCTCTAAACTGGTGTGTAACTCACCTGATGCAGTGCTCTGCCATGCAGCTGTAGGGACACCAGTGGCACTGCATGGTCAGAGCAGCACTTAGCCAGAGCTCCCTTCTGCTCACTGCAATGGGCAACAGTGCTCTGAGGACAGCCAGACACAGTGAGTCTGGAAACAGGAATCTTGTGCAGGGAACTCCAAGGCGTGTTCTCTGTTTCCAGCCTGGTGGAAAGCAAGAGGGATATAAGCACAGAAGAAAAATAGAAAAAATGAAACAAACCAAAACAGGGAGAAGACACAAGAACATTTAGAAAACTTGGAAATACTCCAGGACTACCTATGGCTAACATCAGAAACAGTATCAAAAATATCTCCTTATTCCAAACACTGGAAAGGGCTCTTCAGGTACAACAGGTTACCAAATGGCAAAGCCCTTGCTCTGCCAGGACCTCCAGCAGATCAGAGATATAAAATTATCTGCAGAGTTATGAAATGTCTCTGACTTTCTGAGGAGGAATGCAGCAAAAAAAAAGGGAAATTCTTGGATATGGTCACAAAAGGCTGCAACAAGCAGAGAACTGTCCTTTTCAGACTCACCATGCTGCTTGGAGGATATCAGGGGCCAGGCAGCATACCTGGCCAAACAGGCAAGGCACAATCTTCTGGAAGCACAGCCAGAGGTTGAATACACTCGGCAATATTAATATGAATGGTTGGTGTCAAATTTACTAGGACAACTGGGAATACTCTCTTATCTGATTCATTTTTGTTGTTTATTTTTTTAAAATTTTGTACTAATTTAATTTTTAGTATTTATTTTTAAATACATATACAAGAATACGTATATTAAGAAAATCACCCAGAATGGGACCTTTCAGGAAGTGAAATAAAACATTTGTTTCAATACCCCTTAATCCAAAATTATGTACCCTTGGATACTGCAAGACTTTTATTGAAGAATTTATAAAAGATGGCATTAAGAAAATGAAGTGCAGTAACTTCCTTAGATGTTTGTGCGCTATTCTTCAGTAAAAAGCAACAGGGCATTATACTGGGCTACTTGCCTTCCCTGAGAGACTGTTTAGGGCAGAGATGATGTGGTAGCTAGTTCTCACTGGTGGCTCCAGGGAAAGCTTTCCATCTTCTAAAGAGTCCAGGCAGCAGATAGAGAACAAGCCCTGAGAAGACCCACAGACAGTGGTTACCTTTTGGGTGCCAGGGAAAGCAGAGATACTGGCAGAGGTAACATTGTGGGCAGTATCTCTCTCCTGGTTCCTACCTTGGCTGCAGTTGTCTTGTCATGCTGATGTGTGTACATGCTCAAGGATGTGTTGCACTGATGTTGGATACAGGTAGACAGAATATCCAGAAAGCACAGCCTGAACCTTGCTCATCAGACACAACATGGGTCTATCAAATTTCAGCACCTGACCCATGCAGCTGGTAAAAGACTCCTTGCAAGTGGAGCACAAACAATAACTTCCCTAAACTTCCCTCTCAGAAAATTACAGAGGAAAATACTCCAGAAAAAAATCCTGGGTTTGTTTCTTTTTCATCCAGACATTCTATTTTGCTTGTCTCAGCATGCAGATGTAAAGCAGGTAACTAAAATACTGGGATTTAGGGGCTTGGACCACCTGCCCTCATCACTTCCAAGGAAGCGGAGCCATGTGTTGTCACCTCCATCACACACACTCAGCCACTGCATACTGGCCATATTTAAAACTCTCAAAATGAAAAAAAATAACATTTTTGGTAGCCTTTTATCTCCATGAATTATACAGTAGTTATTAAAGCTGACAAACAGCTATTACTCACTGCAAGTAGCAATTCTAGCTTTTTGCTCACTTTAGTCTAACCATTTTAATGCATGTGATGATTAAGTAACACAATTGAATTGCTCTTGGCTTATATATGGCAAAACCAGAAGCAGCAAGATTCAGAAAGAATGGAGCTAAACTGGTGTTATAAATGTCATGGAAATGCAGGAGGAAGGAGGTCATCTTGACCACCTGCCTACCCACTGACAAAAGGTAAACTAGCTCCTCTAGACCTTCCGATTCCCTTAAATTGCTATTAAGGAAGATTCTGCCTCACCTCTTGCAATGTCTCCATTCCATGGCTGGGGCTGTTCTTAAGAAGCTTGCACTAATATAAAAATCTTTACCTTCCATGTTTCCAATTAATTTATCCTTTTTATTGCCCTTCTGTGAATGTACATGAAAAACAGACTATTGCTACCTTTCTCAATATGGATCATTTAAATGTCTGAGGATTAAACATGCTGTCCCTCTTAGATTTTTGCAGATCAAGCAACTCCACTTTTCCAATGTTTTTTGTAGATGATGTTTTCCAGACCTCTGCTCACCCACACTGGTGTCATTTCCAGTCATCGGTATCCCTCCTTAGGCATATTCCAGCAGAGGCCCTTTCTGGAGGGTCAGCACTGATTCAAAGTACCTGATCTATGCTTTGTCTGTGAGGGTCGACTTTCCTATGAAATTCGATTTAAATCCTTTCAAGCATCCATTTTGATGAGGAAAAGAGGAAAACAAGTAAGTTCTTCCTTTTTCATTGACAAGCCATCCCCACAGGGTTGGGTCTTTTGCCAGGTAACATACCTCTCTAATTCTTTCCTGAGGCAGGAAACATGTTTCATTTACACTGAAAATGCAAATTAACAATCTTTTGCACCTAGACTGCAAATATCCAACACAGAGACTTGATTTTGCACACTAGAAATGGGCTTCATGGCGGTGAACTTGGCAACTAAACAGTTCCAAGTATGGTGGCTACATGTGGGTTACCAGTCATCACGTGCAGAGGATTAAGGACCTGTGGAGGATAAGCTGGCCTGTCCTAGAGTGCTCGGTGGTACAGCTGCAAGCACCCAGTTCTTCCCTTGGCCTATAAAGGCAGAAAGACCTCACTCTTACAGAGGAGTGAAGAGTGAGGTGATACGAGAATCCAGGAGCTCTGCCCGTTTCTGTTGACAACACTGGACAATGCAGACGCACACACAAAGCAAGTGAAGAATGTAGAAACTTCTATGCCAAGACTATCAGAATGAATAAAAAAAGTTTTTTCAAAATTCTGCATCAGTGGTAGTGAAATTATTGGTAGTCACCACAGCTAATCTGGAATCCAAGCTAAAATACCTCTGCTCTTGTTATCTACAGAACAGACTGAATTAATTCTTTCCCCAGTTATGGGCCCCTCAAGCCACAGGCTTTGGTTGCAAGGACCCATGGATGATTGTGGATGTGTCAGTACACTATAAATGTATTCATGAACTTCAACTATGGAAAAGAAGGCTGGTCACAGGTAAGTGGAGTTCATTAGGAGGGACAGCCACATGAACTTGATCTCCTGTGCTGCTCCCCTTCCCCCTATTAGCACAGATGTGGGAATTTTAGTTTGAGAAGAACTGTAGTCAGAAGGTAGTCCATACACCAGTGCCCCAATGCAGTGAGGAAGATGGGGCCTAAATGCCCTTGAACCAATACTTCAAGGACAAAATAGTCCCAAGTCTTCTATCAAAGTATGAATGTTCACAGTTCCTCAGATAATGGTGTCTGCCATAAAACATTGCTATGGACATTGTGCTAAAAACAATAGACAGAGGTCACTGAGTTCACTTTTTGCTTTCCTTCTCACATTCAGTTTTAGATTCCCTTCTCAGTATATTGTCCTTTTCCAGATAAATCCCATTAAACAGATATAACCTGACAATTTAACATGTGAAGGAAACATTTCTTCTGATTTTAGTTACAAAAATTCATGTGGATGAAATTTGATAAAATAAAGTCTTATTGGTATCTGTTTTCATCCATTTGCCTGATTACATGAGAACAAGCACATGTTCATATAGGGCAGGGTGGGAATTCAGGATCTGCCAAACAGGACTCTGTTACCATTGATATGGCTGGTTAAATAAACAAGGAAAAGGATCTGTGCTCACGGCAGCTAAATGTAGGTAATAGAACTGGCCTTCAGGAATTCAAAGTTTTTTCAATTAAAGAAGCCAAAATAAGCAAGGAAGGAAATTCTAAAACAATGAAAATGATGTGGAAGCTTGTACTGTTAAAAATACTGAAGACTAAATAGAAGCAATATTGCCTCAATATGCAAAAAGTGATATGGATCTTAAATGCATCATCCTATGAGTATTTTTAAGTGTTAGCTAGTTAGTTCCCACAGAGAATAAAGATAATACTCTGGACTGAAGAAGAGAAAGATGTCTAGTGCTGGCAAGGTGAAGTCACAAAGGAAGGAAAGTTGCTGGAGGTGAAACGGGCTTGACCACACTGTAGTAGCTGGTTACACTATCTGAGCTGTAGGACAGGATCTAGCAAGAAGGCTCCTTCAAAGACTTCATGCAGAGAATTTCTACCAACACACCATGTGGTATTGCTGGAAGACGTAGGTTTAAAAGCACACCAAAATACTATAAATATACTGTTCCCTATCAAACACACACAACCCCACTTCCTTTAAGCATCAGCTATCCAGGAGCAAGATGCCACTGTGTGGAAACACAAGAGAAAATAGCAATAGCAGAGAGATCCTCTTGCCAGTGAAGGTACCAAAGCTGCATTCCGGAGTGCACACAATGGTTCCCTCACTGGATGCTGCCTTAAATCTTTTGTGCTCTAACTGATCTAAAACTACTCTGCATGGAACAACTGTACCAGAAAGCTGGGAGGTTTTATGTACTCTGGAAACAGAGTACATAAACTGTACAGTCCTGCTTACACAATGCTGTTAGTACAGCTTCCTAAAGCATTCCACCCCTTTGCATCGTCTACTGAAGGACCAAAAAAGCTGTGAGCAAGCTCAAGAGATTGAGCTAATTGAAGGCTACCAACTTTAGCTTGGTTTTAGTTAAATCCCAACTAAATTGATACAAGGTTTCTACCTCATACAGATTGTGCCTGTTTTCTCCGTTTTCACAGAATCACAGACTATACGGGATTGGAGGAGACTCATAAGGATTATTGAGTCCAACTCCCTGCTCCCTGCAAGACCATCTAATACTCAGTCACATGACTAAGAGCATCATCCAGATGTTCCTTGAACTCTGACAGGCTTTTACACTCCAGTGAGCAAGCAGTCCTTGTTCAGAGGATTGCAGGTGTAAAAAAAGTCCCCAAGATTTTTTTCTTCATATAAATTTCCCTGATTTGCATGATTTCTTCTACTTTCACTTATAAATAGTCATAAGGGTCCTGCTGGAGCACTCAAACTGATTGGGAGTTTTCCATCCTGCAAAAGGCTGAAATACTGCAGCTGAACATCCCCAGCAGATCTAAAACACACTTATCTGTAGATTAGGTATTTTGTGGGCTCGCAGTGCACACAAACACTAGTCCAAGTTTTGCAAAACTAGAGAAAAAACTCTCTTGCAATGGTGCAAGGAAGAAATTTTTCATGTGTTTAACAAGAATGGGAAAATTTTAGTCAGAGACACTTAAAATTACAAGAGAACATAAGACTTCCAAATCCCATAACCTTCAAAATACCCTGCCAAATGGTAAAACAATCACAGTAGTAGCCCTAAGAAACACTCACCTCAGTTCTTCAGACATACTTTTCTAATTCTTGCAGAAAACTGCCTCTTCCCTCCAATGCAAGTTTCTAGAGATGCCTCAGCAGCCCACTGGCAAGTTGTGCTTCTCCATCTGGAACATCCTTCTCAAACTCTCATGTTCTTCCTTAGCAGTGTGTTCCCAAACACAAACTGTGCTTTTCTTGCCATTAGTGCATCTTGCACTTCCAGACTACTCAACAACTGCAAAAAGTGAGGTGATTTTTGACTTACAAATGTCAGGGTTTTTACATGGAGAAGATGCTCACTGTTCCAGTTGTGGAATCCAAAGGCAGCCAACATGTCATGTTGGAGAGGAAGCAGGAGGCTCTTATACTTACATCTGATCATATTTTCTTAAAGCAGGGGCTGTTTAACTCTCCCATGAACCCTCTTACATCATAAATCAAAACCATTATAACACTCGGATGTTCTACTAATCTATTTCATTTCATAAGAACCTGATGCAATGAGTTTCACTAATAGCTTCATTTTCCCTTTCCTGAGCACTCTCTCCTTTAGCAGAGTTTCAGATCACACCATAGGGTGTCACTCACTGTGGAGGGAGCTGGGCTGCTTTTGTTTTTCCTCACACAATACAGCATTTCACAGGCAATGCTCAGATCTGCTGCTCTTTTTCATTCTGGTATGCAACACACACATCACACACTTTGGCAGGGTCTCACTATCAGAGCTACATAATCCTCAGTTATGATAATCATGGGATAAAAATGTTCAAGTATTTTAACTAGAACTGATTAGAACATCTGGGAATGATGAGCTGACAGTTGCCATGGCACTCTGTGTTTTGTTTTTGACATATTTTACATTCCTAGTTTCTGTAGAATAACCACATTTTCATCGTCCCGTTTTCAGGAGAAAACCAGTTTTGCTTCCCTACCATAACATCCTAATCCTCCACAGGAGTCAATAAATAAACTGTCTCTTCCATGTTTCAGCTGAGAGAAGCACAAGTACTCTTCCACTGGGGCTCCTTATATATCCATTTTACTCTTTAATGGGATTCTTCACAAAACTTCAAGTCTGAACTAAGCTCAGCTTTCTGCCACACTTCACCAACTCACATTTCTGTCTTTAGGACACAGGTTAGCCTTTTAAGGACTTTCCTATTTGAGAAGCTATTGAACAGCAGCCCTTTAATTTTTACTGTTCTCTTCATACTTACAAAAAAATCCTTGTAACTGGAAAAACACCATTCAGTTTTGCAAAACTTGCCATAGCTTCTCCCAGTAACTTTAAACTCCGTTGGTACTCTCTTAAATCATATTTTTCTCACCCTTTTCCAGCTGATGCCATTCTCTCCTAGTTCATACGGCAGCCTCTAGCACCAGCTTTCAAAAAGGACCTTCAGGGCCCAGTCTAGATCTCCAGTCTAGCAGCCCTTCATAACAATAACCTCATTTGTTATTTCCAGTAACTGAATTATTTCACTCTGCACTGTTACATCAGATTAATTCTGCCTGGTACTGGTGATTTGTAAAAATACGCACAAATTTTCCACCTTGTCTTGAACATTTCCAGTGTTGTTCAGATCTGATAGTCCATCATTGTGATGGGCAGAGAAGCAAATTTTAGAATTAGTATTTTTTTGTGAAATCTACAACTGATTCCACACTCCACTGCCCCCTTCATCTAAAAATGCAAAGCCATAATCAAATGCTCTCTGGACAGCTGGGCTCATGTTTAAACAGAAAACAAAAAATGAAATGGGGCTGTTCTTTGTACATCAGTTTAACATCCAGGCTGTAATCCTTTCACATGAACTAACCATTTCTGGGTAAATGTCTTCCATGTTCTGTCGTAGAAGTCATCTACCTGTGGTTGAGCTAGTATGTCCCCAAATGTCTGGACAATCAGAAATAATTTCCGACCACATGCTGATGCACAGTTTCCTAAGCTAAGCACTAGTTATTTTTATAATGTCCTTAACACTTGGAACTTCCCTCATTATAGAAAGAAAAAAGTAAATTCTATTTCTTCAAATTACTCTTCTGTGGTTTTAATTAACTGAAATCAGAAAAGGTCTGCTCACGTCACAATGACAATCAGGTCCCAAGTTTGAGAACAGTGGAAGAATACCTAATGGGAACAAGGTTTCCGTGACACACCATCTCTGTAAAGGACCTCAGATTTCTGGCTAAGGATACACTCTGCCACTGCAGAGCACGCAACCCGCCGGCAGCTATTCCCACAGCAGCCATTTATTTCACTTCAAACACACACCATCGTTTGTTTCCTTGAGTCAAACAGCTTCTGACTCCAGAGCCCGAGCGCACTGCAGGGAGCGAGTGTTGCCAAAGTCACAGCCCTTCGGCTTTCTTGGAAAACTACTGGCAACTTAGCTGCCTCATCGGGATGGATCCCCTTCAAAAACTCGTCCTTTAATAGAAAACTCCATCTCCAGAATTAATGACACTGAACGGCTTGAAGCTGACCCCAGAACCATTCGCAGCACAACTTAGCACATAATTAGCAACCGTCAGAGAGCACGCCCTTCCCTCCTGGCAGGAAATATCAGCACACTACAGCCCATGCAGAGCTGGGAAAAGCCAGTGTGCCGAAGCCTGGGGCACCTGGAGATCCCTCTTCCCCAGTGTCCAAGAGGCAGCAGCTGTGGCCTCAGCCAGCTCGCTGTGCCCCTCCCGCAGCCTGGCCCGGCCGCACAAACTGCAAATTCAAACAGCTGCTATTTCTTCACTTCTTGGAAGGCATTAAGAAAGGGTCGGGGAGATTTGTGCCATCCTTTACCCTCACAAGAACACCTCTCCCCCCAAAGTTCCTGCCACCTCACGCAAGCCGGTGCCTCACGGCTCCTCCACCTGCCCAGCTTCACCTGCGCACATCTGGGAGGATTTGCCGATCTCTGCCTCTTCAAACACAATTGCTTTCCCTCCCTCAGGCACCAAAACGCCAGTTTTATGCTACCGCTGGCTCTGGACTGGCGCTGGACGTCTCAGGAAGACAAAGCGCAGCCGCCCCGGAGCGGTGGGCAGGCCTTTCCCGCCCTGCCCGCTCCTTACCTGATGGCGCCGCACACGGGCGGAGGACGGCCCGGAGGCACCGTGACTGTCAGGGAAGAATTGACAACAACTGAACGGAGCAGATGGCAAAATAACCGCACCTGCCGTGGCAGCGCAGGCACCTGCACCAAAACTTTCCTTAACATTCCCAGAAAGGCCGAAGGGCAGCAGACAGCACTGTGCTTCAACATCTATTCCATGGTACAACCTCTGTATTTAGAATTATCTCACACCTGAATGGTGCTACAAATGTATTTAGTACTTTTTTTTATTCTAACTCACTAGAACTGAGAAGGTAAATAATTGTAAATAACTCAGTAACTAACAAGCTACAGATCACTCCCTCAGCAGGCCAGCCTGCACATGTCCTCCAAAAAGGAGATGAAACAAGGCAGAAACACCAGTCTTGAACCTTTAGTGGTCTGGCCAAAAATCCATTTTGAGATATAACTTCTGGAAGAAGAATTTCAGTTTACTAACAAAATGTCATTCATTATGTTCTAAAATTACCGTACAGCACACATAATTTAAAATTCCTTGCAAAACTATAGTTTGCAATTAAAATAGTAGAGAAGACAGAAAGGGTTTTTTTGGCCATTCTCTACATGTTGAAAGATGAGTAATTTCTCAGTTTCATAAGTCATCCTAAGAGTTAAGGACAAAATATACAAGATGCAAGCTTGGTCAAGATTGACAGTATGTTTGGCCTTGTTTGAGGTGGTCAGAGAAGCATAAAAAATCTATCGGGCAAATGAGAGAGTGAACTGTAAGTCACTTATTTTGCATGTTCAACACTCCTGTAGTCTTCACTAAGAAGGTTACAGTTAAACAAAAAGACTTCTGGTACACCTTCTATGTTATAAAAACAAATACAACTTCACCACGTAGACATGCAAATCAATACTAAGGCTTATGAAGAGCTGTTGCAGACAGATCTCTAGCACTTTGAATCACCTTTTTGGGGGTTTCTATTTTTCTAAGGACAAAAACTACATTATCAATTTATTTTATTTTAATCTTTATTATAAACAATTTTGTAGTCTTCAGAATGGGATTGCTACATATTAGGTAACAAAAACATCGCCAAATGAATCAGTTTCTTCTTTTACTAAATTAAATCAGAACAAGCAAAACAAGTATTTTTTAAGGACTTAGTCTATTAGAAGAAGAACAGCTTTACAAACATGGAATTAAAGACACACATTTGATCATATATACATAAGCAGCTGATGACACTCTGAACAGAAACATACAAGGAACTTTTTTGCACATAAATAGATTTTTAGAAGTATATTTCTTTCACATGTGTACAAAATTATTTTGCTTTCTATACTCAGAAAAGTTCTTGGAGACAAACAAAGATTTCTAAGAGACAAAAGCCCACATAGGATGTGGGCTGTCATGCACACAAGGATCTAATAATACAATTTACACAGCATTCTTATACAGTACTTGAGCTTCTTATATACATACTTACAAGACACTTTTGTACACGAGATGCCACTTTTGCAATTGAAATGGCATCTCCCCTGAAAGGCTGCATTAGTTCCAGTGTTTGTATAAAAGATAAAACAAGTTTCAAAAGGCAGCACCACTCTGCAGAATCAAGGATCCACTGAACTGCAGCTATAGTGAAGGCAGTGGGGTAATTATGCTGGCTTCTGTGTTTACACAGTCCAAGTGGGAAAGGCTGAGATGTGACCCTTGAAGTCTATACAATACCTTCTATAAGATGTGTCTGTGGCTAGAAAAATAGATTTTACCAGATCCATGGCTAAAGCCACACACTTTTGCTCTTCACCTACATGCTACTAAAATCAAGCATTTGGTTCTGTCTTTGGGGGAGAAGTTTGGCTTTTATATGACCTTTTCAGTACAGTTATTTACCAATGGTGGGGCTGAGTTTAGCACACACAGGACCTGTGAAACTTTTCTTTAATGCCTGCAGAAAGGGTGCACAGTGCAGCAATGACAGAGGACCCTGCTGAGCTTCTGCTGGACTGAGGAATACTCAGACTCTGCGAGAATCAGGTGCCAAGTTTGCTGTGAGATTAGGTCAGGCTTCCACTTTGTTTTAGGCACAACAGTGTCAGAAGAAGAACTGGGGTTTTGCTCCTTGATTCCCTTTACCACACTTTGTCCAACTAGGAAACAGTATGCAGAGAATACTTGGAGCAGCCTGTAGGTGATGCCTTTTAAGACCTGACAGTGTCTAGATAAATGGTACCTGGACATCAGCCATATCAAACACACATATTACAGCTACAGCTGTGGGTTACACACAGCCATACTCATACCAAACTGTCTGCTGATCCCCCTGGGGGTCAGGAGACCCAGGAGTGCTGTTGGAGCTGCTTCCTCTCATGGGCTCCTCTCCAGCCCCAGAGCTGCTTTCTAACAGCTTACCCTGGCACTTGGTAAGTAGAGCATCACCCTGGCCTTGCCCTGGGGAAGTATTTCCCTCAGTGCTGGTGCAAACAGCTCTACTAAGGGCCACTGTGGCCACCTCCTCAGTACGAGATGCTGACTTGGGTTTGACTTTTGAAGGAGTATGGGATGCAGATGAGTAGTGTTGCCCATGGTTCACGCGCTCTTGCTGCTGGACATTCAGACTGCTGGTGGATGCAGTGGGTGAGGCAGAAAACTGATGGAAGGAGAGTGGCCTCTCATCTTTTGACGGGACCAGGGAAAGGCGCCTCGTATCAAGCTGCCGACAACGGGAATCAACACCTTGCATGGAACCTGCCACCTTTGCAGACTGTGGCCTTTCTCTTAAGGGTGCCTGGGAGCCTGTTGGCACAGAAGCCCTGGTGCTCTGACAGACAGTGTCCTTGCCCCCATGCAGCTCTGCTCCTAACTTCTGAGGGCTCTCCTGCCTGTAGGCCTCTGGGCCAGTGGCCCTGAGGAGGTCTGCAGAGGCCAAGCTAAATGCCCTGCTCAGTGACGTACTCCTCCTGCTCACGGTTCCAGGCTGCTGAGGCTGTGCCATCTGCCACACCCCGCTGGCAGACTGCTGCTGTGGTGTGTGAGGAAGCTTAAGGGACCCTTGGGGGTTTACCAGAGCATCAGGTTCAACTTGTCTGAGGTTTGGCTTCATATAATTGTCCGGCTTAGCTGTTCTTCCTTCTTCACCAGCCAGGGCCATCTTCACAGTTGGAGCAATAAGACTAGTGGGCATCTTAGCAGCCTCCTTTCTGCATGGCTGAACCAGCAAGTTCCCAGTAGCTGAAGGCTCATTTGCTTTCCTAAAATAATTGCTGAGCAAGTCATCTCTGTTAGTGGAGGTGTCCTGGTGTGAGAAAATACACATCACATTAATGAACACATTTTGTTTGAAGAATCATGCAGAACTCTGTATTCACAAAATCTTCCTTCCCACTTAATTTAAGCCAAACACAATCATAGATTTTACATAGTGGAAACAGAAGAGATGAATGTTTAAAATGTGTATAAATCCAACTCAAAGAATAACATGCTTATCGTGATTAGATTTTGACAGCCTTGTTTGCCAGGTTAATGGTCATAATTTTTTTATAATTTTGGTGGCAACCTGGACAGCAGCTCTTTTGTTTCCTTTCACATCAGCCACTGTCACTTTAACATCAATATCATATTGATGACATCAGCCACTGGTATCAGCAGATATCCATTCTGTCTGTCATATTCCAGAATATAGTTAATCTGGATAACTCTACTGTAACTGCAGGAACGTAACAGAAGTCAATACCTTGGGGAGATGTGCTAGCATTACAAAAAAGTTTTATTCCTTCTCCATTGATTCCCTTCACCTCTCCCACTCAATATACTATGTATGTTAAAAGCTCCATGTACAATACAATGATATGTACAAAAAAGTCATTACAAAAATTGTTTGCCTACAATGAACTCACAAATTTCAAGTCAGACAATTAACCTGGCAGTAAAAGAAAATATACAATGAGATTGCATGGAGATGGTCCATGCAATCCGAAAATGGTGATGTTTGATCAGCTGCCATGGTACTATTAGTAAAAGGCATGCTCAGAACAGTTAAGGGACGTGATCTCATTACAAACAACATGCTGAACAAGCTCATGAAATTTACTTCTTTACTCTTCTCTAGGGAGCATGTTTAAAGCTTAATATACTTATTTCACTAGTGTTCCAAATACTTCTTCCAGTCAAAAAACTCATTTTCCATAAGCAAACACCATCAATGGTAATATTGCAGTGTGAAAATTTCTAAGCTCAACTAAGTGTTAAAGTGTTAAGGTTATTTTTACTTTTATTTAAACAGCTGTTACGCACATTAACATTACAGAATGACAAATCCTCCAAAAACACGCACGTGTACGAACAAATGCTGCAAATACTTTATGAGCAATTAATGCAAGTGATCTGCCAGCCTTTAAAGTAACAACTAGGAGTTACAGTATGCTTCTATAGGTATTAATATGCTAGCAAAAGCTGTGGTAAGTCAGGAGCTGTTGCCCTCATAATAAGAATAATGGATACCCTGGGGATATAGAATGAAGCACATCTCCTATTCCCCCTGCCTGTTCTGTGCCTCACGCTGTCAGGACATGAAACACTGAGGACCGATTCGAGTGACTGCGAATGTTCCTGATGAATGGAAGGACATAGGGAGTAGCAAGAGGGATACAGTGCATCAGCTTCTAACAGAAATTGGTGTAATGAAATCATTTCACTCTCATTTAAACTGCGCCGATGCTGAAAAGGAACAGGACGACAGAAAGAATGAAAATGGACATGGTCAGGTAGTTACAGACATACAAAAGTAATAATTTTAAATATCTCTAAAAGCTAAGAATTGTACTTAGGGTAATAAAGGATTAAGAGGCATATTTAAACACTGCTGTGAAAATTCAAGGACCAGAATTTACCGATGCCATGAAATGGCACAGCTCTGCTGATTTCAATACTTTTACCAAGGCATTCATAAACCAGAGATCTTTGTTTACTTACACTATCAATTCACTGTTTCTAAAATATTAAAATAGTGTTCAAATAGTGCACTGCCTCACTACTGTACAGCATGTCTCAGCAGTGAAAAACAAATGCCATCCTTAAAACAAGCATTTAGTTCCTGAAAAAAGCAGTGAGCAACATTCTTGCAGTCATAGAACCAACAGAACAGTATCAGTCAACACACAAACATGGTTAAAGTATCAACAATTTCTTTCTGCAAGCAAAAGAGTCTTTCTCAAATGGACTGAGATATTCAGATTATGAGATGGTTTTAACAACTATTTTGTTGCACTTATACATAAATATAAAATACTATTTTATACTTATAAAATACTATATTTTGCGCTTCAATTGAAAACTATTCTAGGTTTCATTCCTAATTATAGATTTAGCAGCTGAAAATTACACAGAAAACTTACCAGTTTATAAATAAAAATACCTGGAGTTGGGAACTGATGATACAAAACCTTGACCACAATAATTTGCTAGCAAAAATCCCTAGCAGTCCAATACACAGTACTTGCAGTGAATTATCTGACTTGCTATAGCTAATAAACCAAAATAAATTAGCAGAGTGCTATATGAAAGCTAATTTTACCATAGTTATGGAAACTGTCTCATTCGTTTTGCAAGATTTGATAGTACTCATGTATATGAACAAGGATCATCTTGTCTCTCTCTGTTTCCCTATGCCCTCATCCTCCTAAATCAGCTTTGAACAGTTTTTTGACATCTGAAATGGGCTATCTAGCACTTTTTACTTACACTTGGTAGAGACAGCCTGTTGCTCTCTTCCAAGAACTCTTCCAAAGTTACCATCTCACTGCCAGGTGAGGCAGACCGCTGCCTGCCTGCGTGAGACTGAGATGGATTGCTCTTCTGAGGTATATCACAGGACATCAAACCATTCCTGTGGGAGGAGGACTCATGCCTGCTGCCAGGGCTTAAGAAAGCAGCAACTGAATGAAGGGAATATGTGTCTCGGAGCAAGACTGGTGCCTCTCTGCTTGGCACCATATCTTCACTGCTGAGGCTCTCAGTTCTACCATGGATATGGTCTAAGGAACCTGAGGAGAAGCATAAATACAATTAACGGCACTGCTCTGACATAATTTCAGTAGATTTCACACTCAGGTAGGAACTTCATCATCTTGGGCCATTTCCACACGGACTGGGTGGCATTTTTTACCTTCCTTTTTTCTCCTACAGAGCTCAAAGCAATCAGCGCTTTGAAAAATCATGACTGCTAAATATCTTACAGCACCTTCAACAAGCACAACTACTTCACCAAAGAATAAAAATAGCACTGGGGATAATAAGCCTTATATTAGTAAGATAGTACTGGGGTGCCTCTTTACAACCTGTGTGTCATTGAAAGATCTCCCAGTCCTGGCTGTGTGATCTGAGAGCTAGAACCTGACAGTGGAAAACCAGAAAGCAGATTCTTCCACAGTGTCAGGCTTCTTGGCATCCTTCAAGGATGCACAATTTGCAAAGAAAAATCTCCAGAGCACACTGATTCCATGCACAAGCTGTGTGTGGAGTAAGAACCACAGAGATCTGTTATTGTAGAGAGTCTAAGAGTGGTCTGATATTTCCCACAATACGATGCCAGTCAGACTGAAGCAAAACTCGACTGTCTGCCTTAAAAGCCACCCCTTGCCAGAATCAATCTTACAAAAGCACTTCTTGCCAGCAGTTTTGATTCCCAAGACAGCCATGTCCAGATTGCATAATCACTACCATTTCAAAACAAGTCTTCAAAATTAACTGGAAGGAAAAACGGCATTTTACACACAGTTTACGGAATTTCACTTCCTGTTTGTCACAACTCAGCTGTAAAAGCTTTACCTTTCAAATTCAGAGGTGAGCTACTGCTGGAAGCGTTCCTACTGCTCTCTAAACTGTTTGGCCTGGACACTGAAAAACACAAATCAAGCATTGAACAAACAGATCTTAAGTTCCTCTGGTCCTATAAAAGACTTGGCTACAGTCGCGCTTCTGAAAATAGGACCTGTGCAACTAAGTCACTTTGAAAACATTAACAACATAATACACACAGGATACCAAAATCTGGACAGAGTAGAAAACTTCATTTTTCAAGTTGTTTAGGATCCATCTTTCTTATCTCATTTTTTGCACAAAGAAATATGTTCCAGGTTTTTACAGTAACTGTAAAGTAATGCAGAAGCTGAAAAAGCTCAACAATAAGTTGCTGTCTCTTTTTCAGTTTTCTTTGGAAGGAGCTGGAAGCCAGCTTGCAAATTAAGTCTTCTGCAATCTCTAAGCAGACAGTGCTGCTGCTTCAGTGTTCCCACTGTGCATCCACAAGCCCCACACCAAATTTCTGTTACTGCTGATTCACTCCCTTAAGAAAGGAATTAAATATTCTCCAGAAAAATCAGCAACAAATCTGTAGGACACACATTAAAAGCTCTGTTGGTGGGGGAAAGCAACTTGCCTTAATGTCAGCATTGTTTTGAAAATTCATTTTGGCAAAACATCCATTTAAAACTTCAACAGAAAACCAGAAGTTCGAATCCCATCCCCAAAACGGTGCTGCATTACTACACCTCCTTCTGTAATATTAATGTAACTAAAACACTCTGATACAGTTCATGTGGATGCAATGAAACAAGCCTTAATGCAGATGTTTAGAGCACTCACACACGCTACAAGCCTACCGTGCCGTCTGGTGCTTGCAAACTCGACCTCTGGGGACTGTTCACATAGATTATCTTCTGAATTACAGCCTGGAAAAGAACATAAAACTTAAAAGGCCAATTGAACACAGAAAGGTTAATTCTTCAGGTCAGCCTCCAATGCATTCTAGCAGTGTAGAAGACTGAGGTGATCAAGAGGGTTTTACAGATCAATCTTCTAAACACTGGGCAGGCAACCACTGAAAAACTGAAAGTCAAATGTGCTCTGTCAAGTTGACAACATTACAAGAGTGAGTAAACGCTGAATCTCATCAATTAAACCATTCAGCAGATAAAGTAGGAATGAAAATATTAGTGTTCTGGTTTTGTACTTGCAGACCACTAGCAGCCTTGCAGGAACTATGAAGCAGCCTGCCTGGCACTACCAGCTGGTGTACGAAATGCACCACACACCTTTTGGCCTGCTCTGGAGCCGGGAGATGGGGGTGGAAGTGTGCACGTGAATAGCTGAGGTTGAGTAAGTCCTGGGACCCATTTCCACACAGCTGGGTTTTGTTGCAGAGTCTGCTGAGATTTCAACATTATCATTGTTGCCTCCGTGATGGGAATTCCTTTTTTGCTTTAGGTCCATTAGCACTGCTGGGGAGAGAGGTAAATGAATAAGACTCAATGAAAAGTAGCATTAGGGGATTTGTATTTATCTGCCCATACAAACATGACAAACAGGCACAAAGAAACCGCACAACAGAGGCGCTAGTTTGGCAAGCTTTTCCATAAACAGTGCAGCAGTGGATAGGAAATTTCTGCCACCAGCTTGTCAATCATGTGTGCTCTCTGTAAAGTGTGGGAGTGACAAGGGCTGCTTAGTGCCGGTGGGAGGGTTGATATTATACATGCAACAATTACTGTGAAAGGAGGAAGAAAAGGAGCAAAGACATGAATCCAGAAAAGATAAGTGAGGTGTGAAATTCCCATAACATTATTCCTTGTAGGTGCATTTTGTAAGAACTTACTTCAGTAATAAAATAGAAGAGGGAAAGAGTGACAGTAGTCATGCTCTTACTCAAAGAAAAAGAATGCTGATTTGAAAATTATCTATCGTGATCCGTGCATTAAGCTAACTGCTTTCAGGTTTATATATTTGCTGTGGGTAAGAGCTCACTCTTTACAAGGTTGAAACTTTGCTCTTATGATGTACTGGTGCAATGATTTTTTAAGTGGAGTTCCTGGGATCTTAGCAGGAGAACAACAAAATCTGTCTGCTAGAATATTACTTAGATTAAGAATCTGAAAAATCCTTTTCTACTGATGAAACAGATTAATTAATTTATTGTGATGTCAATGTAATGCTTTAATGCACACATAGAACAAAATTTAAAGAATTTACTGCAGAAACACACTGAATAAGGTGCAAAATTCTAGATTCTACATATTTCTATGAAATACTTGCTTAAGTAACAGAAACTAAATGTTGAAAATGCAGCAGAGTGCAGCAGTCGAAATAAACAACTTGCAGAGACAACTGACAGACAGTTCAAAGCACAGAGCAGCTGTGAAATTGTATCAGAGAAATGGACCAATGTGCTGTCATCTTAGGTGGCCCCTGGAAGCTGACTTCATTCAGGAACAGTGTCTTCTCCCTAGGTCTGCATGGGCTTCACAGACGGGCCAGCACTTGCTCTCAGAATTGAAACTTATGCCATGCCTGCAGGGGCAACTACTGGCTAAAGCTTTGCATGCAAATCTGTATTTCTAATTACACCTAACACCTGCCATGGATGCCAAAAATATTAATTGCCCTGGAGACTAACA
Source organism: Cyanoderma ruficeps (assembly GCA_008694505.1). Lineage (NCBI taxonomy): Eukaryota > Metazoa > Chordata > Aves > Passeriformes > Timaliidae > Cyanoderma > Cyanoderma ruficeps. Next base: position 36,112,358 of record VZDJ01007753.1, read on the forward strand.
TTCTCCACAAATCCCCAAATGGGCAACAAAAACCAGGCTGTTCTGCCAGAGCGCCTGGTTGTGCCACTGGGGACAGTTCTAAGAGTGAGAAGGGAAATGAGATCTGCAGGGTCCCCAGTAGCACACTGCCCATGCTGCATCCAATTCTCTAACAGGGTGGGCACTGCATGTGCACATGCATTTCAGAAGCCACCATGACCATTAGGCAAGAAGAATTCTGGGCAATGGATTAACGAAGGTTATTCCTAGTCAAAAGAGAACAAATCTACATTCTTCTTCCAAAAAAATCTGTTGAAACTGAAGCAGAAGAAACTGAAACATCAGCTCAATTCAAGATGAATTTTCTTAACTGGAAGTACAAAAGCTTACTAAATATAAGGTTTGAATGTGAGCGTCAAGATACCTAGCTGAGAACAACGTTTCCAGAAGCTTCCATTCTGTATTCAAAGCTAGACTATTTAAAAGCAGAAAAAGGTGTTAAAAAATCTGCCTTTTAAAATCATTTAGTAGCAAAGACTATTGGAAAAATCTCTGGAGTTTGAGACTGTATTTGTATTTTAGTAGGACTACCACACTGTAGAAAGCATAGCAACAGAAAATCAATTCAACACTTCAACTCGACACAGTGCAAGTACATGATTGCAAGAAAATATTGAAGCAAACAGCAACTTCACTTACTTACAACATGCACCAGAGCCAATATACATACGCAAACTGTATGCCATGAGGTCCCCTAAAGTGTGCTGCATTGAAGAAATGATCCAGTGTGCAAGAGTGATTCATCTTCTACAGGAAAACTTAAGTCCATGTTCACTAATCTTTGCTTGTATTTAGAATATTGTATAGACATGTTGAGTGTCTCTATCAATGTGCGTGCTCTTTTATGGCATGTGGGATTTTTTTTGGTTTTTTTGTGAGGTTTTTTTTTTAATTGTGAGAAACAAATGAAGATAAATGCTACAGAGAAGGTGTTAGAAAACTCCCAGTTCCGGGAAAGAAAGAGTTTCATTAGGAGAGGATGGGATGTCGGAAGAAGACCAGAACCGGAGCCGATTAGAGAAAGACTGATGATTCGATGGTGACTTAGGAGACTTTTCTTTATCCTTGCTTTTGCTTCTCAAAAAGGCAATCTTTTTGCGTTGTGCAGCTAAATTATCACCCAGGTATCCCAAAAAGAAGAAGAAAAAAAAAAAAGTAAAAAAAAAGAAGCCTTATAAATAAAACTTAAAATGTTTTAACACAGATTAAAGACTACACATCCAGTAAAAACAGAAAAGGTTAAACAATGACCAACACCTATAATGGAGGGCTGATGAATGCATAACTAAACATAGCTAATCTGTCTCAGATTAAGGCATAGATTAACACACACACACAAAAATCCACTAAGAAATTACTGCTAGATAATTAAAAATATTTTTGCTTTATAACTTAAAATTAAATTGGTGTACATGTTACTCAGTGATAACACACTCAAACGTCCTAGATGTCTTCTAGACTTTAGTACTGGTGACCCTCATCTCCACATAAACGTGTTTCACCTAACATCAAAATGAATGAAGCCCCAGAGACTTTCTGTTGTCTCTGGCATTCTGCAAGGGCTTTGTTCTGTGGCAACCCAAGCCCAACTTCCCATGCTGAACTTAGGATGCACTTAAACACCTGGAATTATATGGGTGATCTTATTCCATAAAACATCATCTCTTTACTTTAAGTGAATAAATGAACTCAAAGAATTAGAAGAGAGAAAGGATTTTACCCAATCAAAACAAAACCTTCAGACAGACAGGTACTTGCAGTAGTTTATAACAAGAGCTCTTTTCTTAGTTACTCTCCTTCTGTTTCCCACCCCCCACAGTTGGAAGACAGGAATTAATATTCAAATAGCAATTTCAAAATTGCTTCTTGGAAAGTATTCCTGGAGTATAATAATCTATATATATATAAGATGACAGAAACAATCTCAATAGAATAAACAGAGCTTGGGACATATATATTACCTTTAATAAGGATGAAAAGTATTTATTTTGAGGAACTTGCTTTTGAATTTCCCATAATTAGGAACACCTGATTTACTGTATAAACTAACTTAACAGAAAATCATTCCATCTTCCTTACATATGCCTTAGTGTTAAAAAAGAAAAATTTCATCATTACACATGAAAAAAATTCCTAGTTTAATTCTAAATCAAAACATGGTATTATCCTCCAAAATCACCAGATGATCATAAATTGGTTATTAACAATAAATGGGTTATTTGTTCTGCACGTGCACCACCTGCTGGCAGTGGCTGTCAGCCAGCTCATACCCCTCAAAGAGCCTGAACTACACACTACTCCATGATCCAGCTTTAAACTGCTTTGCTGCAAAACCCCAGTAAATGAAGTATTAGAACCAACTTATTCAGTAACATGCAATACGTCTGGGCAAACAGAAGCTGAAGGGAGAAGTAGTAGATAAAAGGAAGAAAGCGAACTAAAACAACACCAAACCCATTACCTTCTAGAGTTTATTCAAATTTCTAGTTTAGGGTTTTATGCATACTAAAACTTTTATTGTACTTAAAAAAAAAAAATCAAACCCAAAACCAACCAGACAACAAAACCCCACCAAAAAACCCCAAACCAAAAAAATACTAAATCTTTTTTAAAAAAATTTCACCTCATGGATTTAGGCTGAGCATTCCTTACCTTTGTTTGAAGAACCCCCAGGGTTCTCTCTCTCTTCCACAGGGTTTGACCCTTGAGAGGCATTATCCTGAGCCTCGTGTTGATGTTTCAGTTTCTGGGAGGCAGATGGAGAGTTTACCATCTCTGGGGATTCAGAATGCCATGTGGAGCTTTCTGCTGCTGGTTTCAACCGCTCCTTTGGAGTCTCCTTCTTTGGCTTGATAAATTTGACTAAGGCTCTGGCTCCAATCCAGGGGTTTTTCCTGATAAACAGGGTTTTGTGAACAGAATTCAGAAAATGCCACAAGAAGTACTACCCAAAGAAGTTTACCGCTGTGCTAAAGCCATCAAACCATCCTACATTCTTTTTTGATTACTGTCATGAATTGGTTCAAAAAATGCACAATGAATTTCACAGCACTTGAGATCCATTTCTCTACTAAAGTCAAAATTACTTTTACAGAAATATTTCTTCAGCATGAGAAATGTGAGAAAGACAACTGTTCCCTCTGCTAGGAATCTAAACTACACATATGGACCACATAAGACATTCTTACAGTGTGAAAAACTCCACTACAGAAACAGACTGAGGAGGAATGAAATGAAAGCTGCTTTGAAGCCTCTTTGCTAAGTTTATCAGTCAGAACTATGTAAGGTGGAATTAACTTGGCTCCTTTTTGTTGTTTTTAATATAATTAAGTCTGTTCTCTCCAACAGACTGGTTATCTCTTGCTTTGAAAGAGCAGCTCTGAAAGCTCCTAGTGCTGCTTAGTTGCCATGGGAGCAAGCACTGGGAGCAAAGTGGTTCTTTCCCAATTAATTTTGGGAGTTTCAGATTCTTATATTCATACAGAAGGCCTCACATGAGGCCCTATATACTCTACATTAACACAACCTGCTACTTCAGGGAATATCTTGCAGAATGAGAGGGAAGTGACAAGTGGAGATGACACCACCCTCACTTCAGATGAAGTTTCTGTTATCCCCAGTTATGGAAAGCCCTTTCTTGTCCTCACTGATCTGTACAGCATAACTGAGTCCATGTGAAACTTACTTTTTTGGAGCAGGATCATAGAACTTGTACTGATCCATTATCTTCTCTTCAAGCTTTTCCTTATGTCTCCTTAAGGCATTCAATTTATCACTGTGAGGGGGAAAAGCATATTCTGAGTTGTCTGTATGAAATTAAGCATAATCAAAAACTGAAGACCAAAAGCCACCAAGAGAAGAAAGAGACTGAAATATCTTCCTATGTTGAACCTTCAGGATTCACAGTCTGTTTGGAGAGGGCAAATGCAAAAGCTTACCAACCACACCAATGGGTGATTTTTGTGTAATAAAGCATGAAAGGTGAAAGAGCAACAGTAGATGGTGGTGCATGATTACAAATATCTCAGGCAGTGTTTGTTTGGTGGGTGTTAAGAATAACTATATTTTTTACTGATTATTTTGTTAACCTACACAGTGGAAGCTGGCAAATCTTATTTTCATTCAATCCTGCATCATAGAACAGTCAGACACCAGGATAAACAGATCAGAGTACATCTGAACTGTACTCGGCCTATTTCAGCAAACAATGCTTAACACTTCAACCATATAAACCAGTACTGCTATAAAACTCAACTCAGTAACTCCCACATCATCCTGATGTGCTTGAACTAAAATTCTTGGGATTAAGAACATTTTTCTTCCTTCTTTCCTACCTATAAGAGACATTTACTGCAGTCAAAACAGGATTCTTTGTAAATGCACAGTTATAGTTAAACAGGGTATCTCACTTCAGCGTGTCAACCTGTGCATGAAGGACACAGCAACACGTGTTTATGTCTGCATCCTTAAAAACAACATCAAAGCACATATTTCTTGAAATGCAAATGAAAAAAGGAATTATGAATATTTGCTGTTCTTCAGAAACCTAAATATAAAATGACACTCATAAGACTAAATTTTTGTTGCAACTTGGCTGTCTTCCAAAATCTTAAAACTCTTTCCCAACCTCTTCTTTGAGAAGTACCACTAGGTTTAGCATTCCATCTTTTCTAACTGATTTTTTCACACGGGTTCATCTGTATTATTTGAGAAGAGCTGCGCTTGGCCAGGTGTTTTGTGAATAACTCTTTGCAGTAAGGCAATGTGGAAACTTTTTGAGCTTTCTCAAAAGCTCAAAAACACTTATCTCCTACCAAACATCCCCTTTTCCAACAAATACCAAGATCTATCATTCCACTGCCTGCTCTTCTAGTCCTTATAGATTATTTGTATTCTATATTTGCCTAATTACTTTTTTAGACTTCACAATTCAAATATCTTTTTTCTTACATGTACTGCTTCTGTTCTTCATGGTACTGCTCCTTGCTCTCCATGTTCTGCTCCAGTAACATTTGATTCTGCTGGCTCAGCATCTGAATCTGACTCAGGAGATGATGATTTTCTTCTTCCAGATTTCCCTTTAGACGGGACAGGAGCTATTAAACAAGACAAATTAATCTCTCCTCTGCATCTGGCTTCCCTGGAGTGCACCATAATCAAGGTAACACAATAGCATGGCAACCTAAGATACAAACCTATACATTTCAAACTACATGGGGGTGTTGTTACATAGTTTGAGTTTCCATACACAGCATATCATGGCAGCTCTCTAACCCCAAAGCAGCAGTAGCTGGGTATCTACAGCTACTCACCTCACAGTGGTTATCCAGCTTGGTCAGAGAGATATCCATGGACTGGTGCTGTTCTTTCAGCTCATCATAGCGAGCTTGCCAACGATTCAACTCCAGCTGAGAGTTGTTCAAGGAAGTTTTCAGCTCTTTAGTGTGTGAATGCAGCCCTTCATAGTCTGCCTTTAGTTGGTTGTGCAAGAAGTTCACCCTAAACACGAAGAAGACAGCAGGCTTATGAAGGACACTTCACAGAAATGACATCACATTCAAAGACCACACCATCAGTTTGCAGCTCTCACTAAATCAAGCATAGTTCCAAAGAGTAAGTCCTAAGGACATTTTTATTCTAAGCATTTAGTAAAATGTTATGAAGAGTAGTGGTAACATTATAAAAAGTTTCAAATCTACAAAAGAACTGAAAGGAACGTACATGAAAAATAAAATTGCTATTTCTTCAATATGTAAGAAACACACCACAGATTTCAAAGGCACAATGTATTTAAGAGCATTTGGATATAAAGGCAGTTCTATTTGGCACAAATACAAGTCACACTTTTTTTTTTTTATCCTGATGCATGAAATATGAGCATTTAAGTGTCCTGAAGTGTGAAACATTGTAGTGTTGTAAGAAGACACTGTGGAATTCTTTTACACTCTTAGGTAAATCTAAAGATGTCTACAAATCATGAAGGCATAACATTAAGTAACTAGAAACAGATTAAGTTCTGTATCTGCTGACAGATAAGCCTGGCTCTCTGCCAGCCCTGCAATCAACATTATACAACATCTCTGTCCCTAAGAAAATGAATTAGGAACAGCAAACTTGAGAAAACCTCTGGAGAGCTCTGCACTGTTCTAAAGTACAATTGTACATTTGTAGCTCAACTTAAAATGTGATTTTTAAATATGATTCAACCTGACATTGCTTCAACTTGATGTGGTCTTGACCCCTTATTTGTACCAAACAGATTCTTAAAAACACCTTCATAGTATTAACAAGCCTACAGGAAGGGTTTTGGGTGTGGCTCTCAAAAAGGGCTCTGCCATAATTTAACAGCCACCCACTGATCAGGAGTCTCTAAGACTGCTTTTAATAACAGGAATGGCAATTTTCTCTGTGCAGCAGAAAATAAACAATGATAACTCCTAGAGCTAAAATCATATTGTGTAAAAGCCATAAATCAGTGTTCCTCAAGGGAAAAAAGCCAGCATAATCTGAGGGGTTGGGCATTTGTAGCTCTGCCTAATGGCAAGTGCTTCGAAACAATTCATTGCAGAAAATTCTTGTGAACTGAACCAACCACATGTGGAAGCTTATTTTGTATGAACAAAGGCCCCAGGTCTGAAGCACCAAATAACAGTATCGATTGACAATATTCATGAAATTGACAATCTTTAACAAGGTAAAATGACCAAATTAACAATACTGAAATAGAGAAAAAAAGAACAGACACGTTATATGAAGGTACTTCAGAGCTAAAGCAACACATTTGTGTTTTACACCATTGACTTCTAATTGATATATATAGTAATTTAGCAAAGGAACAATACCTGTCCAGTTCCTCCCTCAGCTTCTGATTTTCCCCAGTGGTTATTGCATTTGATCTTCTCTCTTGTTGCAAAACCTCTCTCTCGGTTTTTAAAACTAATTCCAACTCTTCCAGTTCTGCTTTGTGTTTCGTTAAACTGTTGTATCTGCAAAAGGAGGAATAGCACACCCTCAGCTTTCATTTAAACATTTTTCTTCCTCTGAGTTAATATTTTAATAGGTAATATCACAATGATCAGAAAGCATCTTTTTTCCCAGCTTTATTTATTTAATTCACATTTATGTGGTTAAACTTCTACCACGGCTGAAGAATTCAACACTATGCATGAAAATTCAACTTAGTATACAACTCAGCAGAGAAGACTTTAGGGGAGGAAAAAAAAAGGCATATTTTAAGAAAACTGAAACACAATGCCAGAATCTTACTTCAATTTCAGATTCTAGTCATTTAGTAAAAGCATGAAATTCTGCAAAATGAGTGGAAACCGTACCACTAAACTGGAATCCAAGTCACAATATTTGGCAGCCGCAAGAGTCAAAAACCTGACTAGAAAGTAGCTCCCAAAAAGCAACAGGAAAGCAGAGCAATGAGCAAGAGTTTGTTAGGTAACCACCTAACACATACTGGGTTATATCCGTAGGTAATAGCATCCTGCACATCTACTATCTCCTGCGTATTCCAGACAGATGATGAGGTATCAGTGAGTCGACAGCAAAACACCTTTAAGCAGAGGCTGACTCACCTGCTTGAGTTGCTCTATTTGCACACTACTGAAAAAACCAAGAGCAAAACTAGTTCACATCCAGGCTTCCACTATTATTTGGTTTATATAACTTGTGCACAAGCCATTCAGAGCAGGGAGACAGGGAGACAGAGATGGCTGATGCCATCAGCTGTGTCTTTAATTTTGATCTCTGGAATTCTAAAGTAACCAAGGTGTGGAAGAACTTCCCTTGACATTTGGCACAGGCATGGATTAGGCAGGCTCAGCCTCGCTGAGGTGCTACACCACCTGCATTAAGAAAACACTGGGAAGAACAAGGTGGACTGAAATCACAAGGCAGAAAGCTGTTCCCAGATTATTTTTTTTCCTCTGGTGGCTTCTGTCAGAATCTGTGCCCACACACACCAGCAGAGGCCACTGGTGCAGTGAATGTCAAAAGTCATCAGCACCATTTTTGGTCACTGTAATAAAAAGGTATGGCCCCACACTATCAGATACATCTGTGTCAATAATGGAGAAATATTCTTCCAAGCAATTTTTAAACAGAATCTAAGTGGAAGATGCAGCATTGCTTAAAAAGCTAGAGAGAACAAGCAGCATCTTTCTGTGACTCTCATGCCAGCAGAGATAGATGAATGCACAGTTACTCTGCAGTCATGAAAACATCAAAACAAAACCAAAACCAGCAGACAGCACCAAATACACTGACTCCTGCCAACTTGTTTTTCTTTCAGGCTACCATTCCACTCATCCCAGGGTCAAATTACAGCCTGTCCCAAATCCCAGTCCATTGAAGGGCCACACAGAAAAGTACCTGTCCCCCAGACAAAAGCTGCTTTATGCTATTTGTTCCCACTAACAGCAGCAGAGTTTAATTAACCTTATTTATTTGTTTTCTTGTGCCATTCAACTCTTTCAAGTTCATTTCAAATTCAATGTCCGTACAACAAATGGAAGAACCTGAAAGCAGAGGAAGGTTTCACATCCAGCTCCAAGAAGCATTTTAGACTGATTGTGTGCCAATGCAGAGTCTGAGAAGACAAACTCTAGTCAGTCCTTTGGCAGAGACCATGGCTGTCTCTGCAGAAACTGCACTGTAAATTCTTTTGCTGTCTCTGTGTGACAGGGCTACTCTGTTCATACTCCAAGCCCCTTGTGTTTTAAAGAGGGCTCCTTAGAGAGAAGCAGAATACTGGTCCAGTGTTACCAGCCAGGCCCAGCACCACAGGCTGCCACATTGAGCCTGAGGTAGACCACAGATGCTCCCCTAGTTATTAGGTGAAAGGTAAGAAAGAGGAGACTGACTGCAAAAATGGAAATGATTGTTCATCTCCGGAGTCCTAATGAAAACCTCAGGCAAAATCCTGTAGAAGAGATTCAGCCAGTCTACAATTTAAGCACAACCTGTGCAACTTGACAAACTGTACCACCAGCGACCAGGTTACCCTTCCTGTAGACTCTTCAACACCCATGTTCATTTCACTTTTTAAAGCATCAGGCTCTTAGACAGAAGAGCTTTAAAAAGATTTTCTTATACATGCATGTAGAATCTGTTTTGGTGCTGACACAATCCATTGCTAGGATTGAACAAATGTCGTCTTCTTCACTCCTTTTGGCTTTTATTCTTTCTGTGTTTTTTGAGGAGAAATACTACGGGTAGGTATTTGTGACTGAGACACCTTTGATAATGCTCTGCTACGATAAAAAGTGTGGCAAAAGAACACAAAAAAATAATTACCAGGCAGCACTGGTAACATTAATAATACAACTCCCTGCAATAGGTAACCCTACACAGCAGGGATTCTTTTTTCCCAGTGTCTCTGCAGGATTAGACTTCTCCAGACTAAGCCACAAAGAAATGCTCCAGGAGCTCTTAATCAACTGCAGCTTAGTAACATGCAATAGGTAAAGCAATTTAAAAATGCGGAAGAGGCCAGCCTTTCTGTGTTCACTGAGATGGTCAGCCAGACACCTCAAAGTTAAAAAACAGCTACTAACGGTAAATGACCTTAATATACTAACTCTCCTCTTCTTGCTAAGCCAAACCCACATATCCGTGGTTTGCTGGGCTATGACAGGCCATTTCACTGCAGTTACACACAACCCATTATTACATCTCCACTGCAGTGTTAATACTGTGCAGACAGCACCAAAAAAGGTTTAATGAAGTTTGCTCAGGTGCAGAAAATATTCTGTGGTTAGAACGCAGCAGACTGAACTACATAAACCTTTAGGACCTTGGCTGTACATGTTGTTGGACGTGCACAAGCTAACTACATTTGCTGTGGACTTTTCTAAACAAACTGCAGCCATAGGTTTGTGTGGAAGTGTAATCCTGCCTTAAGCCACTGAACTATGATTACAGTGCTGTCACCAGCAGAGGAAAACCAATCACCCTGGAGTTGTCACATGCAAAACCAATCTCCTAAACACCATATAAGAAAATTTCTTGGTTGAACTGAGTTGCTCTGGGGAAAATTTAACAGGTGGTACATTCTAGCTGAATTTCAAAGTGAAATATTCCATCTTAGCAGTTAAATACCTTAGTTAAAAAGGTGTAAGAGAACTTCTTTTATGCTACTCTCTCTCCCTTCTGCTCCCTCAGCAGCACATAATGGAGGGAGAACAAAATATGCACTAAAAAAAGTAGCTTGTGGCTTTTTTCCTGACAGCCAAATGGAGTCCTTGGACAAATCACCTTGATAAGTATCTCTTAAGACTGATCTGCTGAGGAGGATACTGCACGCTTAGAAGTGCCAAACTCAACCTGTTCTGAATATAGAGAAGGCCACCATCTGCCCCCCTGCAACACCTCTCACCAGGAGTCACATGTCAGAAAGAGAGTCCAAAGTTTTAATGACTACAGTGGTGACTGAGCACTTACACTATAGATAACCTGTTCTTTGAAAAACACTTTTTCCTTAGGCTAGAGCTGCTTAGTGTTTTGTACTGATCAAGCAAAGAAAGAACACAGCCAACTGCCTTAACACACTGCAGTGTAGTAATCTCAAGCAAAGCCTGAATCAATGAGAACCATTAATCAGTCTGAGAAAGACTTGGTAAGCAGGAACAGTGTCTGTAATCACTTACAGCTCATTTAGTCGACAGCCAAGCAGCTGTCCTGTCACACAGCCCCAGTGGATATTTTAATCACAATAGTTTACTTCTGTACTTTATAAAAATCTACTGCACATTGTATTTGCCAACTCCTTAGTCTTTAGGGAAGAAAAGTTTAGCACTAGTTTTGAGTCCACCATCCAGATCACCACTGACCTGCTCTGAACCCAACTCATGATCTTGCACAGAAATGAAACCTAAATACAAGTGTTTTGAGGAAAATCACTGAAAAATATAAGAAGAGTTTGAGTGGTAGGCAGAGCAGCATTTCTGTAGTAGTACATTATGTATATCGTTCAATCCATGCACAATTGTCAAAAAATGATTGACTAGAGACTAAACAATTAACAGTTTACTGATTTCCTATTTCAACTGAAGGGCCTGAAGCAAAAGCTTTAGATTATGAGAACTACAAGAAAATTAGTAATATATCATTATCTCAGAGTTAGGTCAATAGAGCTTCCTTCAGAGAGCCTCCTTTGACATGACACGGATGCCATGAGGTTCAATGACTGAAATTTCTCAAGATGCACACTACTCGCATATAGTTGACCTGCAGACTTTATGCTTAGAAAAGAGACTCACACAGTAGAACTGGAGAATGTTTCTAAGGTTGTATGTTGTTATAGCACAAATCCCTAAATGTAGTGGAAGCATTTATGCTACTTCTGACAAAGTATCCCTGAGATCCAAGACCATCTTTGCTGAATATCACCAGAGTCACCTCTGTTCTGCCACCTTGAGAAATCTAAAATCTAGAGCTTTGCAAATATTTTCATCTAATGTCCTAATGACAACAAGAATGACTTGGCACTTTCTCAGGGCAACAACTCTGTAATTTCTGTTTGTAGTTGAAGACAACACTTAAGGCTAAAATTGTAACACAGGCACATTCTGGCTACACTATACCCCTGAGCAGTGAGCGTACCTCTCCCGCAGACCTTTGTGCTCCAGATCCAGGGTTTTGTGTAATGTTTTCAGGCAGCTGTGCTGATTTATTAGCCTTTCATACTCTGCAGACTGCCGTTCATGCAGTGAAGCAAGGTGTTCATGGTCCTGAAGCAATGACTCATATTCAGCTTTCAGCTGCTCCTTCTGTTTCAGTAGATTTTCATTCTCGTTCTCCTTGGCTGTCTGCTGATTTTGGAGTAAAGCATTCTGGGCTGTCAGTGAAGCACTCTGGGAGCTGAGAGTTGAATTTTCTACCTAAAGTTTTGCAAGTAGAAAGTAAGTATTACTTATTCACACCTGCTGGTACACACGACAGACATTTTGTAGCAGCTTACATCCATATAGAGTTAGTCAAGAATACCTAACATTGCCTGGTCGACTTAAGATATCTACGTATAATTTGGCATCATTCTGGTATTACTGCTGGTAGAATGCACTACATAAAGCTAATCTATCAGTAGTATGAAAATTATCACAATAACCTCCAAACTGAAAAAACATGTTTACCAGAAGCTCTCGAGCCTGAAGACCAAGATGATCTAGAATACTCACAACTCAACTGCCCCTCTGACAATCATGATCAAAGTCAAAAGTTACCCCATATTTGTGTACAAGTAATGAAACTCAAGTTCACCCAAACTCAAAAATATTAATTGCACCACTGTGTCTGTGGACAATACTCCTGAAACTGTGTATGTAAGCATTATTCCTAACAAGTCTGGTTCCAGTAGACAGATGGTGCACTGATTTTACATGTTGCTAATATAAGTCAATTACAGGTGGAAAATAATTAATGAGGAAAAAAAACCCCATCTCTGAATATGCAAGAGAAAAAGCTTGAAAAGTGAAAGTCACGCAAGAAAAATACAGCCAATCCAATATTGTCCTTTGAAACTGGTCTCTTTCTTGAAGTAAGTTCATTCTTTTTTAAAGTCAAGTAATTTTGAAGAGTATCTTTTCCACTGGCAACTTTGACATTTTGTCTGAGAGCCTGAAAACCGTGATTGGATCTCATTGCTGCAATGCCTAAGGGGAGCTGACTTGTGTCCTCTTTCCATTTCTGCCGAGCTCTTTCACAGCCATAGCATCAACACAAAAAAGCAAAGTAAAAAGCTTTTTTATTTCAGAAGAGTAGCTTCTGGAATAACACATCTGGATTTTGCTGTATTAATTTTAATTAATTCTCTCTAAATAACCACCTTCTTGTTGAAGGTAGCTACCAGACATTAGCTACAGACCCCTTTTCCTTTCTAGCTTGGAGCAATTCAGACCTCAAACTAAGCTCCACCTCCTGGGCCTCATCTTTCCATCATTACATCAGCCTACCAACACAAATATTTCGTTATTAGCTGTCATCTTCTCCACACTAATCAAATCCAACCCCCTGGCACAGAGGCACAAGGATGTCCTGACCTGGAGTTTGGCTGTCTGTGTCTGCAGGGCAGTGTTATGCTCCTGAAGGAAGACATTTTGCTTCTGTAGTGTCAGGATCTGATTGTTGAAGGAGACATTCTGTGTTTCCAAATGCTTTAGCTGCTCCTTAAGCATCTGTTTCTCAGTATGCAGGGCTGCATTCTGAAAGAGAGATGACATTGAAGGGGTGACAGGAAGAAAAGAAACAGCTGTCCTGATCATATGGAGTCCTACCAAAGATGAGAACCAAGTAGTGATGATCATTCTGCAACAAAGGCACAGAAAACCTCTTCACAGCATAAACGAAGGTAGGACAGATGTTACACACAGGATTCAACCCTGCAAAGATGGGACAAGATGGACACAAGACACATGAAGCACTTAAGTTCCATGCAGTCCTAAGAAACACCCAAGGAATCTGGCAGACACGGATGCTCCAGAAAACCTACCAGATTCCTTAAAGCTCAGAAGTCCAGTTTCCACTCACTCACTCAAGAACACAAGAGAAGTCTATGAGCTAAGAAAAAACAGGGGAAGGCTTACATTCCTTTCCAGTTCAATGGCCCTGTCCTTCAGTTTCAGCAGCTCTGTGGTAGCCTCTTGGTGCCCCATTTCCAACTTCTCATTCATTTCCTGGTTGGGAATGAGCTTCTCTGCTGAATTCCTCAGTGACTTCTGAGCATACTGTCCATCCTGCTGAGTCTGCTTAAGTGCATCGAAGTCCTTCTTCACCTACACAGTCAACAAGCAACAACCTTCAACACTGAGGGAACTCGAATAATGCATTAATAATGATGGGATATGTGACTCCTTTCTTGCACTATACAGACTTTCAGAAATTCAACAATCATTCCGCCACTTCACAGATAGGGAAAATGAGGCACAGACAGGTGGAAGAATCCACATCTCTTGGCCTCCAGTCAGGTGCCTTTAGACTCAAGCTCAGTGTCAACCTAACAAACAGGCTGTTCTCAGGTGTGATGTTTCCTTAGGCCAGTCTTCCTTAGCCTATATTTCCACTGAACAAGGCAGAAAAACACAGCCATGCCAATGAAAAAAACATGGGAAAACAGATCTACAAAGAGCAATTATCCAAGAAAACCCCTCCTAATATGCCCCTACCCCAAATATTTTTTATTAATTTTGTGTCACTACATAGAAAGGTGGGAAAAAAAGGCAGTCCAGTGAAAAATGGCTCTTGGGAAGGATGTGCATAGGGAGGGACAGAGAGAAGAACCAAGCTGTTCTTCAAAAAAAACCCCAAAAAACCCCCCAAAAATCCCCAAACGTGTGAATGTGCAGAACCGCAATGTGAAAAATTAAAAATCACTTAAACTCTTACCATATTTAGCTCATTCTGTAACTGCTGGTTCAAGTTCAGAGAGTCTTTCACTTGAGCTTCCAGCATTGCAATCTTCTCCTCTTTCACAGCTAGAGTTGATTTTAGTGCTGATTCAGTTCTGCTTTCCAGAACCTTGTATTTTCTGAAAAATATGATAATAGCTTTCTGATGTCTGCCACTAGGATACGAGCCACCGTCTAAATAGCAGACTTCACCTTCACCCATTCCAAATTTCACTATGTGTTAGATTATACATGCTTGCATCTTTAGGAAAATTATTTCCTCTACTGCTGCAGATTGCTACTGATATATTACAGCTGGGGAATTCACTTATGGAAAATCCAATCAATTTTAATAGAGGTAAACACCAGCACAGTTCTACAGAAATATCAGGGTTACTTAACTATAAAGAAAATTAGTTTCTCTCTCTTCCCCACAATTACACTACAGAAAACTGTTCTTATGGCTCTTTTCTACATTCTTGACAAGGAGGAAGACCCACAGTTTAAAGACTCCTACGAGATGGGTATGTTTCTCTAAGTAGGTCTTACCAAGAAGCCAATATACACACAGGTTGTTGGGATTTTGTGTTCATTACTATAGGACTTACAAAGGAATTTCCTGCCATTAGATATTTCTTAGGCAACATCTGTTTATATTAACAGGTATCTGGATCACCAATTACATGAAATGATGACAGATGCTGTTTAATACACACTATCCTTACTTGTTAAACAGAACACAAAGAGAAATGCACACTGAAATACCTATGCAGCTACTCTGCTGGGGAGTACAGAGGAACTGTAGTAACACTGCTAGCATGAAAAGTGGCATTTCTTCTTTGTACCCAAGAAAATGTTTTGCAAAACTTACAGTATGCTGCCAAGTTTGCCTCAGAAAAATGTGGTTTATGTCCAAAACTGTTAAGGGTAATGGCAAGGAGGCAGATAAGAACCAAAAAGAAAGGCAAAGGGCTTCAGTTAGGCTGGATCAAAAGAATGACTAGAAGAGCTCAGTTTCCTTACGTGTGATCATTGCCATTATCATCCTCCAGCAGCAGCTCTTTGTTCAATCCCATCTTCTCCAGTTCCTGGCTCAGTTTGTCCAGCTCACTAGACAATTTTTGACTCTTCAGCTTCTCCAGGACCAAATCCTGAAACAGTATTAACATGATTAGTTACTATGCAAAAGGTGGTGGTAATTACCCAGCACTATACATTTTCGTAAGAGTACTGTAAAATTCATTGGATAAAATCCTAGTTTCAAGTAGGTCAGCTAAAATTCCTCATCAGTGACAGCTGAGTGCAGAATTAAACTGACTGGTTTTATTTATAGGTCACTTGAAATAAATCTGCAGAATGCTTCTTTTGGCCTTTCCCTCACTCACTGTATTGAATACTTCTGCCAACATTGGCTTTGTGCCTGGCTGCCAAAGGAGGGAATGTGCGGGCAAGGAGACACCACTCCATCTTGGTGCCACACGGGGATGTGTGCAGGGCAGGGGACACCAGCAGAGGGAGTTCCCACCTCTCAGCTAGGACAAAAAGCCCTGCCAGCACTGGCACACATGCAGATGAGCAACAGGACTTCAGTATGGAAGTCTCCTGAGGTGTAATGGCCGTGATGATATTACCAAGGGACTTGGTAACAGAGTCAATAGTGAATAACAATGCACTGAGTTTCTGACATATGGTAAATTACTGCCCAAATTTTAAAAAGTGTAACTACATTGTAGTATAAGAGACCGGACAGCTCTAGACATGAGAGCTTGGTCACTTATTCTGGTATCTACTGATGCAGCCTGGTTTCATTTAGGTTTCTTTGGGAAGAAACTAAAGCAGAACCCAGCAAGGAAGTCACATAAGGAGAAGACTTGGGAGTGCTGTACCAGATCTATTGGTACAATGCTTTGCTGTTATGCCAGTAAAGTGGTCTGTGTGGAAATAGCCTGGGGCGACATAGTGCCAGCCTGCATTCCTAAAAGGGACTCATTACTTTTGGTACATAGCTAAGTGCAAAGATCCCTACCATTCAAAATTCTCTGAAATACAAATGCATCATAAAGATCTTGTGTTTCTCCTAAAAGTTTTCTTAAACTACACATGAAGAAAGAACAAAAAAGTGACTGAAGAACTTGAAATAAAAAAAATTATATATCCTAAATATCAAACAGAAGCAAGAATAAAATTTTATAAAAATACTTTGTTAAACTGCAGCTATTCAGTAGTGCTCTGACATCACAAATTTAGCCATGAATTTATTCACATGGCAAAGTAAAAAACGTATGGTTACAGTCAGTGCCAGTTCAGTGATTATAAAGGGGTCCTTTCAACATCCATGAACTCCTTCGGCAGGATCTATAGAAAGCAACTAAGGAAAAGAAGATGGGCTACACCATATGGGTCTGCACCACTGGAAATCTCCAAAAGTCTGGGAATGCAAAGACTATAAAGGAGCCTTCTCCAACATGATATTGTTTTATTAATTTTTAAGGAAAGTTGGATAGAAACATAACTTGGGACTGTGTCAAGTGTTTCTGACAGACTTTATTTCTCCTCCTCAAAATTACACTGACGCTTCAAAAATTGAAATAAAACTAAACCTTGAAATAAGTGACTGTTACTGTATTAATCTTGTTAAAACTTATCTATTTCACTGAGCTACTGCAGCACAACTCTTTTTCCTTTTAATGCTCCTTCACAGGAAATCTTGTTTCTGACAGGACAACAGCAGCTGGGACAGGCAATGAGAGAAAATTGCAATAATCGGAATCTGCCGCTTATCAGTGTCAGGTTCTAGCACACCACAACCACAGGTTGCCAATGTCCTAATGCTCGGCTCAGGGAGAGATCACTGCTGCTTAGCATGTTCTCACTCAGCAGGGAAGTGTTTGGGGAAAGATGCTGTAAGGTAGCTGTAAAGCAAAATCTTGGTGCAGCTGGTTTCAGTTGGTCATTTGGGATGGTTTTGTCTCTTTCAGAACAGGGATGTCAATGTGTGTTTCTAGCAAGTGCTAGAAATTTCCAGACCTGAGAGTCAATCTCCCCTCCTGAAGCTCTCAAGTTAGCAAACAATTTTGTGGTCATGGTTAGAGAAATATATCAAAGTTTTTGGTTAACAGGCACCACATAAGAGCTGTTTTAAAATTTTATTCTGCGTTAAAAAAAGATGTCATATTGGGACTCTGTATTGTAGACATGAAGTGGAATACTGCACAGCTGCATCAAGTGCAGTTCTTGGCATGTTCCACTTTCCAAGGCAACACTTTCCAGTGACTCTTGTTAAAGTTGTGAAGATCTCCCGTGTGACAGATATATCCCTTTAGTACTTCACTGAGCTGAAACAAAAATAGCAGCATACAACAACCCAGAAGAATTATTTTGCTTACCTCTCTCAGTGTAGCTAGTGTTCTCTTATCAATCGTAACTTGCTTTAGGAGGTCTTTATTGTCCTTTTCAAACTCTTTCAGTTTGTTAGATGAATCTCTGAATCGAGCAATTTCCTTTTCTAGTGTCTTGTTTTCCTTCTCAGCAACTGCCAACTTTACTGTACTGTCATCCAAAATAGCATCTTTCAGCTCCACTTGCTGCCAAAGCCGTTTAGTTTCTTTCTCTAGCATTTTTTTGTCTTTTTCTAGCTGAGACATTCCTTGTTCTAGGGCTTTGTTTTCCTTTTCTAACCTCTCTAGCCGTTTGGCAGAAACCTTTAGCTCTTCAAGGTTCCTCTGGAGGACCTGATTTTCACTCTCCATTCCTTGAACTTCTTTTTCTAATTCCTGGATTTTTTTACTGCTGTTCTCCACAATTTGCTGAAGTCTCTGGTTTTCAGAATTGACACTCTGATAGCTTAGCTCCAGCCTCTCTGATTTCTTGTTCATGGCTTTTAACATTTCCACATTCTTCCTTAAGTCCTCTTTCTCCCTCTCCAAATCTTTATTTTCTGCTTCTATTTGTGCCATTTTTGTGCTGGTAAATCTCATGGTCTCTACCACTCTTCTAAGCTCCAGATTTTCTTCATCCAATTGCTTGTTGTCCCTTTCCAGGTCACCAAGCCGGATGGAAATATTTTGTAACGTGTCCAAGGATTTTCTTAGTTTCCTATTTTCCACTTCCAGATTGCCATTCTCTTGCTCAAGAACTTCCACTTTTTCTGTCACTATTTTCATCACTGCTGCCTTTTTTGTGAGCTGCTCATTCTCCCTCTCCAGCCGGTGGAGCTCTTTTTCCATTTCTTCCACTCTTTCCACTTTTTCTCTAACCTGGTCAAAATCCTTCTGCAATTGCTTCTTCTCAAATTCCAGCTTGTTCAGCTTGCTACTCGTCTCAGTTACCGTTTCATGAAGTATTTTGTTCTCTTTTTCAATATCTTTCACTCTTGCCTCGCTGCTGACTTGTGATCTTTGCCTCAGGGATAAGACAACTTGATTAAGGTGATCATTTTCTTGTTTAAGGTCCTTTATCTACATAAACAGTTGTGCAAATGTTATTCATCTACCTTACAAGTGCAGCACAAATTAGTCCTAAAGCAGAGAGATGACTGTTAACACAATCATATCCATTCAATCCAAGACAAATTTCTCAGCAAACTACCGACTACAACCAAGAACCCAAACTATAAAAAAATGTTACCTCTGGTAACTCATGATTTTAATACATTAAAAACTGTGCTACATTCCTGCTACCATCCAAGAAGGCTGGGGCAGAAGGAGAAAGCAGACAAAGGACCTTCAGAGAACACCTTGGAAAAGATGCTTCGTTACTAATCATTCTTAATAGAGGGTATCTTTCTATCTAGGTTTACCTTCATCTTTGGGACATGAAGACTGAAATTATCTCTAGTGAGGTGCCAGGAGCCTCAGAATACTTGAAAATGTAGAGCAGTTACAAATGTCATTAAAGAGATACTTCCTGCAAGGACAGTACACTTACCCCACTGGTCAAATTTCAGCTGATGAAACTGTAATTTAGACTGCAATCTGCATTTGATTCTTATACTAGACAACATCCACACAAATCAAAAGGGCCTAGACCTGAAAAAATGACAAACTGCTCTGTTTTTAACAACTGGGGATACTTCCAGTTTTACTTCCTGCCCTACCTTCAAACCATCTATTAATTCCTGCCACAAAGAGTCTGTATTTGTTCTAACTTAAATGTAAGACTTCGTTGGTAAAGTGCAGTTTTCCAGGGAGAAGTCTGGGTAAAAGTCCTTCAAGATGAAAGGAACTACACAAATAAGACATTTTGCTATTTAATTTTCACTTCACAAAAATTAAGAGTAAATTTTAATACAGGTTGAGAATATTCAGACCAGTCTCTAATGAACTGTGTCTGTATTGTTTTCATTTGGCAAATCAGTACAGGTGATACTTGCACAAATCTGTAATTAAGAGAGTTTTCAGCATTGCACATGAACTGCAGCACAGCAGTAAAAGCTGACGGGCAATTAAAGTGTAAATGCAGAAGATGTAAGTACCTTCTCAGCATCTCTCAAATAGAGCAAAAAGGCTGGGTGGCTAAAGAACCTCAACCAAACCAATCACACCATACAGGTGGTGGAAGACCAATCTTCAGCAACAAAATGGGGATATATTTGCACATCCTAAAACCAGTTGGTATTCCATTTAGTAAGATCCAAGGGCTTTTTTTCCCCTCAAGGGGGAATGCCTGTCCATGTAACAGCCAGAAGATCCCTTTATGGTAAGAAGAGCAGGAATCAGCAAAACATGATGGGCTTTTACACCTGAAGAAGCTTTTAACCCAGATTTGAACAAGTTCAACCTGCACTTAATAAGTCTCAAATTGCCTTATCTCCCTGAGAGAACCAGATGCTCTAAATGGCATCACTGAATTACCATTACTGAGCTCGTTGTTATATTACATTTGAGAAGTTCACACCTGTCTGTCTTTGTCGGCTTTTAGTGTCTCCATGACAGCTTGTAGCTGCTCTTTATCTTTTATCAGCTCCTCACTCAAGGTTTCCAAATCTTGATTGCTTTGCTTCTCTTTTTCAATTTGATTTTGCAACTTCTCAATCTGTGTGAAGAGAACACACCAAAACACATCAACCACAGCTGGACACAAGGACTGTTTGCACTTCAAGTCATTTTGAAGACTAGAGAGAAAGGAGATGGGGACTGTGGCTGAGAGATTAAATCATTCTCTCCTGTAGTTACCAATCTCAGAGGATGAAAAAGACTGTCTTATTTTTCTGACAGTGCTAAGAACCTTCTTCGCGCCTTTTAAAATCAGAGCATATAAGGCACAGCAGTAAGAAATGCTTAGTTCACCTGCCTGCTGAATGCCCTGTTGTGCTCCTGCCAAAAGTCATTAAGTTTCTGGTTCTCCCCTTCCTAAAGGAATGTGCCTCCTCCTAGACCTTCATCACTGATGGTCCTACACTACCAGTGAATGCAAAGTTTTAAGAACACTTCAGTGAGCAGCTACACTAAAAGACCAAAATATTAACCTAAAACAGGAGCAGAGGAAAAACACTAAAGCACTGGAGTGACCAAGTTTATTCCCCCTCCCTGTGTTCTGCTGGCCCTCTTTTCCCCAGCAGGTGACAATACTGCATTTGAAAGACTTGTGAATAAGGCTCCAATCCTACAACGAAGTTTTCTTACTTATCAATTTTGAAAGTTGTACTTGTAATGCATGAAGAACAGAAAAGCAGTAGCTCTTTAGTACTTAGAAACCATAGGTTCTGGGAACTATATTCCCCAAATCAGGAAATAATTCCTTTTTAAGCTTGCAAAGTACTGTGAGCACCTACAGCTCTGCACAAATATCAGCTCGTTTTTATTTTGCTATTATCAACTCTGCCAACAGTGAAAATGTCAATGAAAGGGGTATTAAACCTAATTCTTACAAGTGGGAAATAGCTGGAGGCTGGGCTCTGCCTGTGTCAACACACCCCTCATTACAGGAAGCGTTTAAACAAGCAGGGGCTGCCCAGATTGGAGATAAGGAGGGCTCAGCAGTCAGAAATGTAACCATGTGGAGGTTCATTGGTCTCAAAGGAGCTGTTCAGAGAAAGCTGCACCAAACTCAGTAGCTCATCAATAGCTGATCTTCATCAGCACTTCCCAGAAAACTGGAGGCAAGTAAGACATTACTGTTGACAGCTTTTTTCAGTAAGTCAGAAAGGCAGAGACAACAGACAGGACTGCTTCAGTGTGCCTGAAATGAGAGTTTTCTACTACTAGCTCCTCTGAAAACCTTGTAAGAAAGGAAAAAAAAAAAAAAAGTACGTGACCTTTCCTTTATAACATCTCCTCTTGTACTACCTGAATAATCCTGTTTCAGCTACATGATCCCACCAACCACTATATCAGCAGATAAACAAGCATATTCAAACAACAATTTTTCAAAGTCTCAGACAGTGGATGAAATCTCAGCTCAGTTAAAAGAGTTTACGGAGACAAGATTTTACTATGGATATCTCACAAAAGTTACCAAAGAACCCCAAAGACACAAAACATTTGAGAAAAATACTTCTTTATCTCTTGTCCTCTAACATACATATGCTTGACTTAACAGTCTTCCAGAGCTCATGCACTCTCCCCTGCCCACTGTAGTAAACATTTTGCAACAAATCAGAAACTTTGCCTATTATTTCCCCTGGCACATCTTGCTGTATTCTAATTGAGGGGAATCACAACTGTTGGCACCAATACAGTGCCATAACAGGAGGTTCCCACAAGGAATCTGCCTGGGGCAAAGCCAGAGGTTGACCACAGTTGTTCAAGTGATTTAAATTGCTGTACACCACAGGTATCTGCTTTATATGCCTCCATCTCTAATTTTAGGCATGTAAATTAGAGCTAGATTGAATTACTTATACCCAACAGGTCATATATGGAAGCGTGGAAGGAAGATTAGCGTGAACTGAATCTCTGCAGTTTTCCTTATTCGCAAAAGAAAGAAAAGAAGCAGAACTGATCTCAACAAATGAATCTCTCCAGAAGATGGTATGATCCAGTGCTGGATACTGTTCTCCCTGGCAGAGAAATGAGCCTGTTACAATATAGGAATCCACAAGTATCATTTCATATCTAGGTGCTTTCTCCTCTTGTCCTTTAAGGGATTCAGCTAGCTCACAGGCAAGCCAAACAGAACGTCTCACGCACACAGGTTACAGCAGTAATGGGAAAAGGAGAAATGAGCCTAATATTCTGGATAATTTATGAATGGTAGGAATGTGGAAAAACCCAATATGGAAATGTTTTACCCTTTAGAGTAGGAAGCATCCTTTTTCCCCACGAGCAATTGGCCCAATTCATCAGAACTGAGGATTCAAGTTATTAGTCAGACAAAAATAAGGCTGGTAGCTGGAGGTGAACTGAACAGTGTGTTTCACAAGGACAAACACTGAGCTGGCATTTGAGCTAAATGTAATCACAGTTAATAACAGTGCAACATACACATATATGTAAGTAAATTTACAAAGTGATGACCTACATGTCTGTTACAAAGACTGAAAGAACTGAGATCTTTGCAGAGACAGAGAGACACTAGAGAATTTATAACAGCCAACAGGACAAGAAAAAGCAGGTCCAGGACTCTGGACAACAAGAAAGATGTTTAGAACATACTAACATGAATTCACCTGCATAATTCATTTGATTTACATGTAAAAATTATTAAACTTTAAAAACACTAAAATAATTCAATGTGACCACGGCTTCCTTTCTCAGTAGTGACTGCTGTGAGACAACAGAAAGGGATACAATCAACAGTACAATATGACAGGGGCAAACAGGCACCGAAAACCGGCTTTTATTTAACAGGTACAATCACATTTTCTAACAATGATGCATGTAAGCAGGCAGTGAAGTAGAAGGCATTAAATAACATTATTAGAATTTAATTGCATTAGAATGTGATTAAATAGACAGGACGAAAATCATGGTCAGTCTTATGGGGATCACGGGTGAATTCCCTGAAAACTCTCATCATTCAGGAATGCTGCACAGCCCTTTGTGCACTGTGTTTAAAAAAACTAAGAGCTCCATTTGTTCCTGTGAGCAAATTACCTTCTTGCTAAGCTGCTGATTTTCCTTTTCCAGTTCCACAAACTTCAGGCTGCTCTCTCTGGAGGTCAAGGAGGCATCTCTCAGCTCTTGGATTGTGTTCTGCAAGCTCTGATTATCCTTCTCTAGCTTCAGTATTCGACTCGAAGCACATTCATTCAACTCAAACACAAAGGACTTTCTGGCTGTTGAAACATGAGAAACAGAAGGTGGCACTAATCAATTCACAAACATCTCCTTCTGAGGTGCACAAGATCCACTTGGATGAAGATTATTGCTGTCAGTCTTACAATTTCGGCTTGACTGATAAGTAAAATACTTGGTTAAAACAGAACCCATTTTCACAGATAACCATTAATACTTTTAAAATAAATAGGGCACTATCTGAACAGCCAGCCATCTCAAAAGTTGCTTACTTTCTGAACTCTTCTTAAATACCATCTCATACTTTCACCATAGGAAACAAACTGAGGCAAAAAGTAAACCCCTGCTAAGTATTTGCTGAAACAGCAAGGTGGTGCACTTTCAAGAGCTAGTGAAAACTCAGGTATTCAATTACATTTAGTAATAGAAAAAATTCCTACAAAAGAGAATTCCAGTGCTTATCTTTACAGCTTCTCCATCATAAGAGTATGCTGAATCACAGAGAATAATTTACTACTAGGTACCCAGGGACAGGACACCCATCAGAATGCTGATCTGAGAAGTGCCTTTAGTTGAAATCTCAGAACTAACAAAATTTATTCAAGTTTTACAACAGAGATGCTATTTTACTCAATGCTTATACCTCTCAGCCTCAAAATCCATCACCCAAGCCTCACTGCTCTGTTAATTTCTCTGCCCAGCATTTGAATAATTACAAGAGCAACTTTCTTGTTCATGTGAAGTAATTGCTACCCATCACCTCAAAACCACCTTTCATATGAAATTGACTTTAAGACTGTCTTTAAATCTAAGAAAATTAATAACTCCTTCTAAATAAGCACTACAGCACACTGAATACTTCAAGTTGGCAAGTTTCTGAAATGGGGCAAAATCCTGTCTGTCTCTTTTACGGAGCATCACCTGGAGAGCTTTGGTCCAAGTGAAGACTCAAAGAGTTAACATTGACTAAATACTCCAGTTGAGTTCTGTTCTGAAGTAAAGTCCACCTAAATTACTTTTTCCCATGCTTATTTTTAAAACTATTTTTAATAAAATATACCAAACTAGCTGGTAAAATCTTCTATCTGCCACCTGTGCAGACTCAACTTGCTATCCAAAACCAGGAGATTTTTCCAAAAGAGTTTATGCATTCTGACTCTATTTGTACAAACAAGCTACATTCAAAACAGCAACACAGATTGAAATAAAACTTCTTAAAGAGAATTACTGTAAAATCAGAACAGCACTGCTCTGAAATAAAAGACTAAAGTTAAATGTTCTTAAAAAAAAAATCCGTCTTCCTTCATCATTTTATTTTCCTACTGAATAGAAGTCTATGGATGTTCTCAGTTCCTCATTCTTTTTCTTTGGTAAATCAGAGAGTTTCTGAAGCTCCAGTGCTAAAATGCTAAACATCAGTGCAGTGATAAATCACTCAAGCAAATTTTGGAAGTTATGTTTGATAGCAATTAGCAAATAAGAGGTAACCAGCAATCTTCCTTCTAATACATCAATAGTGAAAGCAAATCAGGAAGCGAACAAAACTTGGTATTTTAAACAGGCCATAAAATGTAGGTATTTTCTTGAAGTACTTTTGATGAAAATTTCTAAGTTTTGAGAAAACTGTGATTTCCCCCCACTAACACAATGAGCAATATCCTTGATTACACAGAAGGAGTAATAGAGTGACATTCATTTCCCAGGCTAACATAACCTGCTTTGCAAGATTATTATTTAGAAGTAACAATTAACCAGTCATTAATCTTAGTGAAGAGAACTCGGATCCTAGACAGCAAGAAGATTTCAGAATTGGTGTCAGCCACAAACACAGCTGTTTAACAAAACAAAGCTATTCTAGACAGTTTCACTGAAAACTTAACATCTGCTTACTCTAATTTATTCCTTTGTCTTCAAGTTCAACTGTTCCTGGTACGCAAAGCCAAACACGCAAGTCTAAGTAAAATAAGGTGAATACTCAATAAAAACTGCATGTTGAATTAGAGGATATAGCTCATATTTCCCAAGTTCCACTCAGAATTGTTATTTAGGCTGGTACGATAGACAGAATAAATGTTAAACATAGAAACCAAAGATAAAACCTGTCCAGTGAAAAAAGAATTAGTTATGTTTGTGATAGTGACGGAAATCAAATCAACCACTCCAAGAAAAAAAATCAGCCAGTTATTTTAACTGCACACATTTTTCAGTACCTAGTAAAAATAAATGACTTCAGCATACATTACTTCCTGGGACTTAAAGACCAGTTAATTGTCTGTATTAACTGTACTAAAGATCACAGACTCCACCCAACCATTCAGTTAGAAATATTCAATGTGACATTTCTGCTGTGTCATTTACAAAGCTTTCTTTTATAAAAATTTTTTATTGAAGTGTGATACTTAGAAGTCACTCTCTCAGTCATGAACGAAACAAAAGCAAAATATTTTGATGCTTTCAAAGGAAAGGGAAAGGAAGAGGAATACATTTTAGAAGTTGAAAAATATCAAGGTCGAAGTCAAATGGCTGAAGGAGGAAAGCTTTCCAATCCTGGATTCAACTTTTGTTCCCATCTCAGTCAACCAATCTGTTTATTCTGAAACAGACCACAAACACCATAGCCACCCCAGCTGGTACTCACTGTCTGCAAGATCAGTGCTTTTAGACAGTTGTTCTAGTTCCCAGCCTAGGTGTGCAGACTCATTCATGCTCTGTTTCTGTGCAATCTCCAGGACCATGTTCTCCTCCAGCAGCTCTTCAATTCTCTTCTTGTCTGTGTCCCGGTCCTGTGCAAGACACATGTGAATGAAAGCGTGTTTAGCTCATCTGTAAGATTCTAGGCTGACCTGCTACAAACAGTGGATGTTGAGGGTAGAATAATCTCCTCAACACTGGTTTTATAATGCAATACATCTTCAGCATTAAATGCTTGCTATATAAGCCACAGAAAGCAAAGCCCAACTGGCTCTGCTTAGCACCAGCTCTGGTCCATGATACACTTGGAGAGAGGGGGATGCCAGCAAGACTGGGTGATGACAGGGCCAGTACAAGCCAGGATGAGTATGGCAGACTGGATTCAAGGTATCTCCAGAGCTAAGCTCTTCAAAACCATGTAACATCATGCTCTGATACACTGGAAATTCTTCAGACAGAACCTTGAATTCTGCAGAGCTTCAACTCATCACATCCAACTTGGACACAGTCATATGGATGAGCAAGTAACACCTGCCTCCTAATTTGAATTCTAACTCCTGAAAACAGATCTGGAGAATGAATCTATTGTTGCTACTTGTGACTATTTGGGCCATTTGCTTTTGTGGGAACTGAAATGCTGCCTCAGTGGTTCTCAACTTTTCAGAAACCATAACCCAAAAATTCATCAAGTCACCCAAAAATGAATGCAAAATTTCCAGCAACTTTAGAAAAGCTGAGCATGACATGACCTTTATAATATCCTGAATTATAGAATCATAAAATCGTTTGGGATGGAAGGGACACTACAGATTATGCAATTCTTGCCATGGGAAGGGACACTTCCCACTAGACCACATTGCTCAAAGCCCTGTCAAACCTGGCTTTGAACAGTTTTAGGGATGAGGCACCCAACAACTTCTCTGGGAAACATCTTTTAGTGCCTCAACACCCTCAGAGTAAAGAATTTCTTCTTCCTACTATCTAATCTAAACCTACTCTCTTCTAGTTTGAAGCCATTCCGTCTTGTCCTGTCACTGCATGCCCTTGTAAAATGCCTCTCACCATCTTTCCTTTAGGCTCCCTCCAGATACTGCAGGGCAGCAATTAGGTCACCCTGGAGCCCCCTCTTCTCCAGGCTGGGAAAAACCCAATTCTCTCAGCCCTTGCTCACAGGAGAGGTGTCCCATCCCTCTGATCATTACAGAGACACTCCTCTGGACTCACTCCAACAAGTCCATGTCCTTCTCTGCTGAGGACCCCAGAGTTGGATGCAGCACTCCAGGTGGGTCTCAACAGAGCAGAGTGGATGGGTAGAATCCCCTCCCTCGCCCTGCTGCCCACACTGCTTTGGATGCAGCCCAGGATGCAATTGGCTCTCTGGGCTGTGAGTGCACACTGCCAGCTCACGTCCAATCCCTCATCCATGAGCACCCCAAAGTCCCTCCCAGCTGGGCTGCTCTGATCTGATCAACCCAATTTTGTGATATACCTTCTGCATAAAATAAAACTCAGTCTCACACAAAGTAGCACTGGCCACATCTACACTGTTAATGTTACACTATCTCAAGAATTCATGTACAGAAAGATCAATCTAAAAACCCTCTTCAAAAAGCACAACTGATTTATTTGCCTGTCTCCAGAAGTTTCTATGACTTGATTTTGTAACATAAGGATAAAAATGAAAGCTCAAAAAATTAGCATAATGAAAAAGAAAGTGCATACCAGCTCTACATCATGAAGTTTGGACTTCAACTGCAAGTTTTCTTTCTCTAATTCATGCAGCTTATCACCACGAGCTCTTGCCATGGTTAGCTGCTCTTCTAGCATGGCCTTTGTTTCAATTAATACAATGTTATCCTCTCTTAATTCCTAGGGGAAAAAAAGTAACAGTGTTAATTTCTTACTGACTTTCCATAGACCAAGTGATTTTCACAAAGTGACATGGCAAAAAACAAGAAGGAAATGTGACACATTTGTTGCATAAAAAGACTTTTACCTAATATTTTAATGAGAGATGATACTATGTTTTACTACCTTTGAGTCATTATGCAAGTAAATCTAATATTTTTAGGTATTTTTCCTGAATTTTACAAGCTTAACATAATTTCTTTTGCTTTATATGAGGCTAGATCAAGGGGTACACACAGAAGAGCAACTGTTCAATTCCAATTCAACCAATTCCTTTGCCAATTCATCATAGTCCCTTGTTTTCCCAGCTTCAAAACAGATTATTTACTTTCAAGGGATGGGGAACAGTATCCACTAATACATTCAAGATCCACATTCCTGTTTCAGTACACTCACGTGCAAATGTCTGCTTAATAAAGTTTCTCTCTCTCTCTCATGAACAGAATTTTAATTCACTTGAACAGCCAAAGTTTTATACTTATCACTTAACACTCCCTGCCATTTCCTCACTGAACACATGAGCATGAACTGTACAAGCCACATCACTCATTAGAGCTTTTCGATCCGGTTTTACTGAGTAGAAATTTAATTTATTACTTCGCTGTAGCCACAGCATTAGAAACAGGTTAATTACACTGCACTGCAACTGTTCCTCGCATATAACAAATGAAACTGTGAGCATTCAAGTATCTTATTCTGGAAACATGAAATATGCAAAGCATGAAATCTGGCCATGAAATGTTGTTCATGTTTTAAACACATTTATCAAATATGTCTCATTTTAAGCTGTAATACCTCACTGCTAGCTTTTACTTTTGTTGATCCTGCCTGCCATAAGTCTGGAGTCCAAGACAAATGTCCTATGGCAGGAATGCTTTGGCACTTCAAAGATTAAATGGATACAGTAAGGAATTTTCCCCAGATGAGTTACAACTGGGCAAGAAGCAAATTGATTCTCTACAGAAACTTCATACTTCTCTGATTTCCTCCCTTCTCTCCCCTCCATCCATTCTGCTGTTCCAATGAAATATGCAAAACCAGAAAATGTGCAAACAGGACAAAATGCTTGACAAGTTTATTCCTGAATAACAGAACTCAAATGTGATGTCTCTGCTGACACAGTGTTCATGTCTGGTCTCAGACCACAAACATTCAAACCAAGTAGATTCCTGAAAGATCACCAGCCGTGAGCAAATCACTCTCACAGCTTAATCAGCAACTACCTTCTTATTTTTGGGGTGGAATTAGTCTTAAGAAGCCTTATATGGCTCACTTACTTAAAAAGTAAACAAAAAAGAGAAAAAAGAAAAAAAAAAGAAGAAAAAGAAAGAAGATAGATGTGAAGAATAAGTTAAGAATGTCTGATGACAGCCACCCCCCCCCCCGCCTTTTTATACTACAGGGAGCCATCATTTAAAAGCCTTTCACAGTCATAGTTGTTTGTTGCAGCTTGACTGTATATGGCATAATATGGAAAGTCCACCTTATGCATACCATACTGCCCTTGATCTCTCAGTGGGTCAGCAACCAACTTGCAAATCATCAGAGAAAAAATTTCCCTACTACAGTAGCTTTAAAAGGACAAGTATATCAGTGTTTGTGAGGAGGTTAATCTTCAATTAAAATGTCTGAGTATGCAAGTAACTAAAATGAAAATAATACTGAAACCCTAAGGTTACAGAACCTGCATTTTGGGCCAAGTCTGATCTAACAGGGTCACTTCAGGGTGGGCAAACTTAAAAGGCTGACACTAAATAGATGACAGACCAGAAGAAGTACATGGCATAAAAACTGCTGGGTGTTATGGAAGCTGCCAGAATATCTGTAATGAAACAGCAATGTGCCAAGAGTTTACCTTGCTAGATCACTCCACTCAATCTGGACCACAGCCCTAAGAACTCAAGTGGTGTCTGACCTCAAAGACATGACCTCATAACTATCCTTAAAACTGCCTACCAAGCAAGACCTAGTTATTTTAGTGTCTCATCAAGAGTCAGACTATGTGCCAAGTACATACACATATGCAGGCTCTGGTACAAACCACACACCAGTGGGTGCTGCAGTATATGGAAAACCGAAGCACTTTCCATTGAGCGCCCAGGATGGGCAGTCATGCCAGTTCAAAGTAGTTCTGATGAAATATTAAATTAATAACCAGGTGGAAATGCCTGGAGATGAGGTAGACATTGCTCACTCTCAGATCACCATGATCTGAGGTTGTCTTAATATTGAAAAGTTCATATAATTTAAATAATTAGTCCATGGGAGCTTTGTAGAGTTACATCTCTAGGCCTGGGAAGCAAAGCTGTCCTAACTAAAATGTGTCAGCACTAACATCTCCCAGAAGTTGCTGGAATAACACAGCTGACCTAAAAATCTATCTGGCTACAAATCACACTTGTTAGACAGTCAGCAGGTGGTGGTCATGGGGTGGTGCTGCTTCCACTGGAATTCCAGTTCATTTTAAATTGAATTAACAAATTCACCAACATTATTTTATAAGTTTATTTTAAAATCAGCAACAAGAAGAGTTGTCTGTTGTGGGTTTTTTTTTTTTTTTGGTTTAATACACTGAGCATAACTCAGCTTTTGCAGATTCTAGAATGAATTATATATTGTGGTTTGATGCCCTATCAACTGTAATCTGAAACAGCTTTAAGAATGCACACTGTGCATTCAATTAACTCTGGGGATAAGTGGTTTTACAATCTGGGTGTGTTGCCACAGGGAAACATTTTCAGAAACTAAAGTAGCAAGGAGATTGTTTAAATCTGAAAAGAGAGAATTTGCACATGTACCCAGACCCAGTTCAAACCCTTGCCTTCAGGCAGCACAGCAGCTCTTGCTACTGAGCCATATACAGTTAACATCTTGTGACAATCAAACATTGAACATTCATATGACAACATACAAGAGATGTTTTTGCTTTTATTTTTATTTAATTGACAAGATATTCCTCCCGTCATGCTGCATAGAAATTCGATTATGTTGAGAAGGAGAAAAACTGGGCAAAGCATACTCCTTGGCCTTAGAAAATAATCTCTGGAACAACAAAAGGTTCAGTGAAGATGAATCCTGGAAGGGAGCTTTGCACTGCAGACAAGCACCTCTGTGGAGCAAGCCCTGCACTGAGCTGCTCCTTCACTTTCACAGTTGTGACCTCATTAAGCCACCCCAGCAGGAAGGCTCCAAAGGATATTCATGTTCCTTGAGCAAGAGTTGAACTAAAATGTCACACCTGAACAATTTGTCAAGACACACAGAGAAGGAAAACACCACACAAGCCCTAAATGTGTTACACTGATGTACAGATTTAAACTTTTTGCACTCCTACAATACCAGGAAGGAAAAGATTTTAAGGGCTCATTTAATAGCTCTCTGCATTGATGCACAACATTAAATCCTCTTCTTTTTCTCAGCTGCCAATGTGGCAGTGCTTATTAACAACCCTGTCAAGACCCTATGAGCCTTCAGGTCTCACATTACCACAAAAAAGTGGCTGATGCTGAACACACCTACATTTTCACTGCATGCTCTGGATGATTTGTTCAGGTCTTAAGGGTTAGAGCTTAGCAAGCCACCGGTGACCAGTAAATGCCATGAAATTAATAATAACTGTATTGTCTAGAGGTAAAAATCTCTACCATGTTACATCCCTGAACAAATCCAAGCAGAAAGTATACTGTCCCCAGACATTAATTCTTCTTTCAGAGGGGCAGAGGACTTGAGTCAGATTTGACAGAAAACTGAGGCCCTATGGAAAGTTGGATACTGGCTAGCATGCACAGCCTTGGTGCTACTCTATGACCATAAAAACACAGAATAGGGCCCTGTGGACTTCTCTGAATGCACCAGCCTGAGACCAATGGAGTTTGCCTGCGGCACAGTGCTGCCAGTCCATGGCTGAGCCAAAACTTGATCAGTAATGGGAGAGGGAATGGTGAGAATGTGAAACTCAGTGTCTATTCTAAACCACACAGCACTCTGCAGACAGCTGTGCAATCCTGTTGCCCATGAGAAAAGCTCAGCTCCTACAATAGTGACTTTTGCTAAAGGCCACGCTATGGCTCCAAATTAGACACATGCCAGATCGATGAGAAATATTCCTGGTCCCACTATTGTGTTTGTGCTGGTTTTGGCTGGGGTAGGCCAAATGGCTAGTATGGGGCTGTGGTTTGGATCTGGCTGAACAGTGTTGATAATACAGAGATGTTTTTATTATTGCTGAGTAGGGTTCACACAGAGCCAAGGCCTTTTCTGCTTCCTGTTCTGCCACGCTGGCAAGAAAGTTGGGGGTGTGGGGGAAGCTGGGAGGAGACACAGCCAGGACAGGTGACCCAAACTGACCAAGGGATATCTCAAGCCATATGGCGTCATGTTCGGTATATAAAGTGGGAAGAAGAAGAAGGAAGGGAAGGACATTTGGAATGATGGTGTTCAACTTTCCAAGTCACCAAGGGCTCTGCTCTCCTGGAGACGGCAGAACACCTGCCTGTCCATAGGAAGCAGTGAATTAATTCCTTGGTGTGCTTTGCTTGTGTGTGTGGCTTTTGCTTTTCCTATTAAACTGTTTTTATCTCAACCCATGAGTTTTCCAGCTTTTACCCTTCCAATTCGCTCTCTGATCTCACTGGTGGGGAGTGAGTGAGTGGCTGTGGAGGCTTGGCTGCTGGCTGGGGTTTAACCATGACAGTATTGCAGGGAGATATCCCTGGAGAGCCAGCACTCATCTCCGACATTCCACAGTTCCACCAAAAACTGACAGGAAGAGATAGAGAGGAGAGTTAAAAGGAATGCTGAAGTGTTACATATGTGCATTATTGGGAGTTTTGGTGTGAATTCCTCAAAGAACTGAAAGAACATCAAGTAAGAACAGTCCTACCTAATGTGAAGGTCTCAACTGAATGCCACGTTACGCAAGAACAGCAGTGCAGGAAACTGCTGGCCCTGGGACAAGCAAGGAGGCTACTCCCTTGACCTCAGATGAAGGGGACACAAAAACTCCCCTCTGAGCTCCAGGTAAATGATCTGCGCAGCAGGTACAGCTAAGCACCTCCAGTGCACAGCCAGAAAGGAAATGCCAGGATGGCTCACTGACAGCCAGTGTGCCAGGGTAGAACACAACTGATTTGCCAGCTTGAGGGAGGACAACAGAGAGGCAGAGCTTTGTACTTCCTAATGCAAACTGGGAATTACCGAGAGGCAAGACAGGCTTTTGTAGTCTATTACTACATTTAATAACCATCCGTTTTAGTGAACCTATTCATAAAAAGCAGCAGCCAGCTGCCCCCTTAGGTTAAGGAAGGGGGAAAAATCACCTACAAAGTAGAGTTTATAGAGCAGAAAAATATGGTCTGTCCTCTCAGCCAGAGGCCTGGCAACATCACTCTTCTACCTCAGACTTGGGATTTTATCTAATTATAGTGAGGCTGTCAATTACTGAACTTTCATTTGTTCAGCAGTCTGGATATTTATTTGACTTCAGCTGAAGTGTTACATAGGTGCATTATTGGGAGTTTTGGTGTGAATTCCTCAAAGAACTGAAAGAACATCAAGTAAGAACAGTCCTACCTAAATTTCAGCCATATCAGCCATGCTGGGCCAGTGAGTTCGGCCAGACGATCTCTAAGGTCTTTTGCAACCTATTTCAATTAATAATTCCAGGATGGGCATAGCTGCAGGTTACCAAGCTGAGTAACTGACATTACTACTGGAACAAAGCCACACACTTCTCATTGACACAGTCCACTCACGACGCTAGGGAGGATCCAAATTTTTTCTCCTTTCTACTACAAGTAACAGTTGCAAAAAAGGGGTGGTTAGAATTTGTCATCTGAGGTCATCCTTAAAAATGCCATTTTAACAACAGTTGCGTCTGCTACAAAACCCTAAGGAGAAACACCCAGACATTCACTTAACTAATTAATAGATGATATTTAAAATGTTGGTCCAAGGAACAACTCTGGAACAGAGGGTATTTACCTAAAGCTAAAGTAAAGATCTGGACTCTAGAAAAAGCATCCAGAAAAGGTCTGCCCTGTTTAGCCACATAATGCAGAACTAAGCAGAGTTCTTTAAAACTAATGGGCATTTATTTTGTGGGCACCAAGTACCTCCTCTACTGAAAGAAGCTTTGATGATGTTCAGTCAATAGCTATGATGTATGTTATGAAACTTCTACTTGCTCTGATGTTCTGCTACGGTCAGCTCAATGACAAATGACACATGAACTAGTAACACAACACAAGCCAAACATTAAGCATTACTCAGCAAATGGCTCTGCTAATTTTCACTTGCCTCCATGCGAGCTTTGTAGAACTCCACATCGTGAAGTTTCTCTTTGCATCGAACCAGCTCCATCTCGAGCCTCTCCACGCGGTTTGCCCTCTCCCTCAGAGAGTCGAGCTCGTCTCTGTACGCTCGGGCAGAGCGAGCATCTGAGGAAAGGTGCATGTTCTGCGAGGGATAAGCAGGGAGAAAAAGCTAAGTTAATACCTTTAAGCATGCACTTTAAACTTTATTTTTTTGTATTTACTTAGTGATTGTAAGCACAAACAAATAGTATTCCCCTGGTTGAGGAGTAAGCCTTAACCTAGTAGCCAGTAAAGTCTCTACAAGACAGAGAGGCTCTTCAACCTGTTGGACCTCTGACATTACTAATGCCTGATGCTGTATAAGCTTCAGGCACTACTAGGCCATTTGCAAGCTGAACAGATGAAACTGCTCTCAACAGTTAAGTGGGAAACATAGCAATGCTATGCCACAACCATAATCTTTAAACAGCTTCCTGGACTAAGTTGATTTCTTCATTATAGAACAGGCACGGTAGTAATTTTAGCCTTACACTGAAACAGGACTTCTTTTAAAACAGGGAAGACTGTCACAGTAAAACAAGCCCATCTCACCTCTTGCTTTATTTTTTGCAGCTCTAGGGTAAGCTGCTCAACTTCATGTTTAGAATCTGCAAGCTGCTCAGACTTCTCTTCCCTGGAAAGGATTAGAAAAATCTTAGTAATTTTTTTCTTTCCTGAAACAATATTGATTATATGGACATTGCCAGAAATCTGCACAGGAAGAGAAAAACCTCCCAGCATATTCTTTGTTATGACAGCTTCATCATTTTCTCATGATATCATACACGTAACATGGATCCAAGTTTGCAACTCTATTTTTATACTATGTTCCTGTGTTTAAATCTCATTGGTGCACCTCCTGTCATAGCTAGCTTCTTCACTTTAAGTTAAAAAGCAGAGCTAGCAGTTGGTATTTTGAAAGGCAGAAAGAGAGAGATGAGACCCAAAAAGAAGAGTGGAAGTAGCTCATACATCACTCTACATTTAAAGGCCAATTATCGAAGAAGAAAAGATGGAACACACTACTAGCTCCCTACTGCTCTGATTTGAAAGGTGTGATTCTGAGAGCTCCTCTGGAACCCAGTGTATTGGAGTCAACAAGCTCCTGCATTTTCAGGATATATGAGACTTAATATTCAGGTTTCTCTACAAGCACAAAATAATGGTGACTTACAGGTCCTGACGGATTCTTCTCAATTTAGCCTTTGTGTCTGCCAGCTCAACTGCAAGGTGCTGCTTTTCTTCATTAGAAAGAGGGTTGGCAGGGTTTGGTGAAGAATCTGGACTTGGTACTTTCAGAGGGCTCGGTGGTTGCTGAGACTGCAGATAATCTCTCTCTTGAGTGAGATCTACAATGACCTGGAAAGGCAGAAGACTATGTAGCACCAAGAGATAAATAGTGTATTTATACATTGTTTTAAAAATACCTAAAAAATATTTTTAAATTTAGAAAATTACTAGTCCAGCATGATACAGAATTCAAATGACAGCCAGGAGTGAAGGTTACACAAAAGAGGAAAGGAATCTCCACTATGCTCCAACCACTAAAGCATTCCCCTTCCAATGCTCAAAATAAGTAGCCCATTTTCCTTGAAAAATTTATAAAAATCCATAACAACTAACACAACTGCAGTCAAAAGCATGACAGAAAATTAACAGGATAAAGAAGGGGAGAAGGCTTCTCCAGAGATCTGCAGGGAAAGGAACTCATCTACTGGGAGGGTAGATGCCAAAGGAGAGATTAGCAAGCACTGCCTGGACGACTGGACAGACATGCAGAGACATTTGGTCTCCAGTTCATGGAGAGACTGCTCAACTCCCCTTCACCAATCATTTCACCACATCTTAGTGCTTATGCAAGAATCAATGGAAAAGTCAAAATCTTTCTACAGATTTTCAGAGGTGCAGTAGAAAGGTGCAGAAGAAATAGAAAGGGCACAAACAAGATACAAGAGAAGGAATGGAGCCCACATCTGCTGCTTCTCATGAGCTCTATAGGGGAGAGATATGTCCTCATACTTCTGTGCATTCATCTCTCTCATCAATGAGCCTCCTGAGGTGGAAAACCATATTCCTGGAGAGAGACTCTAGTTCTTCTGGGGCCATATCTGGGAGCTCCAGCCATTGTAAGTCAAAGACATTCTCCTGATTGTGAGTCACCTAGGAATAGGAACAAAGAAGTACGTCTTTCCACTGGTTGAGTTGAAAATTTGTTCACCATATATGCAGCATCCCCCGTTACTTCTATTCATTAATTAAAAAACATATCCATTTTACCAAACCCTGGTTGCAAATAATAAATGCAACTACTTTAACTGTAACATTACCCAGAAATTTTTGGCATTTACATTTTTTTAATAATAATTAAGTCTGATTTTTAAAAGTGATGAGATAAATACTAGGATCAATACCATGCACACTTGCATATCAGAAGTGTGCAGCTGCCTTACTGACCCAGGGTGATTCCCACAGAGAAGGAACTAATCCCACACTGAACATTACTAAGAAGAATCCCTCATTTCAATGAATTCGCAATTTGCAGCTGATACAGCTGGGAGGAGCT
Organism: Cyanoderma ruficeps; assembly: GCA_008694505.1. Taxonomy (NCBI): domain Eukaryota; kingdom Metazoa; phylum Chordata; class Aves; order Passeriformes; family Timaliidae; genus Cyanoderma; species Cyanoderma ruficeps. The sequence goes on from VZDJ01007753.1 coordinate 36,149,478, forward strand.
GTAACAGCTGCAGAAATACCTCTCGTTGATGACAGCAGTGTATCTTTCAAGTGTTACCCTACCTAAAAAACTGATTTACTCTGAATCATTTAGCAGAAGTATCAGGCAAGTCCCTCCAGCTCAGTTAATGACTGTTCCAGCTTTTGTTAAAACCATGTGCTTAGCTCATCACAGAATTTTCTTTCCTAAAATGAACTCTTTTTCAAATGTTAAGAAAGAAGCTCCTGTCTTAAGACTTTCCCTATTTGTTTCTCAAATTTGAGTGTATAAGGCTTTCTACACCTGCATGCACGGACACCTGGGCACAGTCAGCCCCCGTTCCCAGTAAGGTACACTTCCACTTGGCTCTCCAAAGTAAGAGGCTTTCTACATTCTTCGGTAAGCCTATCCATATTCTTCCCTTCTTCCAAAGCCTTAGAAATCCAAGAATGCTTGTCATTGGATCAAACATCTTTTTAAACAGAGCATATGTCCAATTTCAACTCTTCAAGACCATCTAGCTCAGAGGCCACTGTCTGAAGCGAGTCACTGGGAAGGCTGTGCCACCTTGGGGACAGGGCTTGGGGACAGTGCTTACACCATTGGTGCAAGGGGCTCTGCAGCTTCTAAGACACACATGGATTTTATCAATATTGCACATGGATCCTTACAACAATTCCTCCTGCATAACTTATAAGTAGCAAGCAAGGCATTTACCACTGCATCTTTTTAAAAGACCATTAAGCCAAGCAATCCCAGCAGCTATTATTTGTATAAATTACTTTTATTTAGTAATTTGAGTGTAGTAGCATATTCTTTTTTTTTTTGAGAACTTCATGAATCCATGATGGAATTCTAGACATTAATATTATATAGCAAAAAAAAATCCTGTTAAGTCAAGGAAGGGAGAGATACAACATCAAAATAGACAATACTAAGAATCCTACCTCCTGTATGTGTGACACAATGGCAGCTTGGGTTTCAATATCCAGTTGTTTTATTCTGTCAATAAACTCTTCTTTTCTTTCACACTGTTAAAAGAAAGCACACCCTGAAACAGTGCTATGCACCCTAAAACTTACTGCTCTATTTTTCATTTAATTTAAAAAAAACCTCAAACAACCAACACTGCTAATAAAAAACTGTTTGAGAATTACATTTTGTCACACCAGAAGGTATAACACTTCACTACTCCATATGGAACATAAACCAAATTATGCATTAAATTATTTAAAAACTTTTTAGTCAGTACAATTAAGGCAAAGTTAAATGGCTGGTTTTGCTCTTAAAAAACGAGTTCACCGTGCAATGTGATCAGGGGGTGGGGAAACAGCCAGAGGAAATCATCACAGCTTCATTACTGGAGCTGCACAAATGTAAACTTTCATTTACACTGCATCATTTAACCTGTCTGTTCTGCTGTTTGCATTTTGTTTGGTCTTGGCAATGAAAAGAGATGCATCACTTTAGGTACTATTTACATCAATGCCCAATGTTTTCTGTTGGACTAAATCAACATACGCTTTAGACAAAACCAGGAAACATTCTGGATAAAAAATGAGTGTCATTTCAGACGAACAGATTTTAGTAAATCTTTTACTTAAGGCTTTAGAAGAGGCAGACATCAGCCATCTGTGTATCTGTGACTGTGCACTAAGGATGTTATTGCCTTCTTGTAACAACACTGCACTGTAAAGAACTTAAGCAGTATTTAAAAGGGGGTTTTTTAACTCATTTACAGTGTCGTTCCGAGGCCTGGTTCTGAGTCTCAACCATTTGCTTCCTTGGGAAGAACCTCAGACCAGCAAATGAGGACTGAGGATGCACAACAGCCAAAACAATTCTTTGTGCTACAATGCAACACTAGCAGAGTTCAGAAGCGCAATACGTAGACAGCTTTACCCTGACATAATTGAGCTGACATAACTGAGCAGGGTAAGTGTCCTAAGGCAGGACAAAAACACAAGGCAGACCTACAAACAAGGTCAATTATCAGCAAAAGCCTGCCTGCAACAAGGCCATTGTTTACTGCCTCAGAGGTCTGGTGGGCAGAACACTGATTTCTTTATCTGGTAACTGCTGTGCATTTCTCCAGAGTTTCCCATATACATTGTCTCTCTATTTATTTAAACAAATGTCACACAAAGATCCCCACACTAATATACAAAGTATCTATTAATCTGCTATTTTTGACACATAATATTAAATCAAAATATTGTGTAAATAAAGTTATGATTCATTAAGCAAATGTTTAGATTTGTTAAACTATTCATTTGGCATTAACATGTACTGTTCCACTTTGTATTTTAAAAGAGTAAGAAAATAAACGAACAACAATCTTGATATCAAGAACACTGTTCAAAACTTATCTCATTCCACTGTGTTATTGAAGTTTAAAAGTACACATCCTGTGTCTGATTAAGCACTGGCAACAAACTGAGGCTACTGCTATCACACAATGTGCTTCCTCTCCCCTGCATTTCTCTTTCCTTCACCTATTGTGTTTCTCACAATTTAGTTCATAGGCTGTCTTGAGCTCAAGATTTGTTCATACAGCACTGATCTTTGGGTAGATTTTCTCATTCCAGGAAAAAAAAACATTCAAAAAAATCTTATTTTCCATGAATGATCACCTGCACAGCACATCCCAGTACCAACAACAGCAGCTTCTTGATTTCATCCATACTTTTACCTAGAGAGGAAAAAAGGTCATCAGTATATATATATACAGCAGGTAATTACTTGCAAGTGATCCTCTCCAAAATATGTGCCTAAAATGAGAAGACCCTCTGAACAAGTGCCTGAAAAATACCTATATGCCTATTATATTTTCTATGTAACAATGCAGTTCTTATGAATTAGTTTAAAATCCCAAATCCAGCAAGACATTTTTCCCTTGATGCGCTATCCTCACCTATAATTTCCTAAGGCTTTTCTGATCAATACATCACAAAAAAATCCCTTAAATAGTCCAATGCATATGACCAATACTTGTCTCTTGTCTTGTGATTAACAAGAGTGCAAAAAAGCCCAACAAACCACCAACAGCTCTCCTCCCTCCAAAAAACCCCACCAAAATAAAACAAAAACACCATGGGCAGAAGAAAAGGAGGGTTACTCACAAAGAACTTGCCCTAAATTGTCCTTCTGTTAAACACTTGCCACTCAGACTTCCCAAAGCTGAATACCATTCTGTGCATATAAATTCTTTCTGAGAGATAGATGTTTTAGCAAATAAATTCTTCCTGTTCTGCATCAAAGCCTGTTCACACTTTGAAGTGTAAACCCCATGTGGTAAGAGGGCAAAGAATGAGGGATGTGTAAGGGATTCTGAGGAGCTGACCATATGCTGGGAGCCCTGGGGAGAGGAGACACAGCCCCGTGCTGCTGCAGGGATTCCTGCTGTGACCAGCAGCCCTGCTGGCCATATCCTAGGGTCAGGAGAGGGAAAGCCTCAAGTTCCTCAAGGGGAACTGGTGCAGCTTAGAACCAGCTTGTTTCAAAAAAATTAATGTGGATTGTTAGATGGCAAAGGAAATTATCTATATCAAAGTTAGACAAAGGGCAAGGCAAAGAGGGGAAAAAGAAGGCAAGGAGCTTCAATGAGAAAATAAAACATCTTTACAGAGTTAGGTTCAGGAAAAGCCTGTCCTCATACACACTGGGGGAAGATGAGGAAAGAGAAACAAAGAAACAAAACAGGCCACATACAGTTTTCTCTCATTCCTACACATGTGAATTCCTCCTGAGTGTGTAATTGTGGGACCAATGCTTTCATTTTATACCCTGATTTACTTGGGTGCTCAATTGCTCCTATCACTTAAATAGATACTAATTTCTGAGTGTAACTGTGCTCCTCCACCAAAACCATGTCCTTGTGAGGCTGCCCTGGCAGAAAGTCAGAAGCATGTGCAGGACCCAAGGACAGGGAAGGGGAGTTAATCTGACTCATCACTTAAGCTGCCACAGCCCCACAGCTGCACGAAGGCACTGACCTAAATTACCACGGGGGTTCCTGCCATTCCCACAACCTTGCAAGCCAGCACAGCCACGTGCAGGCAGCTTAGGAAGTAACTTGTTTCCTGATTTCCGGGCACACAAATGTCCTAAACCAGTCTTTAAATGTACCTACAAAATTTTCAACAACTTTTAGATATGTTCATCTTTATAAAGACTCAAGAATGCCCTACAAAAATCATCAGTAGACTACAATTCTCAATATCCAGGTCCTGCATTAGTAACCATTAAGATTTTGCAAGCAGAAATTTTTCTCTTCAACACAAACGGCCATTTTTAAAACATGCTAGTTCACACTTCACCCTGTAAATCAAGCTTACAGAATATTTAAATACTGGTTTTGAAAGACATATAATCATTCTTACTCTTCTCCCTGTATGCAGCAGCACACAAGGCTTCCTCTTTCCTGAAAAGTTACAATTTAATATACAAATTCCATTTCAGTGTGTCAAAGTCTGATTGTTCTGTACAAATCTCAGTAACACAATCTTAGGCATAGACAATGACACAAAATCCTTCACAAACAGAAAAAAAACCCAGCAACATGTTACTTTAAGAAGAATTCCTTTGAGGGCACTACTGGGATACTGGGAGACTTAAGTTTGGTCAGAAGGTATTTTTTCAAGAAACTGAGTTCTCATTAGTTTCAGCACTGGGTTTCATTCTACATCAACTTCAAAGCAATACAGACCAGGTACTAAATACAGAGCATGTCTGTGGGACACAAAAGCAAGTTATTAAGTTATGGAGAGCAAGTGACTTGAGTGTGTCACCCATTGACCTAAACTTACTCAGGCAGAACGTCTCCAGAGAGAGATTGAAGGAGTCAGGCTGCTTGCTCTGGATCACGCCAGAGACAAGATCTAACCCTTGTGTGCTCTGGGCACCTTCCTCTGTCAACCATAAATTCCAATCTGTGCACCATGGCATCCCAATTATCCTTGGGGTGAGCACAGTGGCTTGAAATCACTCATTTTGGAAAACACCAGGGCTACTTCCTAACTGTGACAGCATTTGTACCATCCTAAAGATATGTGAGCTACTTAAAGCCATTCAAACCACACCCTACCCCTCTGCACCAAGGCTTTGCTATTTTCTCAGCGAGGTAACAGATGGGCATTGGTGTTGCTGCATGAGCCTGTGAGGTGAAACACCTTTGGCTGTTACAGAAAAGTAACTTACCAAGGTCAATCCTGATCTCCCAACAGAAACTGACCTTGCCTGGAAATAGCCCTTGGAGTGAGACCTTACTTCACACTCCAGCCCTCACAAGAGGAAGTGAAGTGGAGGCAGACATGGCAAGTCGTAGCAGGGATGTACAAGCTAGCGTTTATAGAAAGGAGTGAGAAATTAAGACTTGAGATAATAATGAATTATTACTTTCTTAATGTTTTAAACATAACATTTGGCAGTTTGCTCTCTCCCCTGGCAGCTTGCAGGATTATTCCAAGGTTTCCTTTTCAGTAAATTTTTCTATGCTTGCAGATACGCTATATCATGTAATGAAAGTGAAATTGTACTACCGACTAGAAACACAGAAGGCTTAAAGGTCCACTGAGCAGATATATCAGCCACACAAGGGTTTCAGAAGACCATTAAAGAGCTCCATTCCTTGGGCTTTCATTCAGAAGTTGTTTCCCATGGGGATGAGACAGTTTGTTGACATAAAGGCACTCCCAGATCACTCATTCTCAAGCTAAGTTTGAATAACATTTTAAAGCCTTGTAGAATAACACTATTTACAGTAGATTTTTAGAAAAAATAGGGTATGAGTATGAAAAACCTCTCTACCAATCTAAAGTGCTTTAGAGAGAGTTTTCAATTAAACCTCAAAACAAGCCAGGAAGAGATTAACTAGGCCTCTCCCCTATCAACTCACACACAGGAGAGCTGAGCTACCACATCCTTCAGTGGAATGCCCAAGCTGACAAAGTGACTCAGAAGCACTTCTAGAACTATTACAGAGCACCACAGTGAAGTTCTACACTCCAGACAATGTCTCTGTCCTGCAATGCATGCTGAAGAAAAGCAAGTAACCTTCATCCCTGATTCAATCATGCCTTCTAAACAGTTCTCATGTTTTTCAAAAAGTTTAATTTGTGCCCATTTATAAGATGGTAAAGTTCTTTGTTCAACTTCATAAGCAGGAATGTGCCGGCTCTCCTACAGTGGCTTGCTGGGATGACACAAGTCCTCCCCAGACAGCTGGGAAGAAAGTCTGCTGAGTCTACTCATGCTTATTAGCTGATCTTATCAAGACACTGTCCTCCCACAACCTAGGATGCAAACATTTAGCTCTGGGGTAGCTCCTTGCAGAGAGGTACTCACAAGAAAAATGGACAAGAGTCAAACCATCACTTAAACAGAAAGATGCTATTTAAGAAATAAACACCTTTTTTTTCTTAAAATTCCAGGGCAGTTGTTCTCAGGCCCTGTGTTTGTGCTGCAAGGGAGCCAGCCAGCCACCTGGAGCATTTGCAGAAAGCCCATCTGCTTCCAGCCATGAGAGAGGGCCAGCAGGTTTCCAGGAAAATAAAGGAAGGGAAAGCCCAGACACCACTTGTGCATCCTGGGAGCCTCCCTGTGCCAGAGCCAGATGATCTCTCTGCTCTCATGGGGCTGGAAGCTGGGAAACAGATGGCAGGACTCATGGAGAAGGCGGGCAGAGGGATTAGGAGATTCAACAACAAAAAAGGAGGATCAAGGTACAGAGAGAACACAAACAATGAAAAAAATGAGAGGGGGGATGGGAAGATATCAGAGGAAATGGGAACAAGAGCATCCAAGTAAGTGCAATTTTGGGCATGTACTGCCTCTGACTCTCCATATTTCTACTCTGATGTTACTCCATCCAGCAGGAGAGGGAGTGCCACACACAACAGCTGGAGGGTGCAGAGAATAGGGGAAGGGTGGAACACACAAGTGCTGTTTTTCCCAACTCCAGCAACGTCCTCAGTGAGAGAAGTTGGAATGCTAAATTTACACTGTTGAGGCAGTGTTTTGTTATTAACTTTATTTTTATGAACCGTTGTGCCTCTGGAGGATGGTGAAACAAAATGAGGAAGGAAACCATACATGAAACATACCCAAGTGAGAGCAGACTTTTACAATTTTAAAGAAAACTAGTTTTCTATAGGCACTTGTTAGCAGGGACTTTGGGGTCTCTCATTCAGAAACTTACCATGTAATTTGAAAAGCATATTTAAATAGCAAAGTTTTTTGAAGGGATAGAAATGAGCCTATTTTAGGCAAGTAAAACCTTATGTCCACCCGTGATCTAAAACAAGTTAAAATCTCTCCCTCCTCATGATTATGACTGTTCCAAAAGATTAATGGCCATAAGTTTCCAAGTACATTTGCTAGCTGTGTAAAACTAAGAATGTCTAGAAATGGAGACATTTAAAAACGCATCTAAATAGAGGTTCACAACCATTCATGTGTACTGATATTCCCCGTGTGGCCATGAGTGACCATTTATAACGTGTGCTAAAACCACACATAATATGAAAAAGTGATTACAGCAATGTCATAGATAAATAGGCTGATGATTCTCTTATTGAACACAGGGGGATTTGTGGTGCAGTAATGAATTGAAAAAGCTGTTCAGCAAGAAAAATAATTGATAAAAGACAGAAATGAAGAGGAAATTTAATGGTAGTAGCTGTCTACCACAAAGTGTAGTGAAGAGAATAAATCCTCTGACATCAGCTGCATTGTTCTGCAAGTCAAATTCCAGGGAAAATGTTTTAAGTCCTTTAATTAAACTTTCAAGTTTATTTTTAGCTCCCTATACTCTAGAAAACAGTCAAGCCTTTATCTTCTAACAAATATTTCTGCTATTTTTATGCCCATGGACAAATGAAATAGGCAAATTTGCCAGGGAAAAACTGTGGAACCAAACTATTTAAAGGACATGAAGGCAAGTAAAGCTCATAAATCCAGCAGACGTCTGCCTTTTCCTATGCAAATGCCTAAGTGCTACTGCATTTTTTGTGATGGCAGCTCTGTTTTTTCCAATAATCTCATGTTCAAAGCACAGCTGCAGACACCCTCAGTAGTCCCAACTGATGAGTGCCAAAGGGAAGCTAAATAGCAAGAACAATATTCACAGCCTCAGCACTATTTAGTTTATAATTCAATGCCTGCAACACCCCTTTTTGGCTGTGTTCTAGAAGGCAAAAGCAAAATTTCTGGAAAGCATGCACAGCAAAACATCACATGGGCTCGTTACAAGAAATAAGCCACCGGAATTGTACACAGTGAATCAGATCTAACCGCTCTCTGGTCTTGGACCTGTGGAGACAACACAGTCATTAAGAGCCTTCCCAGCTCAAACAGTACAAAGCAACACTGGATTTGTTCCAGAAATGTGACTGTGGGATTCATTCTTATTCCTCTGATCGAGAGGGACCTTGCAGTGAGGTAACTTAGCTACAGGATGGGGAAGGCAAAACTGGGGTTTCATCATTGCCTCACTAAGAGAAAGAGAGAAAACACCTTTGCTTTACTTGTTTTTCCTCTCCCAAGTGCTCCAGCCTTCCTCTGACTACTCTCTTCAGGACAGTCAGAAAGAAATCATCACCTGGTCACTCACACGGCTCATCACAGCCTATTCCTTCATTCAGCTTCTTGCTTTACCACGTTTGCCTCAGCCATCTCATTCCTGTTCCCTCTTTCTGAGCTTCCCACTAACTCTCAGCCAGGTTCTTCTTCCTGAGGGAAGTTCTAGTTCTCCACTTCTCTGACCATTTCTTCTGCAAGTCTTACCAGGGAATGCCTACCCAACAGTAAGATTAAGATGAGCTTTTCAGACACTCTCCTCCTTAAATATATTCTTTAAAGCAAATATATCTGGAGTCTTCCTTTGCTCACTACCTTTTTCTGTTGTGTCTAAGCTGGGACTGGTTCTCAAAAATCATAATATAATGATTTAAATATTATGAAAAAGCATGTATTATTTTATGAGAATATATATTATTTTTTATATAAATGAGAAATTTGGGGGCTTTTTGCACACATGTCCCATCAATTTTAGATGTTACAATCCAGAAGTTACATTTTTGCATTTTTTATCCCTTCTTCTCATGTTCTGTCCAAACAATGCCAGTGATAAGTCAGCAATGCAGAAAACAAAAGACCACAACAAACAAACAAACAACCCCCCAAACAAACAAATCCCAAACCACCACATTTTTAAAGATCTCAGAAAAAGAATACAGCTTTCTGGTTGTAACAAAAGGATCCAGAAGATAGGAACACATGTATGACAAGTGTCTTTCCTACAAGAGACACAGGTACTTGCTCGAAAAAGAGATCTAAGGTGCCGACAAAAGCCAGCAGGCCAACGATAGCAACTTATAGCTGAATACAGGACAGCTTTCAAATGTGCACTTTCCCAGGAAGCAGAACCTTATTTACCACATTATGAGTCTCCTGCCAGCTGTCGTTCAGGAATGGCAGTGACAAGAAACCAGCCAGCCTTGCCCATTGACACTAAGCCAGAAGCGATACTGCCTTGCTGGCCCAGATGCTTCTATTCAGTAGCACTCCTGATGCTAAGCAGCCCATTGCCAATATGACTGAGAAGAACAATAGCTCTTGTATTTTGACTTTCTTCCTTGGCCATAACAGTAGCCTGTACAGCCTAGTTAAGACTTGCAGACTCTGTTCTGCTTGCTGAAGAAGTGGATTCCTTACTCTCAGCTCTATTTTAACACAGAAGTGCAAAGACTATGAGTTTCAGTGATGCAATGCTGGCTGATACTCTTTTCTGACAAATGCTTTTTAGTACATATACACTCTACAGCTGCTACAAGCAGCAAAATGGAATCTTTTGCCAAGGTTTCTGCCATTTGTTTGTTCTGGAGATGCTGATTACTATGTCATTCCCCATCACTGCTGACACAGGGTTCATTCAGTTTACCTTCTTTGGTAAAAACAAATACAATGTCCTTGGCACTAGGACAATAGTGACAGAGATAGAATGGGTATGCAGAAAGAAAAAAGAAGTAAGAAACACAGCAACAAAACTTGCCATTTCAGAAACGTGTTTCAAAGAAGTCAATTCAATTTTCAGTCTAAACAGCTTTTCTTTTGTCTCACCAAAAGCACTGGACTCTGGACATGAGCTCACTGGCTTCCACCTTATTTCTGACACAGTAATTCGTGCAACAGATATCATTGTCTAAACAACGTGGTCAGACAAATATTTTTTCTTTTTGTCCATTCTCTTCCTCACTTTTTCCTGTTTTTTCATATATGCATTTTTTATCCATCTTCATTTGTATTTCTTCCCACATTTCACTTGCAACAGTTTCTTCACTTTATGGCAATTTGGCAAGACTGGTGTATATGTATAGCAAGAACTAAACTCATTATACAGGCACACAAAACACTGGGCGGACAACACATCCTTGTCCTGTGGCAGACTACATCCTGGGTCACTTGCAGTAAGGGGTGAAGAGACACAACTCACAAACAAAGAAACAGTTGCTGTTCTGGCTTTGGCAAAAACTCACTCATCACACATATATGTCCACCACCACACAAATACACATGTATATTTATATGTACCAGTATATAAATACCTCAGTGTTACATTCTAGATACATAAAGTTGTGAGATTCAGAGATGCTCAAATATTTTTGTAGTTTGCCTACAAATGCGTATAATTTATTAAAAAGCACATTTGTATTATGGCCTGTTAAGGAGACTGCTTGCCAGAATCCCTTAGGAGCAACTCTCAGTCCAAACAGTTAAATCCAGCTGGTGGTTGGCCACAAGTGGGTTCCCCAATACCCAGCATTGAGGCCAGCCCTATTTAATGTCTTCATCAATGATTTGGACAAGGGGATCAAGGGCACCCTCAGTCAGTTTGCAGATGACACTGAACTGGGTGGGAGTGTTGATCTGCTGGAGGGTAAGAAGGTTCTGCAGAGGGATCTGGACCGGCTGGATCGATGGGCTGAGGCCAGTGGTATGAGGTTCAAAGCAGTAAAGGTCCTGCCCTTGGATCAACAACAACCCCAGGCATTGCTACAGGCTGGGGGCAGAGTGGCTGCAAAGTGACCCTGTGGAAAAGGACCTGGGGGGGCTGGCTGACAAGAGCTGAACACGAGCCAGCAGCGCCCAGGTGGCCAAGAGGGCCAACGCCTTCCTGCAATATTTTCAGCAACAGTGTGGCCAGCAGGACCAGGGCAGGGGTTGTCCTCCTGTACTTGTATACCATCTTGGCCCTGGTGAGGTTATACCTCAAATCCTGTGTTCAGTTCTGGGCCTCTCACTACAAGAAAGACACTGAAGGACTGAAGCATACCCAGAGAAGGGCAATGACACTGGAGAAGGGTCTGGAACATAAGTCTGACAAGGAGCTGCTGAGGGAGCTGGGGGTGTTTAGCTTAGAGAAAAGGAAACTCTGGGGGACTTTATTGCTCTCTACAACTACCTGAAAGGATGTTGTAGTGAGGTGAGGGCTGATCTCTTCTCCCAAACAACAAGCAATAGGTCAAGAGGAAATGGCCTCCAAGCCACATCAAGGGAGGCTTAAGAATACTCTTATGGTTACTAGGAAGAATTTCTTCACTGAAACAGTGGTCAAGAATTAGAACAGCATGCCTGGGGAAGTGGTTGAGTCACCATCCCTGGAAGTATATGAAAGACACAGATGTGGTGTTTAGGGACATACTTTAGTGTTAAGGGCTGGACTCTTTAAGGTGTTTTTTCAACCTAAATTAGAACAGAATTACAGAATCATTTAAGAAAACAAAAGAATTTTACACATTTTATTTAGTATGACAGAAGAGACAGATGAAGAACCCAATGAACTACTCACCAGAAAGAGGATCTTTGCCAATCATTAAAACATTTGGTAAATTCATTACAATCAGCTGCTGAAGGACCTCCTAAACAAAAGAGAACAACAGACAAAGTTCACTGTGAAGGAATCCAAATCAATCCGGCCACAAAGAGTACAAAGCTCCATCAGTTACAAAGCTTTAAACATACTGGCAGGTCAGAGGTCACAGGAGGAAGCCCCACTTGAGAGAGAAATCGGTTTTTGAAGACAGCATCAGGTTGCACAGCTAACATACACTAATCGCCTCTTTTGAGAATGACTAATACGGAACTTAAAGGGTCCCACGGCACTAATCAGGATAAATGCATGACCATGCCAGGCACACCAATCATTCATGCCTTCAGCCCAGGCATGACCTGTATTCATCTGATGTGCAACATACAGCTGCTGCCATGTTTCAGGGCATACAAATGCAGCTGGTTCAAAGGTACCTAAGCTACCCTGTGAATTTCGAGTAACTCAAATAATTGGTCAAATTATTTCATCATTCTAAAAATTTAAGGATGGGCTGGGGAAGTGAGTGTGGGGAAAAGCACTCAACCAGGCATCTGGCACTGCTCAGAGAAACTGGATATAAAGTTCTAGATTTAATTGCATTGTTTGTAATGAGGAGTAAAACAGAATTTATTTATGTTCATTACATACTTAAGGGTATTTTGGGGGAGATAACAGAAGGGAGGTGCATCAGGTTCAACATCTGAATGCCAGCCATCTGAAGCCGCTCTGGAATCAGAGACTGGCTTAAGGGGGAAGAAAGGCTACAAGCCCTGAGGCAGGCAAAATGCTTAAAGTTGTTCAAATAAATACACTGCAAAGGGGACTCTGTACAGTAGTATGATCTGCCATGCACCCAAGAAACAAAGAGCAGAGCAGTACAGTCGTGAGCATTGACTTGCAGTTACCAGCACCCACTTGTGATGATCTGGATAAAAGATTTTGCAGGCAGGTTTTTATTTCACATAAAAAGCCTTGGAGAAAAATGGTTGTGTGACTGAAATGCTGTGCTGACATTCAGGAAACAAAAGTTCACAGATACAACTCTACCAAATGTTTGGCAGGTGCCTTTTTCCGGCTTGTCTCCACTTCCCAGACTACCCCTAGGCCACTGGAAGGGCACATGTATGGACACTTGCAAAGCATTCAGACCAGGGGAAAAAAGCACCATAGCCCAGCAGAGAAACACACTTCCTGAAACAATCACCCATTCACCCAAACACTTCCCCTCCCAGCTACCCATTGTTATTTCTCTGCTTTCAAAGTTATACCACAGCAGGAAAACTAAGCCTGATTGAAGGAGGAAATAATTCAGAGCGCCTGCAGCCTTTGATAACTAATCAGATGCATATTCTAAAAAAATCTTTTGGACACAACACATTTAATTTTTTTCTTCTGATCCATACCGAAAACACACTCCTTGGCAGCTCTGTTTTTTGATAGAGATATCTCACTGTCACAGCTAATAGGATTTTTGGAGCTGTTAATGAAAAAGATTCTACAGTCCTTTACGTAATGTGAAGCTTGGTTGTTGTAAATAAGCCCTGTATATTAATTTGTGCATGAGAAATTAAAGAATTGCAGACAGGAGGGAATGTGCTGGCAGAGTCATCAGAGGAGAAGCCTGGACTGAGGAATGTCTACCTCAATCTACAAATGAAAGAAGAACTTCAGCTGGGTCTCCGGAACCGGTTTGGACCGGTTTGGACCAGTTTGGACCGGTCTGGACCAGTTTGGACCGGTCCGAACCGGTTCGGACCGGTTTGGACCGGTCCGAACGCTGCCAAATCACCAAACCATCAGCGCCGAGACAACTCTGGCCCCCAATAACCATCCTTGTGTCTGGCAGAGGGACCCCACTCTAAATGTCAATATGATTCAAAGTTAATCCTCAGACACCATTCTGATTCCCCTCAGGAAGGAGTTTGAATCCCAAAAAGGGGACCCATGAATCTCAATCCTGCCACAGACAAAGGAAAACCCTGCCTCGAGGGAAATAAAAAGTATAAAAACTGGACCCTAAAAGCAGGACGTCAGAGCGAATGAACGGGGACTTGGCGCGGGCCAGTCCTGTATTCGCCTCCCAATTCAATCGAATTTATTTTTTATTGTGGCTTTGATTTATTGTGGTTTTATCCTGATGTGGCTGCGTTTTTGTTGTGTTTTTTATTTTTACTCGCGATAGCGGAAAAATAAATTTTATTTTTTCTTAATTCCAGTTTGGTTCACCTTATTTATAACATGGTTAATGCAGGACCAAACATTTGCTGACCCATTAGCCAAATGCATTTTTTATTTTGGGCATTTGAGACACATTACACAATGTGTGCATCAGTAACCAGAAACAGGTGCAAAATCTATTGGATGTAAGAGCACATGGCTGGACCGCAATATGTGCTATGACAATACAGCATGGCACTGAGGCTTTAGAGAAAAAAAAAAACAGACTTTGCATATACTGAAGTATTGAGCTTTAACCAGCATTTTCGATGGCAAAAAAGAGGAGAAAGAATTGTGCTTCCAGTCACCCAACATGAGGAGCAGCACTGAGGCAGGAATGCAGAAGGAATTTGTGTTGTCTTTGTGTAATCACCAGATCGATCCCTAGCTATTTAACTGGCAGACTCAAAAGACATTACCCCTTACCTTTATGCTGCCAACATTCTGGTGAGCTCCTCCCGCAAAATTATTTGAGTATACCACCCAAAACAACCATGACCAAACTCCCTCATGATTATCTGAGCTCAGTATCTTCTGGCAAGAATCTGACAGTCACTGAATAGAAGCTAAAATGGCCCCAAGCTGGAAGAGTGATTTGTTAATTCAGATTGAAAGATTCCGATTGTTGCAAGAGGTGGTACTCTGACCTGTTTATTTTTAAAGTAAAATATTTAAACAGATAATTATCTATATTATTCTAAAAGCCTTTGCCTTCAGATTAGTGCTTGTGATGATAACACACCAGATTGTTATGCAGTGCAGCTCACCAGCAGATCTCAACACTTAAAGGAAGGTCAGTGCCACTGCTCTCCTTTTTCAAGCTCAGGAAAGCAAGTCAGAGAAAGAGAGTCACTTCAGTTTAATAAACTATGATTTGTGAACCAATGTACCAGTGAACCATCCACCCACACAACTCCAAGTGTGAGATAAAAATGTTAAAGAAAAGCTCCTACACTGATGAATTTAGCTCAGATTTTGTCCAGACTGAAACCCCAGAAAGTTAGTGAAGCTCAGCTGACACTCAGTGACTAGCAGGGATAATGCGACTGACCATGTGTCAGATTGATTGCTCAAAATCCCACATCTGAAAATAGAACTAACATCCCCCTCTCGCAAGAGCAAATCAGGAATTCTTCAACTTCTATAATTTATCAATCTTTTCTTGTTTTCCTTCTCTGAAGGAGCAATAACACAGATTATTACACAATAGACATTTTATACAAGTAAAATGCTGTGCCTCAGCCTGGCCTCTCAGCTCTGCTCACATCTTACCATTCCTCCTTGAAGACCCCATGAAGTCAAACTTAGGCTTCAGGCAGGGAACTGGGCTGTTTCCAGCCTGTGAACTGGGCCCCATGGACCCAACCATCTCCCAAAGTTGGAGCTACTCTGGGCATTGGGCTAACCTGGACACACTGCTGAAAGCTGGACAAAGTGAGAAATGGTAGATAAAATGACCCATTTCCCCACACGGGCAGCAAGTAATATTATTGCATTACACATAAAGGATGCTGTTATGCTTGGAATCAAACACAGCTGTGAGATTCTGCAGCAGAAGCAGAGATGGTGTGTGTGTCCCCTTCTGCCTCAGGCAACCGGCATGGCTTGGGGCAACACATCCAGGGAGGAGCTGCTGGAGAGGGAAACAGGGTTTTCAAACATTTTAAATAACCCACAGCAACCCAGAGTACCCTGGAGAGCAACTGTACAAGCAAAAAGTCTAATTCCTCCAGTGAGGAGCCTTTTAATCATTTTTACAGCACAACTAAAACTGGGTTAAAACAGTAAAGGTTACAACAACAACACATGGTAACAATTTCCCAGATTATTAAAACCATTAGAAACTAAATTGCCAGATTTACAGCTTATCCAACTCACAAGCCAGCTACTGCAAGACAGCAATCACCTCCCTCAGACCACGGTTTGCTGTTGTTGGGGTTTTTTGTAGGTGATTTTTAAAAAAATTTTTTGTTGTTGTTGCTAATGAGATTTCTGTGAAAAAAATAATGTTGGCATTATTTAAGGAAGTGTTATTTAAGGAATCAAAACAAATCCCTGCTAGACCTCAGTGCAGTGCCTGTAGGTTTCTGAAATGCTCCTCACCCAAGATTGGGGTATTTTAAGCTTGAGGAGATTTGTTCAATGTCTTTTGACAGCAGCAATGGTTGCAAGAACAGATTCTTCTAGGTGGTACATGGAACACCATGATCACAAAATCTGAGCCAGACACCCAAACTCAGTAGATTAAGCCCACAAAGGTAACAGTTACATGACCCTGTAATGACAGGGAGAGCTTTTCAAGTCAATCACACTGAGTGTTCAGACTTCGACAGCTGTGCTTGCTCACACAGATATGGAGCCTGAAGCCAGCTGGGACAATTGTGGCACCCCAGCAACAAGAGGGAGACTGCCTAAGCCAGAGGTTAAGTTTTGCTGAAAGCACCACTCCAGGACTAGTACACTCCAGTGAATTACCTAGAAATCATAAGGTTAAACATAAATATAAATGCTCTGTTTCTCTCAGCAGTTTTCTGGTGTCTAAGCCCTTGCTGTGAACTTGCTTGACATTTGCAAGCTCTTTGCAATCAGTTTTTTAAAAAGCAGCTTAAGACAAAATAAAGCCAAAACTCCCCCACATTGATTCCAACAGTCAAGGGCCTTAGGAAAAATCAAGACACATACATGATTAAGAATAAATTCTAAGCACTAAATCAAGCATTTAGGCTTACAAAATGGCATGAATAAACACATTCACTCCCTCAATCTGAAAGTTTCTAATCATTCCTGGAGTGCTGAGGCACATTCTATGTCCTCTTTTCATCCCTGCAAGATCACACACACCGGATGTTTGCTCTTTGCCTTAGATCCTCAGAAGAGATGCAGTAGAAGCTCTCCCTCTCAAGCCACCATGGTCACATATTAACACTCTATTTACCTGTAACAGGGTAAGTGAGCTTCTTGTAATTTTGTAGGAACTCCTTGGTCCATACTATACTTCAATACGTATTTGCTTCTTAAAAATACACATGCAACAGCATGGAATAAAATGGTCTTAAGGTATTATTCCTGGATGCACTTTTTTAGTCCCCGTTTAAGTGTGCCAACAGCTCTTACAAAGAATGAATTGCTAGAAACAGAGTTGGTAAAATTGTCCTTTCCATGGCTGAGAGACCCAGCAAACACAAGCTTTACACAAAAACCTTCCCCTGTATTACTATATAGCACAGCATTAATCTAGAGTAACTACGAGCTTCTCATGCAGAATTAAATTAACCTCTGCCTGAATCCTAAACAAGAAACAAGTACTAAATAAATTATGTAAGGAGAGAGGCAGTCTAACAGTCATTGTAATGCAATGCTCAAGCCAAGCAATTCCATTTAAGTATATTGCTTAGCTATAAAATGCTAATTGCCCAGCTGACTGGAAGCCAAATGGTGCTTTCCTACTTAAAATGCCCATGAGGAAAAACCATCATCAGCTTTATTTATACCAGCAAAAACAAACAGTACCTAGCCAGAGAATTTGGCTCACATTTTAGCTGCAACTCAGGCCAACAGAGCAAGAAAGCTCAGCAGTGTCCCACCTGCACAGCACAGCCAACACCTTATTCTGCTAACTTCAGTATGGATCTGATCGCACAAACATCCTTGGAGTGAGAAACATTTGATGAAACACTGAATCCTTAGAGAAGATCTCAGCAGAAGTGAGTGGCCATCTGCACCAGCCCAACACCTCCCGGCAGCAGCATGGGGTGGCAGCTTTGCTTCTACACATTTTAAGGTGCATTTCCCAAGCAAAGTACACCCCCAAGTCCAAGTGACAATCAAATACAAGCTCTTCTGGAAACAGAATTCTAATGAAGAACACTCTAATGAACAAGCTTTAAAATAAAACAGATTAAACAGCAAATTGAGACACAAGGGTTGTTTTTGTAAGTATGCTTTTTCAAAATTTCCAGTTTTGTATTGAAATAATAATAAAAAGCTATTTTGTAGCCTACAAAAAGGTTATATTTTAGACAAAATATATTGGTCTTCCAATAGATATAAACTTGGTAAAGTTCGGGGGGGTTGCTGTAATTATCTGAGGAGTGATTAATGGTGTCAGAGAAATCATACCAAGATTCTGTGAACGATATGGCAGGGTCTCACAGAAGATTAGACAAGATGAAACAAGCTGTTGCACAGAAATGACAAGGAAGTGAAACACAAATGTTTTATTGACGTGTTTTCCATGTACATCTTCCCATGCAAGCACGCCTGATGACACCATGTATGTGACTCAGTACTGTTTCCCTGCCAACATATTATATACATGACAAAATTTCTTTAAGAACTTTGCTCATCTCTGCAACAATTGCACTTGCTATGTGACAGACTAGAGGATTAGCTGTCTTTAAACTGATTTTTTTTTTCCTTCTGAAAACCAGCAAATTACAAAGCACATTTCTAAAGACTCTTCAAGTGGAAACCCAGAAGCCACTAAAATAACTGCGGCCTCATCTGCTGAAAATAATCAGTTCTGACAATCGTAGACTGGAATCTCAGTGGGAGGGGATGCGAAGGAATCATACCTAGTCTTAACTGTGCTCAGTCTGTGCAGGATGCAGACAACCCACTAAATGACAAAACTATACTCAGTGTGTGAACAGTTTGTGTAAGATCAGATTTTATTTTAAAAAATTACACATGAGATTTGGACAGCATATAATAGACTATCATATAAAACCGCCCAAAAAACCCAGACGGACTCAGGCATAACCATCCACCCAATTCATTGTTATGGCTCAGGTTTTGTTATTTGTACTAGAGACTGCAGAGGTCCCATCCAGGAGCAAAATCTCATCTGCTGGAACTGCACAGTGAGACATCCCTGGAACAAAGCACTTGTTATATATACACAAGTATCAGTAAACTAGTAACAAGAGAAAAAAAATTAATAACAAGCAATGGAGGAAGGAAATGAAAATAAGTCTGTGGCTATAATATGATCCACTGTGTAAATTCTCACTGCTTTATGAACTGGTTAAATCAACTCATCCAGACTGGAGAGAACTAAATCACTCCAAATATCAGAGGGCATGGGAAGCAAAAAAAGCCCTGACAAACACATTTTGTTTTAAGATGAAATTGTTCACAGTGCACATTGTTCACATCACAAAAAAAACCCGATATGTATTTAAATAAAGGTACTTTGCATATGTAAAAAGCGTTTTAGGACACAATCAGTTTTACTTCTAGTCCAGTGGAATAAATAATGGAGAAGCTGACACATCAGTCACACAGGAATTTTTTTTTTTAATCAAACTAAGTGCAAAAGTGTACATTTACTTCTGAACAATTAAAAACATAGCAGCATATTTTTTTATCCTAGTTTCACTAACTCCAGGCTGAATCACCTATGCTAATAAAACATACAGCTCTATGGTTGTGCCTAGTGGCAATATTGATTTGACCCAGAGAGGAGAAAATCCAATTGTGGAGTACTGTGTTTTCCTGCTTTTATTGCCAGCAGCACCTTTGACTAATTTATCTACTTTTGCTGCAAATAAAAAGCCTGTTTGATTTATCCTCAACTTCTCTTTTCAAATCATGTGCAAGTGACTACACATGTTTGTAATAGTGTCCTGACAAATTACTCTTGACTCCTATTCTATTTCATCTTAGATTTGTCCTGCGGTGGTTTATGCAGTAACAGGGAATATGAAGTGTGCTGTGTTAAAGGCTTGTCACTTGACATTACAAATCTAACCAGCTAAAATGCAATCCATCTGTTGAACACACTTCCAGCTAATCTACAGTGGTCTCTAAGGACCGTAATAATTCACCTTAACACGCAGTAAAAAAACCCCACAGGCCACCAGAACAGACTTAAAGCACCACTGAATTCTCTGAAACTCAGCACCAAGCACACTCGTTTTGAAAGAAAGTCAGTTTTTCCCATACACTGGACATATTTTATTGGGATAATCAAAAAATTTCACATCAAACTCTAAAACTGAGCAACTATATTTAACACTGAAGCCTGATACCAAAACACATTAGCCAGCCGAGCTCTGAGGTACAAACTCTGCTCCACTGCCCTTGATCACTGGAGTGAAAACAATATTAAAATACAGCTTGTTATCAAGAAACAAACACAATGAAAGCTTCTCTAAAGAAGACTATGTGTAAGATCTGTTTTTTGCCATTTCTCCTATTAGGAGCATTTCTAAAACTTGAGGGGCTTATGTGTTTATATGAAACATACACAGTAAACACCTAAATGGGCACATTACACCGGTTCACAAAAGATACACTGAATTTCTTAACATAACTGCCACACTGCCATGATGAAGACCAAAATTAATTAATCCAAGGCAAGTATATGGCAAGTTGTGAGGCTTGCTTAGAGAGGTTCAGAACTACAGATCTGTATGGCAACTTCAACACCGTAAGGGGGGTCCAGGCTCCGAAAAACTGCCAAGACTCTAAGGAAGTAGGCGATCACTAGAGTGACAATTGTGACAATTCCTGAAAAAGCAGCAGCCAAAAGTAGAGAAAAAAAGGAGTTAAAGATGGGAAGATGTAGGAATACCAGTTACACATTATAGCAATGCTGCTTTCCCAAAAATGAATAATGAGCAAGAGCTAGGTAGCACAAATGTATACTTTTTGCATTTTTGACAGTGTCAAGTAATTTATTAGTACAAATATTGCTTGAAAAAGAATGTGTTTTCTTGGGAAAAACTCTAAACTAAACTGTTGATCCTGTGAGGGCACAGGGGCATGTGTCCAGGAATAATTTGGAGGTTTCTCTAGTACAAATATTGAAAAACCAAATCAAAGCTGAAGTTTAAATAAGAAAACAAATCTGTCAAACTAGAAAAAATAAAGCAGAGGGGACAAAAAATAGGACAATTTCATGATTCCTAGTATTATGAAAAATATTTTATTAGCAAACAGAAGACCCAACAGATGCAAACGACTTTAATGTGAATGTATGAGTCAAATTTCATCAGTGACTAAGGATAACAGAAGTAAAGCAAACATTCAAATTGACTGTTACCAATCTGATGTTCTTATGTGCTGTTTGAAGCAGGAACTAATGAAAAACTTATGATCTACCTCTCAGTCCCCAAAAGAAACAAGCTGCTTTACCCAGCCACTCTTACTAACACCGACTAACATCCTACTGTCTCAGCCATCTTGACTGCCATGGGGGTCAGCTCACAGAAAAATATTTCTCATTAGCAAAAGACACCATGCTTTGCCTTCACTACATCCAAATATCCTCAGAGCTGCTCAAATACAAGGTGGTTAAAGGCTCAGAAACAAGCACAAACATGCTCAGTCCTTCCAGGATAATACTCCCTGAACAAACAATATTTAATTCACGTTACACTGGTAAACCATTTTGAGAAACTGGAATGGGTAGCACTGGAGAAACACAGAAAATGACACCTAAAAACTGAGAAACTGTAAATGCATGGACAGTATTCAAGCAGTGATGACCAACAGGAATTTTATGGAATAAACATTTAGGTTGTTGTTAAGCTCACTTTGAAACGCATTAAAATCCTTGCCTCTAACTCAGAATAAACAATATTTCCAGAACAATTTTTTTCTCCCCGTGAAGAAAAGGGTTGTGACAGTGCTTGAGGAAGAGAACTGAGCAACTGGTGTGTCAGGACTTGTCCTTTTTCTGCCTAGCACGTTTATAAATGTGAAGGGAAAAAAATCAATTAAATTTAAATTAAATCAACTAATTTCCAAAAGCTAATTTTAAAGATTTTTAACCATGAGTTTCCAACAAGTTTGAAACTTGTTTGGATGCTTACACTCAACCTAGTATTGGACAGCAAATTAATGTCAGGAAGCATGCACACAGTCACTATGCCATCAGCTTATTATCTAACTGCAACAGAGAACGTAGCCTGGGCAAGAGAGGTCCTTGAGGCATTTGCAGATAACCATGCAAAAATCCATGTTGGATTTACAGAAGAGTGACGTTTTCAGCTGGTCTGAAGGAGAGGGTATAGGGAACAAGCTGTTCCACCCTAAAGGATGCCTTGATCCAACAGCAGGGTGCTATGGGACAAATGAGGTGACTGGGGAAGTGAACAGGTTTTATTGGTACAGTCTGTAGGTTAAAACAAAACCAAGAGAGCCCATACTTGCTAAACATTTGATTATGTTAGGTGCTTTCTGCTACAACTACCTGATGTTCTCTTCTAGGCAAACTCTCATTACCAACCAGTTATCAGGGGCACTAAAAACATAAATACCAGTACTGTGGAGAGAGAGTCCTTGCAGTTCAGGCACGCCCCTTCAAATACTCCTAAAAAACCTCTAACAGATATCATTGCAGGTTAATGTTATGAGCTTTCCAACTACTCTGGAGCAGAATTTATATCCAACGTCATTACCTCAATGTACCACTGCATTATTACTATTATCTAATTTTCCCAATATTAACAAGTCCAAGAAACAGCCACATATCCCTTGCCAGCTGCTTTGCCACTGTAGCAACAGTCTCATTTTTTTCCTTACATTTAGTAAAGGGAGAAGCTTCAAGTCAGATCAGATGGTTTTCCCATGCACAAACCTACAGTGGTGTTTCTCTTTATACCTAGCAGATTGCCCCGGGCAGGGAACACGCAGGAAATTTTCAAGACCATCAACACTTCTTGCACTATACAGATGGAGGAGCTGCAATAAATTTCATGTGACTTTCTCAAGGTAACCCAAGCACCCCTGGGAAAGAAAACACTCTCGGCATTTACTGTGATAATCATCAGTTTTACCATTAGCACTGAGTTGCAGTTACAATAGAAGGAAAAAAGGAGAAAAAAAAGATGACCACGGAATCTAGCAGTGAATAAAATGTCAGGGCAGGAAAAGGAAGCCATGTCCTTAAAATAGCCTCTGGGCTCTCATCATTCCGTTTCTGGCTTTTCTATGTTCATTTGTTTTCAAAGGCAAACAACCTTTCCATCTGGAGAATTACTGCCGTCCCCCTCGGAGGGGGGTACAGGTACCGAAAAGGAGACACAGTTATTGGCAGCTGACACTCGGCTATTCACAGGGTTTACTGCCAGTAATTTGCACCTCGGCAAAGCCAGGCCGGGCGCAACACACAGGCAATTACCAGGTCAAACTGCCAAGAACAGCGTCCCTGATTTGCCCAACTTCTTGCCATCCGAGGGGTGACAGAGGAGCCTCGTCCTCGGTCCCACCCCACGGAGACCTCTCACTGGCATCTGATCCCTTGTGAACTGCCAGCCTGGAGCTACCAGGACAAAAGGCGATGGTGCTTCACGATGCTGAGTGCTCAGCACCCACCCAAAGCAAGCGGGTCCAGGAGGGGACCTGGGGCAGCCTCAGCACATCCTCCATCCCAGGACACTGGGAGACTTGTTCTCTCCTGTGCCATTCCTGATTTCACGTTGGCCCTGCCTTCTGGGCATCCCATAGTAAGAGAAATAGTGTCCTCTAACAAAAGATGGATATACGTATATGTATCTGTATACATCTACACATACTGAGTTTTTTGTATATGTATTTCTGCCATTTCTCTCCCCTATTACTCTGGGATTATAATAACTGCTCAAACGTGTAACAGGCGAAATCCTTCTAGAAGCCCCATCTAATCTGCTAGAAGCAGGACTGTCCCCCATGTTCAATCATCTGGAGTCGCCACGGCTCAGCAGTAAGAGCATCAGTTGTCATATCCAGCACCACACAGCAACAAGGTGGCTTCCTAAACACATAACACTGAAAAGCCTGCTAGAGTGACAAAACCCCTCTGTGACACGTTGTATACTTGATAAAATTTAACGTTAGTCTTTCAGAGTCAGGTCAGTTATCCAACTTACCTAGAGTCTGAGAATTTACACCAAAAAATACTTGCAATAACACTTGCTTTTAAAAAATCAACACACAAACATTTTGAACAAATATGGAAAACTGTAACACAAGGTGCTGTGGTACATCAAAATTTTACATCTGCAATTATCAAAATCTTCTTTATGATAAACTCACCCTCTACACTCTTACAAACCCCACTCATTTCTATTTCACAGATGTGCAAGAGAAAGCCATTAAAATTAATGTTAAAAAGCCATGGAAGTCACACTGAATCCACAATTCAAAGAGCAGTTAATATCACAGGATAACAAAGATCTCCTTACTGCACAGCAGGGCAAATATTTCACAGAAAGAGAGTTGTGACCAAAAATAGATAAACGGGGAAAGTCCCAACAGCTGCCACAATTTCACCTATACACAGAACAGGAAATAGCCAATACCCCTGTGTGGTAGCTGCTAGGCAAAATTTACTTCTCAATGGTAATCCAGGCTATACATTCACACACATATGCATACTCACACATGCAAACACTCTGAGAACTTTTGTCTTGCCAGCTCTTAACAGTGCTCCTTTAAGCATCTGAAAGGACTGATTAACCCTGCTTAATACAATCTGTGTAATCTACTGTGAATCTTGCAGATAACTCATAACTGTTAACATTAATTAACTCAGCAGAGCTTTACCCTTCTTGCTCCCCCACCAGCCTCATACCGCAGAGCTCAATTTAAGCGTTCTTTCACTACAGCCCTAGCAAACGGTGAGCTCTTGACACAGAAAACTCACTTAAGTAATGATTCTGTTTTAAGAGAAGACTTTCCCCCACATTTTATACTTCATCAGTACTGATCAGTAGTCACAGCACACACTCAATGCATACAACACCTGTGATAAGAGAAAAAATGTGAAGGATGCAGCTGCATCCTAGAAAATCCTTTATTATGCTACCTGTGAGAGAAACAGACATAACCTCTGCCACTATGTTACCACTAACATTTAGGATAAATCAACTTCTAACACTACTATGCCTGTTTTTAGGCTTCTGACCACTGATTTTTTCATGTCAACAAAATACAGTCTCCTTCTAAGCTGTTATGTTTTCCTCAGAGAGAATGTCAATCTATCAGACAAAAGCCTCATTTACAGCTGAAAGAAAAAGCAACTTTCAAGACCTTGTATATACTGAGGAAAACCTTAAAAAAAGGTCACAAAATACTCAAAGCCAGCAAGGCCCCCCCTTCCCAAACACAAGGAGCTGCCTTGGCTATAGGTAGAAAAAGCAGAACTATGTGTAATACCAACCC
This sequence comes from Cyanoderma ruficeps, assembly GCA_008694505.1. Lineage (NCBI taxonomy): Eukaryota > Metazoa > Chordata > Aves > Passeriformes > Timaliidae > Cyanoderma > Cyanoderma ruficeps. Next base: position 36,174,694 of record VZDJ01007753.1, read on the forward strand.
CGTTCTTTATTACCAGTGCCATTTTTTCAACCATACTACTTAATTTTCAGTGTCCTTGAAGGGCACACAAAGGTGGCATGCATATATGCTTCTCAGCAACTTCCAAGCTGCCTCACACGTGGCCCATATCCCTTACCTCCACCAGCAGAGCTCAGGTTTATTATTTAAGCAACATAATGGAGGGAAACCCAATATGAAGTATCAAGTGACTTTGAGCTCCCTATCAACCAGATCACAAATCGACAGCAGCATAACCATGAGCTGGAAGTAGAGGAGCAGAAGGTAAATCCCCAGAAAAATTGCTCCAGGCAAGAGAAATTCGAGCTTCAGGCTGCAAAGAACAGCAACACCTCCCATCCAGCACATCTGGGCTTCGTGCTCTGTAGAAAGAAAGACTATTAGTATTTCAGAAGATACGGGTTAGACAAAAGTTTGTATTATTGTCGCATCTACTGAGCACCAGATCTAAGCCTAGCAGCACTCAAAGCATGCTGAACCTCCTTCGTGGTCTGGAAGAAGTCTGATTCCTAGAAGCAGCTTCCAGTGAAATTTTAAGGGACGCTACAATCAGAAAAATGTAGCACAAGCAATATTTTATTTACAAAGACAGTGTTTACACCCTTCACCTCAGTAAAGTACAAAACCTTGGCAAGGAGTTCCACTATAAAATATGAAAAGGAGCCAGATGAGCTCCACTGCAAACTCTGGAATGACAATGATGTTAAATGCTGGAGTAAGGACTTATCTTACTCTGGTTAGTAGCAGCTTTTCATGTAACTTATTAAAATGGCCCTGCATCATTGTTTAAACATACTTTGGTGGAGGCATCGAATTACTCTGACAAACCTGTTTGTCTCAGAGTACCATGAATTAGTCCAGTGATGAATGGCCGATCAGAAACTGGAGCCCTATGGGAACTGGCACAGTCACTCACCAAAAGAATGTTATAGTAAAACGAATTGTGCTCTTCAAACCTATAGTAACAGTCTGCATTTTGAAGCTGGGCATCCAAACTAATGGCCTTACTTCACAGTGCTCAGAAAACATAAGGCTCCCACTAATTACAAAGAGAGAAACAGATGCTTACTACCTGGAGGAAGCAATCGGAGAAATCCAGCAGTTATAATGCAGTATCTTAACACAAGTCTAGGTACTCTGGCACCTCAGCTGCAGTAGCCAAATCCACTGTTCTAAATCTCAGCATAATGCAAAAAGTGTGTATTTCCACAACATCAGGGTACACAGTAAATACAAGGTGCTAAAATCAGGCATTTTAGTTTGAACCTCCAAACAATTTCTTTTGATAGGGAAAATATGCAGAAGAACTGCCAAGTTGAACATTAACACACAGTAGTAAAGATCGGAATTTCCCCCAAAGTAAATTTGTATTCACTGACGTTACTTTCTAAGCAGCAATACAAAACCAGGCACAACTGAAAATAAAAAGAGTATTTGCTGCATTTCAGACTAGTAGATACATGATTCCTTGTGAATTTTGACTGGAAGTCATTCTCACGAGGTAGAGGCAACAGGCCCTTTGAAACTGGCTCAGAAAAATGCAGGCAGGAACGAAGCAAACTTCTTCAAACAGCTCTGCCAACACCATTCAGCTCCAAACTGCAAAACTCCTGCTGTTAGGGCCTCCTGTGAGCAGACTGCTGATTACACCAGGTTGTATGGCAGGTTTTTGATAAGTGCTCAGGCTAGAAGAATAAGAATGAAACTTGCCCACTAGTCATGTAAAATACAAGATTTCACACCAGACTGAAAGAAAAGGACACTGCCATCTATCCATTCCCTTGCCCTCCATTAAAGTGAAAATGCACTGCAATACACTGTACACGTGCCCTGTTCAGAGTGCACAACTCATTGCAAGCATTACCGGACACACTGCTATCACAAAAGATAAATGCCAACCATGCCACCACCTTATCTCCAAACAGAGGAGATATGCACAATCAATAAAGCCAGAGTGCTGAAATGCAGGTCTGCAGCACATTTAATGGAGTTCTTTAATCCCAGTTATGCTTGTAGATTATAGAACATTTGGAATAGACAAGGAAAACAAATTACAACAATTCCACAGGCATCTTTCATATTGATTTTTATGAGACCAATCCAAAGGAATCAAACTTTTACAAGTTTCTGTGAAATTTTGCCAGGGGAGACCCTCGGGTATCACCCCAGGCAAGGAAAGAGCAAATGCTACCATAGCCAGCAGCAGCCAGGTCATTGCACACTTCACTGCACACACGCCCCTCAGCCGGTGCCTGCTGCCATGGGAAAGCCATGGGGAAACAAACAGCAAGGGAAGTGGAGGACACAGGACCTGCAGAAAGCTCTCCCCTCTTCCCATAATACTTGTTTTTTATTTATGAATTTGAGCAAAGGGGCCTTTTCTGCCTAATCAAGTGCAACCTCCTTGTTGCTTTGTAGCATCACAGCTGTGAATCTCCTAATTGCATCTTTAGTATGCAAAAGGTAAGAAATGTTCATGAAAAGATGACAGGAAAGGCTTCGCTGGTCGGTCATAAACATGGACATGAGGGTTTTTCCTCAGGGAATGGCCAGTACAGAAATCAGATGTTCTGAATATATTTCTGGCCATATGGTTCAAAGTGATGAATAATGTGCTTTGGAAAAGAAGGATGACAAAAATAATACAGTGCTGCAGTAAAGCACCAAATTAAACAAATAACAGGTGGTGACTAAAAGTGCATTTTTAATGAGCACCTCTTTATGAATGCACACAATGCAAAGTGGTTTCCAGTGCTTTGCAACACACCACTCCTCATTATGGATTAAAAATATCTCAGTTATATAGAGCTGGGTGCGTAAGCTCTTGCTCTTTGGACCTATCACAGAATTTATTTTTTGTGAGATTTGGCAGCCAAGCAACATGAACTTTAAATTCTGAACTCTTAACACTCACAAATTCTTTAATTATTATTAACTTTTTTCACTAGGCAATTTTTTAATTAAATGTTGATGTGTGTTTTAATGAACTTTGATGTGTTTACAGTGCATCTGCCTCATCAAGTGTTCTGCTCTTCATATGTATAAATTGAGGAAGACAGCAGTCCAGTGGTTAATACAGAAGACAGTGTTTCAATTCCTGAGTCCAGACAGACATGAAACACAGATCCACAGCAGTCCTTCAAAGTGAATTATTGCATTCCCAAGCTCTTCCCAAACCAGTCTGCATAAAATCCAGTGACCACTCCCTAACAGGAGGTACTGCTATACCATGGGGTATTAAAACATCTTGAGAACCAGGATTACTTATTCAACTGAGAGAAAGCTAGAGAAATCATTACAGGGACCAGTTACCCAAGAAGGCGAGACTAGTTTAAATGGCCTATTTCTGCAATGGAGGAAGTCTCAGAAAGAATGCCAGGCAGTTAATACAGTCAGGAAATGAGAGTTTGTGGTTTTAGAGCTACAGTGTAATGAAGTATATTCAGCTAAACCTGTAGCCTGCTTTGTCTCACCAGAAGAGCAATATTATCTCAAGGATTGTGGCAACAGTTTAAGTGGTTACTCGAGCCTGAATCTTGCATGAAGGAAGGTCAGTTTTACAGAACATGAAAATAATGTGTTCCTCCTCTCAAGTGCAGCTGTCTTGTTAATCTCAAAGATGACATATTCTTCACATATCAGTCACCACTTTAAAGCCCTGATTCATACAGAGAGACTTAGGAGCACATGGCAGGTTACTATTTCAGCAGGTTGCTTATTTCTGCAATGCATAATACTCCTTGTAATTCTTAATTGCTTTACTCCTCAAGGGCATACAGCCTGTGTCTTGGGAACTGGAACAGACTTGCTCTGAATATCAAAGAAAAATTAATGACTTGTCATTAAAAAGGTGAGAGGTAGTAGTTAAAATCTACCCTCTTCTAGCTGGTTCCTTGGAAGGACAATAATTTTTTTAATTATTATTTTTCCCTTTTAATAGTTGTTTTGATGATGTGCTAAAAAAATAAACAAAAAAGCTTGTCCCCACTCTGCAAACAGAGATTATTTTAGGCTGCTGTGTATTTAATATTGCATTACATTACTCAGTATGGTTGTTCTGTTAAGCATAAACTTTGATGGCTTCCCAAGTGCCAGGAAACCAGTTCACTTCATTCATAATTTCTCTGATACAGCAGCAGTGTGTGCCAAATATGTGGAACTCAAAAGGGCCTGTATCACACAGAGAGAATGATGATTAAACAAACTGGGAGTGCTTAAACTGACTAACAGTGCAAAAACCTCCTTCTCCCCTCAATAAATGCAGTGAGCTGATCTCACTTAACATTAAGAGCCAAATTCTGCCTTTTTATGAACACACAGCTTCCCCAAGGCCTTAAGATTTGCATCACAGCTTACAAAAATTTAAAAGTCCTTTAAAATCATTTCCTAATTTAAGAGTAGAAGGCGGCATCCAGAATACCCTTCTAGGAGACCTCCTGGAACACCGAGCAAAAAGCACTGCATTTCCATCACGACCCTTGAATGCTTCTTCACATACACAGGGAGTAATTAAATGACATGCTTTATGCCAGTCAGCTAGATACCAACAGGACAGATCATTCAGAGATAAATAAAACTCTGAAGTTCACAAATGTATGTGGGGAGGAGATGCCTTGCTGAAGAAGCTGCCAGTGGCTGCAATTCTCAACCATCCTCCTTGGGGGAGGAAACTCTTCAGTGGGAGCTTCCTTTTGTATAGCAAGATTGCAAAGCTGCGGTTTCTTGAGGCAGGTGGGTGTCAGCACTCCAAGGGAACACAGGCAAACTGAGCTCCCTGTACCTCACCATGGGTCTCTGCTTCCAGGCATGGTCCCTTACTGCCTGAGGTGTTGTGCCCTACGCCACACGAGCCCAGCTGGAAAGGCTTTGTGCCCACCACAGTCACAACACAGCCAACAGAGAGAAAGCCAGTCCTTAGAACCTGGCACTCATCTGACAGAAGGCTTGTGCTGCAAGGTCTAGGAACTTGGGAAGCTGTACATTTCAGTTCATACAGATTCATGCTTTAAGAAGTCAGTCACCATCTGCACCGGCAGATCTACCTGACAATAAAGCAAAGATTTCAAAGTTGAAATCAAGCAAATGGGATTATACCTCAGACTTTCCCCTTCTTCCAGGTAAATCTATCAACACCTAGAGTGCCGATATTCTGGGGTCTTTTCCTCTGACCACTGTTCCACTTAATTTATTTCATCTTTTTAACTTATCTCACCTGAACCATAGAGATATACTTTACCACTACTTTTTCTCATTTTATGAAACTACTTCTTTTCTTACAAGTGGCCTGAAATCTTTCATTTGGGGCAAATTAAAACTTGCATCTGATGGCTTAGAAGGTACAAAAGGGGAAGAAGGACTTTAAAAAAAAATAAAGCTTGTTCTAGTTGAAAGTGGAGTGAGACAATGAAAACAAAATTATTACAGTGCATAAAAGTAATTTAAAAATACATCCTATGTGCTTATATGTAATTTTCATTGCTATAGAATCAAACAGATATTTGAAATAATAAACAAGTGTTATAATAAACACCTCAAACATACCTGAACTAACCACTATGAAATACTAAGCAGTACATTTTTGCAGTTTAATCTCTCCTTTACACTCAAGCACCCTTCATTGGAACTCTAGACTAAGTTGGCAGTACCAAAAATCTCCATTTCTGGAGAGAATGGAGTTCCAGATATGTATCTCCAGACCTGTGCGCTTGTCCCTTTCACAATTTGTTGGTACTGGGTTAGGCAGGACCCATTCCTTACCATCTCAGCACAGAAAAGACTATGGTTGTACACACCCCAACAAAAGAACAGCTTGGCAGTCAAACACTCCCCCCATCACAGGCACAAAGAGGAAAAACAGGGAGGCAACTGCAAGGTGACAACATATACCAGCAGAGTGCATTTACTCCTTCTTAAGGAAAGGAAAAGAAAACCAACCACCACCCCGAAAAGTACACACACAAATGCAATGAAACCCACAGTATGTGTGAGATTTTTTTTTTAATATGGCTTTATTTTGGGGATGAAAAACAAGGACAGAGTATTTCCCAGCCTCTGCTTATGCAGATATATCTTTCAGCACCTCTTTACCAGTTACACAAACTACTCAAACTGCAACACTATACTGAAAACAAAATAAACAGACACTCTACACAGAACAAAAACCCCCCACACAGAACAGAAAACCCCTACAACTATAATGACTTCAATGTAGTGTTGACCTGATAACCTCCTTTGGCACACTGGTCAGACAGCTGCTTTAAAATCCCAGATTCACTGATTCAAAATTATCACATATAGAAATGCTTATTTAAAACAAATGTGCTGAAGGCTAATCTGCTTCTCAGCCCCTGTGCATATTAAATATAATTGGTGGAAGCAGCTGAAGTATTTTACTTGAGTTACTGCTCAAGTTTTAGGATGGGAATTATATGCTACCTATTACAGAAAAAACAGATAATCAGGAACTTGTTTGTGTTTTAAGCACCATTTGATGGCAATTTACCAACTAAAAATATATCGCTCTTCATTATTAACTTTCTTAACTTACAAAACACTTAGGGGAATTAAGATTAATGCAACCTGAAGGGAGAGACTTGCATGAGTATCAGTAAGATCAAAGTGGCTGGTGGGTTTGGGGGTTTTTTTGTTGTTAAAGTTGGGGTTTTTAATGTATTTGGTACTTGAGATTATCCCTTTAGAGTCTCAAGAGTTATTTGTAATAACTTTGTATCTACTTGGTTAAGAGTATATTTCTACTTGTTTAAAAGCCTACTGAAACGAAGCTTTAAATGAGGCGTCCTTAACAAATGAGTGACAGTACCAGCCTGACTGCAAAGCCTGTGTGCTAGAAGAACACAGCAGTTTACTGGGTTATAAAAACAACTGTTTTTTACTCTCTCATGCCAACTCAGCTCTGTGTCTCTCTTACAGGAGGTTTGGCAGAGCACTCAATGCCTCCAAAATTAGATGTCCTGCTAAGCTCAAGACTGAGAAAGCAAGCCAGTGTATTTTCTGCAGACACTCAAGCAGCTGCCATAAACACTGCAAAACTTCTAAGCACTGATAAAGTGTGGTACATACCTTGACATTGGTAAAAGCTGCAATGTGCTAGCAATAGGTCAAGAAGAACCAAAACAAATAATTATCTGGTAGACAGCTCTGGTCTCACAATACCCAAGGGTATCAAAGCAAAACTATTTGAAGACCCTGCTATGCAAGATGCTCAGCACTTCTGGTCCACAAAGTCAGTGCCACTTAAAATCAGGTCCTATGCCATACAAAGAAAGGACAATTGCAAGTTAACTGAAATGCTTTGGGAAACAAAAGGCCAAACTGCTGCTGCATCTAAGGGAAGACAAGTCTTCAAGCAACAACAAATCATTTGAAATCTGAATCCCTCAATTGCACAGAATTTGGACCTAGTAATTTATAAAAAGAGAATGGGCTAAGTGAAAAAAGAGGGATGAAAATCACCTCTCCAAGATGTTGGCTCCGGCTACAAAGGAAATGCATACTGGAAGAAATGTGAGACAGCTCGACCAAGTTTGAGAATTAGAGCACTCTGGTTTAGTTTCTTCTGCATGACTGGAAGCTGGAAGCTAGATTAAGTGCCAGAGCACTGAAGTGTAAGCAAGGCTTCTAATAATGTCAGCTTTTGCGGTCCTCTACTACAAAACCATTCCTTCTGCATGTAAAACTGTAAAGATACATCCACATGCTGTTCAGATAAGCAATTGCCACAAACTCGGAAAACAAAGAGAAAGCTTTCAATGCTGACAGCTTTTGCATATTCAGGAAAACACATAACACAAAGTGGGGCTTTTCTGGTTTGGTTGTTGGGGGTTTTCTTTCACTTTTTAAAATACCAACATTGAAGAAGTAACCTTGAGACATTTAATTACCTTAAAGGCGAAACTCCTTGTAGTTATTGTTTTGCTTTGAAGCAATACAGTCTTGAGAGACTCCAAGTAACTCAAACAGGTTACTAGTCAAATTAGAAAGGGTTTGGCTTTTGGGGTTCAGGGGTTTTTTGGTAACTGCAGTTTTTGATGGTTTTTGGTTAGTTGGTTTTGCTTGGGTTTTTTATAATTTTTGATTTTTTTTATTCTTGGTTGGTTTGGGTTTTTTTTTTAAGTGAAGTGGATTTCACTTTTAGAATAACTGCCTCTTGGTACTGATACTTTTTCTTCAGAAACTTCACCCAGACAAATAAGCATTTTAACAGACTTGGTAGCTCTGCCTATAGTATCAAAAAAATTTAGAAGGAATTCACCTCCTTTCAGTTTCTACCAGTTAATGCTCATGCCTCCCTTGGGACCCCAGTCATTTAGCTTTACTGTAACACAGCTGCTCCAAAATGAACCAGGCATTAAACTCAGGACCAATCTCCCCTCCTATAACACACACTGCACACCTAACAGGTTCTTTCTGTGATACAAATTTGATGCTCTACTCCCCTGCAAATACTTTTTCAGTGGATATATTACAGATAAGAGCACCATTAAAAAAAAGAAAAAAATTCCAAGACACCCAAGAACTGTAAGGTTCCACAGGGAACTTATCTTCTTTTGGTTCTTAAGCATATAGCAAACAACTAAGACATTTTTGAAGTCAGTTCTTTAATGTAAGGTATATAAAGGTGATTGTTAGAGAAAGAGCATCACCTACTATAGTTTAAACCAAACAAATATCTCCCTGTTCTGTGAAAATGATTAAATGGAATTCATACAATACTTGTCCTTTGTGGCAAGACAAGTCTTTCCTACCAGCTCTCAAAGGAGCAGATGTCTATCACTGTTATCTTGATCACCAAACACACACAAATGTCGTCATTCTAAGTCAAAAAAGAAAATTAAATAAACATCTAGAGACTTTTAATAATGCTAATTATGGAAGAGAACAGACAGTGGCAGCTCCACAGGGGCCATTTCTGTCTGCTGAGTAGATTTTTATTTAGCCACTTTTACTGGCCATATGAGGACCCAGAAGAATTTAAACACTTTACTTTCCTTCAACTCCATCTCTTAATCATAATGGAAAACAGAGAGGCACAAGCTCACACAGCTTATATTCAACCAGCCCATCTAAACAGCTATTTCAAAGCCACTCTGCTTACTCAAAGTACAATGTGCACACACTTTAATCGGCTGCTTTATTTGCTCCTCAGAGTTTGCTCATTTTATAAATCCTTCTCTTCAAAAATCAACATGTGTGCAAATGGGAGATGCAAGCATGCGAAAGTGATAGCATTTCAATTTCTGTGCATTCATGAGCAGGCGCCTTCCTTAATTTGTGTTGGTGTAAAGTCCATACACCACGTAAATCAGGAAATAAACCCTTTCCTGCGAGTTGTCTTCAGCAAAGAAACCAGCACACTAAAACTCTCTCCTGTCCACAGGTTTGGGACTTTCTCAGGTCCAGCGACCTGCTCAGTAGGGTAAATCCCATCATTCTTAACTAGCGTACGTGTCTCCACAACTTTCATACCCACTTCTTGGCCCAAGAGCATTTGCATTTGCCAAAAGTACTGGAGGTCAACAAACTCAAGCAGACCTTTACAACACAAACCACCAAATTTTTCAGTAGTAAATAAAACTCTGCATTAGATCCAAGATCTCCCACACAATTCTGAAACCCGATACCGCATCAAAAGGACAGTGAAGCACCGGTTTAAAAGACATCTCAAATGTCTCAGAAAAAACACAGGAAGAACTGCTTACAGGTCTAATAAGCCATTAAAAAGCAGTGTACAAAAAGGTGAAAGCTCATTACAGATCTTTGTATGAAAAGCTGAACTAGGATGCTGTTGAGTGGAAAGCCAAGGGCAGCTGAGTTACTGGCACAAAGAGACACCTTTGCTTGCTCTACACCACAGGGCCACAGATCACTGCCTGGAACAAGCCTGGACACCAAACCTTAATCTAGTGTCAGAGTTGTGTGAAATCAAAACTGTGGACTGAACCCTGTGTGTCACAATACAGAATGTGACAATAACCTCAATGAAAATGACACTGGATTAAATAACACTTTTACAGGCAGAACATGCCAATAAAATAAGAATATAAATCACTTTCCTTTACTATCTGCCATTAAAAAGCAGAAGTTATTTGCCTTGGGAACTGGTATACAATTAGGGGACTGTTTGGCAATCATACTTTATACATTTGTGGAATTCATCTTCTCTTTAAAGACTTTTTAATGAAAAGTATTAAATGACATGGAACTCATTACAGAAACACAGGCAATAAAGCAATCTTTAGCATTCATCTCTTATTATCTTTTAGCAAAAAATTAACCTCAAAGCTATTTTCAGCTGTAAGTGGCACACAGGCAGTTTTTTAACTTACCTAAAATTGGTAGGCTCTACAAAACTTAATTCACCCCTTTGCAAAATTTCAGCTGACAAAAATAGAACATTTGCCCAGAATTGAGACAGCAGGACTGAACATGGCTGTCTGAACAGCGACTTACATCTCAAACATAATATCCAAAAATACATATGAAATAGAGGACTGAAATACTCTGCATCTTTAGCATTGGTAATAACAGCAACAGTCAAGGGGATTAACATCAGGCCTTGGCTTTCGTTAAGGAAAGTCTCTCACACACTCTCACATTACACTTTTTTAAGCTATATAAAGGACACTGGATGTGTTCTGCAGTTCAGACATCCCAAGAATTACTCTCAATTAACATGTCAGAGGTTAAGTAAATGCTGCTGTGTGGGAACCAAACAGCTATTCCATACTGTAAAATTCTGCAGGTCACCTCCATCTGCCACTGTATTTCAGGACACTGGCTCCTGTCTTTCCTTGGCTCAGTTTCTTCATTTGTCTGCACAATATATTCACATCCCTCTAGTCTATTAAGCAATACAAAGACAAGATTGCAGACATATGTCAGGCCACTCTGCCCTTTCCCATATTCCAGCTCCAGGAAAAAAGTAGTTTAAAAGTCAACCCATTCTTTTCCATCTGTTTGAGGTCACTATTTCATTCTGCATTAAAATGCACACAGAGCCTCACGGGAAAAAAAACACGTCTCTAAAATCAGTCCTCCCTTAAACTTCCAGATAGAATTCAATCTATCAGCCAAAATGCATCATAGAATCGCCACCTGTAATCTCAGTCAGGTGTCCAACAGCATGCTACTGTCACATGGAATGGTACCTCTCACCAGCCTGGGAACACTTTTAAAACTGACCTCTACAGAAACTTATTTCAACTCTGAAGCAGAAATGTTTGGTTAGTTCTTCTGATGATGAAGACACTTTTCACTAACAAAGCATCAGACAGTCTGGCTGCTAGTGATGAGTCACCTCTTTCCTACTGAAATACCTGATAACAGGACCTATATAAAAGGATCATGATTTCTGTGATTCTTGTGTTTGTTCCACTGCAGCAGAGTGGTACCCATTTTCAGCTGAAGAACTGAATCAAAGACTAACATCACTGGTTCAGCATTTCCCACAATGACTGCACCAAGGTCAGTCATTCCCTTGCCCTGCACCCAGCAGTACAGCAAGTGAATGTCTTCACAATTCACTGTGGACAATACCAGCCTTAGATGCAACCATCACGTTTCATGATTATGCTCCTGAAGAAGGGAAAGCTTAACTCAAAATATTTTTGTCACTGCAGAACCAAGAAAGCTTCATTAAGCTAAGTACTGCATAAATACATATAGACAGTCTGTGCCTGTAGCAAGTTTAAACTAACTAGAAGTCAAATGAAGAACAGAAGCGGAAGCAAATACACAGCTAATGAGGTTCTGCTCCAGGTCATGCCAGTGGCAGAATCTCCAGTCCTGGAGGGCCCAATGCCTTTCTGAAACACAGACCATCCCTACAATAGTACCTTATAAATAACTTATTTGTCATAGGAGTTCGTTTATCTATTGTAGACTTGTGAAAAACAGAGCATGGCTGCTCACTGTTGCTGCTTTGGGCAGCTGTAACTTCAGGCCACAAGAACATGCACACCACCTCTGGAACAGTACAATTGCCAACACAGAAAATTTTGGAGACTATGAAAACAGCCCACTCAATCGCACAGAAAAGGGAGAGAACTGCACTTAGGAGTGCATGAGATCAGCAAAGTATTTGAATTAAAAAGAGTTTCTGTTGAAGCTTCTGATACCTTTTTCATGAGAAAGCTGACACTTTCAGTTAATAACTTTGGAATTTAAAGCTCAACACGAAGAAAGGTTGTCCCTAAGCAAAACTGTTCCCTAGGAAACAGGAATCAAAGGAAAGCAGTCACTCAGGCACGGTTTAACTTAACCCATCATCAAACAGACAAAGCTAGCAAAAAGAAGTTCAGTTTTACCTAAATTCAGTAGGGCACTGGAAGTACAAACTTCCCCACTAAAAACAGAAAAATGCTTTTTTGGCTTCAGGGTGTGTGCATTTATATGCATTTCTAGCGTTTTGTTGTTTACTTTGCTAAGGACTAGATTACTAGTCCACTAGAAGCAGCCTGCTGAGTAGGGAAAAGATTCCAGCTCACACAAGGACACTGCTACTTCCAGAACTTTATTTATAGCTTGAGTACAGTTGTCAGTCCCTAAGCTGTGCCCAAATCTGGAGCTCCAAGTTTGAATTCATCTTTGCAGTTCAGTTAAGAGCTCCAAACCTGACTCAGTGCTTCAACCACAGAAGTGAGACCTGTTTACTGACCTGGAAGCTACTGGTATTGCAAGACCTTCGCTGATCCACAAGGAAAAACAGTACTTGCCTCAGCCTAAAAACAAACTCATCCCTATTCCAGAGGTTAGAAACAGCCTCAGCAACTCATGGGCAGCTAATATCCTTTAACATACCTGATAAAAACTCAGCTGCTTGCACTTGTTTTATGCAAGTGTAGAGCAGTGAAGTAAAAGGAGGACACAGGTCTGAAGAAATATGCCTTAGAAGTAAGGCATCCTTTGCCCTCTATGATCTCTCTGGGCCCAGCTAAGTAATTTAGGGGGGGACAATATGATTTGTGGTAATATCATCTCTAAAAATTCAGTGAATTGCTTCCCCTTTACTCATCCCCCTTAAAATTAATGAGAACACTAAGGGCTTTTACGAGTTTCTTACTGAAGTTGCACATGGCACACAGTCACAACTCTTCAGCATTGTGTCTTAGTACAATTTATTCTTTTTTTAATTAAGAGTATTTCCAGCCTTTTAGAAACACAAGGTAATCTGCTAGGTATTTAATGGCCGCAACTGCAGGGAATAGAGGCAACAAAAAATACAGCCGTGACCACACTGTAGCATTTCTCCCAACAGCATTTCTTGTCCACATACTCCAGATGTGACCACAATACCCATCCAGGCATAGCCAAGGGATGATTGCATTCTTTTCTTCTGTCGGCTTCAGGCTTTTCATGCAAATGCAAGGAGTTTTTCCTTCAGAGTGCAGTATATATTGTTGGAGTGATTACTGACATTTTTGAAGGTTAGGAAACTAGCTGTTTTCAAAGCAGACCCTTTCTATTATATTTTTTATATTTATTTAACTGCTATCAAAGTGATTTTAGTTCCTCAGAAGAAACACTAAACCCAAAGATCGACACATGAATAGAGGAAGAACAATAAAACTGGTACAAGCTTCTCCTGCCAGCCTGCCTTAGGCTTCTTCCAAAACTCTACAGGTAGGAGCATATTATCCAAGTATTGCAGATATCAGGTACTGCACATACATGGAATCTTCAAGTAGCAGCACCTACAGCATTTAAATATACAACACAGCAAAGGGACAGGCTAACACTCTTCAGATTTTCCAGCATTCTTTCATCTTCTTTCAGTTTAAAGACCGACAAGCACTGGAATTAAGTCAGAGCAAGAAGAGTTGCATAAATGTCACACTATAAGCAAAGAAAACTTTCTGCTGTGTTCAGCCTTTTCCAAGATATGGCACCAGTTCCAGAAGTTTTATGACCAGCCATTTCTCCAGTGAACCAGCAGTGTAACCGTTATTAAATGCAATTAATGACATTATCTTGAATGCTCATAAAATCCCACAGCAAAATGAGTCATATGCTCGGTTTCAAAAGAGGGGCCCTCTCAAGTCAATAAAACCTACAAAGATAGACTGTTGAGAGAGTGGGAAACGCAAAGAAGTTGCATGGTATCACTGGTAACAAGTAGTACATAGCCAACAAATAAACAAAGAACACTAAAGCCAGCAACAAGTTGTCCTCCATTTTAAGTGTCTTGACACGTTTTTCTTAGTAGCCACCAGCAAAAAAGTCTCCTGCAGCGGAAAGCTGCAAGATGGCAACTCTGCAAAAAATTGCAAATTAGCAAATTAAGTTGGCAAATTTCTAAAATAGAGAGGTTATTCAAACAGAAAAAAGGCCTCTTCGTTGCACTTACCCCTCTCAAGTTATGCCTGGTGAAGCACATATAGGGGCTGATCTTTAAAGCTTAAATCAAACCCGAATTCTACCAATAACCGAGCTTATCACCAGCAGAAACCCTCAGCTTATGAGATCAGGAAAGTCCAATACTGTAATACTTGAAACTGTGCTTCTGGATCAGACCTGTCTTTGTTTTCTGAAGTAGAATTATCTGTATTAATGAGAATTTTGCTTTAATGAGGAGATCAGCTATACAGATATACAAGAAATCTGATATTAGATACAGACAGACTAGACAATTACATGATCTGAAATGTCAACTACCTTCTGCATATCAGCATTAATTTTAGTAAGCACTTATGTCACCTTCCTCAGATACTATTTACAGTACCATGAATTTATGTCACACTCTTGATTTCTCCTGCTCGGTACAGAGAAGAGCAAGAATTCTTTCACACCCACCAATGTCCTTCAAAAAAACTGAGGAAAATGCCGCCTTATTCCAGACGATCTGGTCTACCAAATTCAGCAATTCTGCCATAAACTTGACTTTGGTCCACTAAGCGAAGAGGAATGTAAAATGCCAATGCCAATATCGTGTTTTCAGGAGCTTTTGTTTCTCTTGAGCAAGCAGAAAATTTGTGTTCCTATTGTTTGTCAGGAACTTTTCCCTCACAGTCTGCAAACATGTTTTCAGTCAGTAAGACATTACCCTCACTCCAACTTAGGCTACTACTTCATTAAACAATATCCACAACTTCAACCTATTTAAAAATCTCTAATATTCAGGAGAGAAGTAGCCTAACTATATTTAATTATTCAGAATATTTAATATCCCAAAGAATCTATTTGGTTGCATGTTAAAAAAAAACAAACTAGTAAAAACTACTTAAATCATACACTAAACAACAAGAAAACCTCCAAACATCTAACAGAGACATGAGCACAGATGCAACATTATACTCAGCATCAATCTCACAGAGAGCTCAATTACAGCATAGATGGCCTCAACTACCCCCAGACTATGGAGAGTTGAAGGCTGCACACACCACATGAAAGGGAATCTCAGATTAGCATCAAGACCTTGGATTTGCCCTGAAGATATGATTGTGTCAAAGAAAAATAAGTTTCTTATATAATGTTATTACAAAAAAAAAAGGCGTTTTATTTTAAACGTTGTTGTAATTACATTTTCAGGACCAAATGCAAAGACTGATGAGCTCTCATGACTTCTTTGTTTACATACAGTATATATAGTCCTCAGGCAGCAAGATTCACAGTACTTAATTTCTGGACTACAGAAGGAATATCACTGTTTCAGCTGCTACTGCAAGCCTCAGCTACTATTTCCCACTGAAAATTATGTGTCTTAACCTATTTTAGTTGTTGCTAGCTTTATTGGATTAGCTCAACAGCTAGGTCAACAAGAAACATAACACATGACTCTGAATCACTTTTCTTTTTTCCTGACTCTGATCTTGCTCCAGATACTTTTAAAAGAGGTCAGAGTACCAGCTTCAAGAAAGTAGTGAAGAAAAAAAAANAAAAAAAAAAAGAAAGAAAAATAAAAAGCTAGTGAATGGAAGTTTCAACACCTGAAGGACCAGACTCTCAGATAATAAATCTTGTGGGGGCAAGAAGAAAGGAAGTTAGGACTAGTCTCTTTTGTAGACTCTATATATATTTAAACTATTTACTAAGTTACAGAAACAAACAGCAACAACAAGACAAAATAAAAACCAACCCACTAAATCCCAAATCCCACTTCAGCCTCTAGTTATGACCAAATGGAATTTCCCCTTAGAAATCACAAGTCTCAGGAATGACATCACATTGCATCAGCACCTCCAGATCTCAATAACAGACTCAGATCAGCCATCTTCAGAAATACATGATACCCTCCCCTACACCATCTCAAACCCGAGTGACTTTGTTTTCCCAGCAGGGTGCTGAAACTTGCACAGATGAGTCACACAGCCCATCAAACTTTGTCATTTTTCTCAATGCCCCTCTTTCAGGCTTCCCTAAGCAATCCAGGAGCAGAGTTGGGGCAGTCACAGGGAAGAGCAGTAGGCAAGCTTTGGAAGAGAATGGCATGAAAAGGCACTACTCCTCTTCTGTATTTTGAAGACAAAACCAATACACAGTCTCCTCTATACATACAGAAAAGATGAAGTGTCCAGGGTAAACACACTGACAAACTCCTACAGCTTATCTGGCTTGTTCATTATATGATTGAGACACACAGAGAAGCATTTTAACAATCCTAAGTGGTTTCAGCCTGGTTTATATACTGCACAAATATGCATTCAAATATGGCAAAAGATGTGTAGAAGGAAGCAGCAGAACAGTGATCTCCTCACTAAGAAGTCCAAACACACACAACAGTGTGCATACAGAAATTCTATTTAGAGTAACTGAGTTTGTGCTGTGGCTCTCCAGCAGCAGCCAACATGCTCATAACTCTGCAAAAGTGCTCAGCTGTCAGCTCCCTGGTTTTAGGGGAGCACTGTTACAGTAGAGGAACACTGACAGTTCCAGAATGACACCCAACAAATGCAGTGTGACACTGCAGTCTTTCCTGCACTTCGCCCTCTTAGAGGAGTTCTGAACAAACAACCACTGGAACACCACAGTCCAGACTGTAAGGAGTCCACCTTGAAGCTAAACACAGATTTATTTTTCTTATCAATTTAAGGTTTATATTCTAGTGTTAAGAACATTTATTCATCAAGATTTTATTTTCTAGCAGCCCCTTTAAGAAAAGGTTTCCTGCTTTAAAAAAGTCTTATATCTCGAAACATTACTTCCATTTCAGCAAAACCCTTCACATACACAGCCCTACCACAAAACAACCCTTTTAGGACTTGCATTTCCAAATGCTATGCCAGTCTAAAAAAANAAAAAAAAAAAAAAAAAAAAAGCAAGGAAGCAGCCTCTGGCCATGAGTAATAGATGGAGAAGATAACTGTATTGTCATTTTCAGAAGAAAAAGCATGGCTGAAAGTACTTTTATACAAACCCAATTTCCCCTCCCATTTCCTGTAGCAAGCTTCTCTGAGCCCCCAGCCCCTGCACTAGCTCAAACAGTACAGCAGTCACCACAGATTAATGAGCAGAGAGCAGAAATCTCACCTGATAGTAAGTCTTAATGTTTCTGATCAAGATGGTGAGGTTTTGAACCCGAAGATAGGTATCGTTATTTACATGTTTGTTGACACGTTGGTTGGTCGGTCGAGGATCTCTATTAAAAAGGAAGAAAATAAAATATTACCAATTAAACTCGTGTTAAGACTTAACACCTCAATTACACATTTAAGTTTATGAATTAAAAACACTGACAATTATACAGGGTACAAATGCATTAATTCATGATAAAATAAGCTCATCACCTCTGCACCTATGTATAAGTTGGAAATATTCCTGTATGTCACAAAATACCCTACTGCAACCCACTCAGTGCTTCAGGTCAGCTTCCCTTCTTACCCATGTTTCCCTCAGAAAAGAGATCCTCTACTGTGTGCAAGCTAGATCAAAGCAGTCTTTGACAACATGGCGTTTTCCTTATTCAAATAAAGGCAAGTTTAGAAAATACTATCATGTCCTCCTCAGCTTTAGAGTTTTATGACAAGAAGAGGGTATTAATACTTGACCAGTGATCACTGTAAAAACTGCAAAGGCCAGATGTATTATAAACTGAAGGGAAAATAAGAATACTGCACTTATTACCCCCATACCATCATCCAACTAGATCTCTCGTATACGTGCTATGTTTTTTGTTTAAAAACAAATCAAAATTGTACCCGAAGAAATTTTATTTCTAAAATAAAAAATAAGACACAGGAAAAATGCTGCAAACATTTTCATACAAATGTACACCTTCAGATCATCTCTGTACACTCTAAGATGCTGAAAAAAACTGAACCAAAAATCTTAATCTGCCAATAGCAGAGATCAAAGTTTTGTGTTTGCCCTCTAATAATGACTCTTATCAGCAGACTCCTACACAATCCAAACACCTGCCTCGCAGAGCTCTGCTCTGGCTGTTAATTAAGCCATTCACAGCTCTTCCAGGGCCAATTATTGAACTCGGGTGTTGACAAAGAAATAAAAGAGGAACTGATCCAATATTTATTTTTAAAATATATCTGCCAACGTTTACATAAGTATGTCAAAGAGTTCTTACTTTTTTTTTTTTTAATGCACAACCATTCCAGAGCATCTCTTGAGTGAAAGCAGTGGTATAGGAATAAGTATGAAAAAATACATAGATATTCCAGGATGAGAGAAAACTGCCTTGACAGCAGGTAACATCAGACACAGTATTTATGTACATGGTTTTAAGCAGATGATCAATACCGGCATAAACTAGCAAGACACTACACAGCCTTTCCAGCAGCAAAGGATTTTGTTTACAGATTTATACTATAATAAATTATGAAAGCAAGAACAAAAAGAGGCAACTGCAAAAAGCTTCTAAAGTAAAATGTGTAGGAAGTATTCCACATTACTGCTGCTCAGATACAAGAGTGCAGAAGCCCTGCTTGTGACAGTGTGACAGGATGGGTCCACGGTGAGGGAGAGCTCAGGCAGCCAGCCTTGCCTTCACGACAGTCTGAGCAGGCGCTGGACACAGCTTCTTTAGGCAAGGCCATGACAACAAAGTGGGAAGCTAAAAGGGAAGAAATATTCAAAGAGAAGCTGGCCAAACAGAAGGGTCAGCCTACACTTCTCATTTCCATGTGAAAGCTCATGCAGACAGCACACTGTAAGCCACTGGCCACTGTCTGGCAGTGTTCCCAGGTTTGTGGCCAGGAACTGAAATCTGTGAGTGGCTAGAAGTCACTACTCCATAATCCTTCCCAGAACTGCACAAAATGGGGCAAAAATCCTGAAAACACACTGATCAGCCACAGGAAAGCAGAGGCTCTTTCTTCAGCCTGCAGCACTGAAACTGCAGATTTGAACAAAGTTTTCAAAGGCACGTAAGATACAGAACAACTACTTCCTAGATGAGATCTGCTCACTTTTGCACAGTGGAGATTGTGTTACAGGAACATAAGCACTAGCAGAACCAGGCCCTCAGGAGCAATTCCAGAGCTTTTATCCTATCATCTTCGTTAAGGGTAATTGATTGCTCCAAGAGCCCTTAATGCCACTGACCTCAGGGTCCTCTTAACTGGCAGCCAAGCTGCAGCACAGTGTAGTTCTGGCACTCCTGACACTTCACCACCACAAAGTTAAAAGCTTTCTTGAAAATAGAATGTAACTCAAAAACATGTTTTCTGAACATGCTGTGTAACCTGCTTCACACAGCCCCTCAGCTTACTTCAGAGAGAACCCTCTGCACAAGATGTGGAAGTCCAGCACAGCCTACACTTCAAACTGCCACAGAGCTTATTGTCTTTACAGGAAAATGGAACAATTCTTTCTCAACAAGCAAGATCCCATTTCTTCTTTCTGTGGTTAAAGTCAATCCTACCCTAACAAAGACAGAGCTGTTGGTACCAAACTTTGTACATCATAGTAACCGCCTGTATGGTGAAACTTGTTCATCAAGAATTTAACAGAAAGAAATTCTTTCTGGATCACATTGAAAATTAAAGAGGGATTTTGGGGTTTTTTTTTGCAACACTAACGAGGTAACCCAAACAAATTCATATTTGGATATATCTGAAAAATCCCTGAGCACCACCTCAGATGCCTTTTCAGTCCTTTGATGTTTGGTCTTCCCCTTACATCCAAATATAATGAAAAGTACATTTCTTTTTTTTTGAAAACCACCTACTTCTCAAGATCAAAAAAGTTATCTAAATAAGACTGAGATATCCTGGCTGAGGTGTGACTTAGGGAAGTACTCCACAAATCAGTAAAAACCCACCCAAGCCAAATAAACAGAAAGAAAGCCTCAAACCTCACTATATACCCAAACATTTTAAAGAAGTCATCTGGTTTGCACATGAGTCTTCTAGGAAGGGAGGAAAAAAAAGGGTCAGGAGACACAGATCATGTAACAAGTGCAGCAGGTGTAGGGCCACCAACACAAGTACATGATGATACAATCCCTTAAATCACCAATTCCTAAAAGTAACCACAAAAAAATATTAGATTTTAAAATTCAAAATGACAATCCCATTCTTAAAATTTTTGACAAGCCATTTGGATGAGCAAGTGGAAAGCCCTCAAGTCAGGCCCAAGGGTTATGGGATGCCTGAAGGAACTGACTGGCCCAGCGTCCTGCAGCACTTTGCTCTGCAGACAAGGCACTAACCAAAAATTCACCACACTGGGGCTAGCCTAACTCCCCTACCATCCAACTTCTTCCTCTAGCAAGTGAGACAATGCCACTAAGGCTGGCAAGTTCCTAAATTGCCTAGAAAATGGTGGAAAAATGCACCTCTATGTAATATTCTAAAATTTTAAATTAAGCAGATGCACATCTTTAACAGACCTCCTGGTATTCATGCCATTTGCTATAAACCACGAGGAGTGGGCACTCACAACACGGCTGTTCCTGTCACATGGTGTAAACTAAAGACAACACATCAACAGTACCACAAACCATGACAGCAATTGAAATGCAAAGACCTATTATTGTGCATTGCTGTAACAGGATTTTAACACAAATAGCATTATCAGCAGTATTCCTAACACTCATCCCTGTTTGCTAAATGTTTTGACAGAAAAGCAGTCTACTTTCAATTAGAAGAATTAGAACAAGCCAATGTGAAAACATTTATGTGGCTGCATAAACCTCCACATCATTTCTTACAGGAAGTTTCGTTTGGGAAGTTAAATGGGGCAAATATTTGCTTATGCTTGTAGGTATTATGGCACAGCTGCAACTGTAGCACTGAAGGCAGTCATTGCAGTACCACCACGTGCTAATTTCAAACCAGGAAGTGACACGCAGCCATCTGAAAAAATTTCTTTAAAGTATGTCTGCAGAGAATCTCATTAACCTGGTACACATAAATCCATCAGCAACACAAGCTTGAAACACAGCAGTCCCACTTTGAAGATGAACAAACATTTTTGCATGCAGAGCATTCAGCAAGTCTGCAAAAATCAACGTTGTCCTTCATGCATGATCAGGTTGAGACACTTGAGCGGGACACAGGCAAAGGAAACCATTCATTTCCAACAGAATTATTCGAAAAATCATTTGTCTTGTTTCAAAAAATAAGTGGGGAAACCAAACACTGCTGATTGACTTGGTACTAAGTTTAACTCGTTTAAGAGCTAGGTGCCCCTACTGAGAATCTAACAACACCCAGCTTTCTTAAAATCAGTCTTGCTTGTTTTAGAGATCACCAGTAAACAAAGGGATCACCAGCAAAGCCCAACAGCTGGTGTCCTACCGACTACATTCTGTCTAAGTCCAGGCCAGGCTCTTCTCCTCCGCTCTTGTGCCATGGCTACATTTGGCAAGCCTGAGCAAACCACATTTTATTCAGGGCTGGCATTCCCGGGGGCAGTTCATTTCTCAAGAGGATGAAGTTAAGGCACAGCCCTATTCTCGTATCTGGTCACAGAGGCAGCAGGGAGCTGGCAGGCTGGAAACGCAGTAGATAGCTGTCACATATCTCTCTGGTGACACAGCTGCCTTGCTGAGATGAACCCATCACCTAAAAAACGTTGACACTGCAACACAAAGCAGCTGGGATCTTCTCCACCCAAAGCTGCCAGACAGCATTTTGGGAAAACCCGAAGTATTACAACAGAAATTAGGGGCTGACTGAAGTCCTACAGCCCACCCACTACTCAAACAGCCAAAGCCTTACTTTCGCTCAGGAATCTCCACACAACAGGTATATCAGGATTTCTTCACAGATCCACCTGTCATTTTTTTGCCCTGAATTAAATTTAAAATCTGCTTTGCTGCAGGGCAGAAATGTATTTTTAGTAATGAATTTCCCAAGAATCTGGCTTTCAAAACCTTCACTGAAAGAAGCAGCTTGACTTGCAGCAAAGTACTGCATCACACCTGGTGTTTAGATGCAAACTCACATGCCCCTGTTATTTCTGTTCCAGTAAGGCAGGATAAAAAAAATTCAAAGTGAAATAACACATAAGTGATGAGGTAGCTGTCCACATCAGGAGCCCAGCTCTTTTACCCTGCCACCCCTTACTCTCTACATGTGTGCACATGCCTGCATCTGTGCTTTCAAGCAATCAACACTATCATGGCATGGCAAATCCAATTCCAGATTAATTAAAGGCCCTCATTAATAGGCTTTCAGCAGGAAGAAATCTCCAGCCAAGCACTGAAAGCCATGTTCAGGAACCAGAACTTTAAAAAGATAAATATGTTTTTAAAAATTTTTGCTCATCAGTTTTTTTTTTCTGAAAGCTTTTTGGGGCAGAAACATGCCTTGCAAGACTTGCCTGATCTACATGTAAGCACTAACTGCATTGCAATTTCTAAAGTTAAAATCAGGGAAAAGTAAAGGTCAGTCAGTACCTCTCCTGAGTGTCTTGCTAGGTCAGCATACACAAATAAAATTGCAATCCTTCCTAAATTAAACAATCTTGGACTCTCAGTACAAAGTTTTGGGTTTCAAGCTCTTTAGTCACCATTAGAAGCACTGCTAAAGCTGCCTAAAAAGGGGGGAAGAAAGGCCCAATTGTGTATAATGGGACAGTTTCCTACTCCACAGAGCTCATGCCTCCAACACTTCACTTTCTGAGACACCGCTGGCAGAGATGTGTGTTGGGAAAAAATTCAAACAAGGAAAAACCGAAGCCCCACAAACTTATTTACCTGACTGCTTAAAACTAGTAAACATGCCAGGGCATCTCTCACAATCACAAGAGATCAGACAAAATGCCAGCTGGCATCAGACATTCAGCCAGCCTGGATGCTTATCTTCCTTACTTCCAGGAGATGTTATCATTCTCTCCTTGTCCCCAGACCACTGTTCAGTTGCCCCCTCGACTTTAACAACTCTTACCTTCTTAAATATAGCTCAATGGCTAATTTTTAAATTTTTAGGCAAATATTTAGAGTTTGCACACACCACCTAATAAAACTCTCCTAACAATATAACCTCATAAATTCATGATTAAGTATGACTCGGTTTTCTTGTTTTGAAATAGGAAGACTATTGCATATATAATTATATAAATGTATTAGGTGACAGTGCTGTTTAGTCAAACCTGCAGCCAACTCAGCTGCTGCTCCTTGAGAGTTAGGTGGGTCATCTCTGTGCAAAACACAACGATCAATTTCCTACATCTCGGAAAGCTACAAGCCTCGATCTAAACGTTCATACTTGAGGCTCTAATTTGCAGAAAATAATCTTTTTAAAGTGCAACTATTTCTTTTAAATGCTGGAAATTATGCCTTCTCTTTACAAGAGGCTTCTATCCTTGCTAACATTTTACACCACTAGTTTGTTATCTCCATGTGCTGGCTGATCTGGGTTCTGTTCTGAATCATGGATTTTCACTGGCTTCACTATTTAAGCTCCAGTTCACAATTTCCACTCCTGCGAACATCAAATCAAAAGAAATTTTTTTTACCTTCTCACATGGAGCAGCCAGGTACCAGAAGATAACAAAACTTGACAATCTGAGTGGGTGAGGCATTGATTGTCAGACTTAATGTTATTTCTCAAGATTTTAAAGGAGTCTAATATGAATTCTTCATTTAAATACTTGGACTAACACTGCAAATCACTGGTCAAGCTTCAATTGATTTTAGTCACTTAAGAGACTGAAAAAAACTGAGTGACTTCCAAACTCTACTCATCTGAAAGCCAAATACTTGCCCCTACAAACTCTCTCAGATGTATTTCAGAATATTTAAAATAAAATACAGAGAAAACAGAAAACAGTCAGGCTGTGCTCTCGGGCAGCACAGTAGATCAGGAAAGGATGTGGTTAAAAACCTAACACAAGTTCTAACAACGACTCAATTCGATGCTAGGGTATTTTCAGCACTCCATCTTTTAACCAGTTTCTAAGTTCCCTCAACACATGGCCTTACAGTGTCGCCGGAAAGAGGCAGCACTAAAAGATTCTTCCAAATTATTTAGTATCGAAGTTTACGCAAGAGCAGACAAAGTTCAGATGAAACCCTCCCAGTAAAGCTTTATATGATATTGTACTTTCATTTCCTTCTTTGTATTTCCACATATCTTCCACTGTAGCATTAACCAAGATAACTAGGAGGGAAGAAAAAAAAAAAAAAAAGAAAGGAAAAACACACATATACCAGGCAAAAAGATTAGGAAAAAAAGTTAAAGAACTATGGAACTGGATTAGTTCGAAGGTTTTTTCCCCCATTGTTTTTTGTTAATTTTGAAGAGCGATCAAAATGAGAATCGCTCCAGCCCCAGGCCGCCCTCCCCGCCTGAGGAAAGCTCCGGGCTGCAGTCCCGACACCAGGGGCCGGGGGAGCCCCCCTCGTGTCTGCCGCCCTCCGACCCCACTCACATTTGCAGCATGATTTTGTTCAGGACGACGCCATCCACCAGGTCCATGTAGACGCCGAGGTTATCCTGGTCCCCGCTCCCCAGATCCCCGAAGGTTTTCACCTGCCGGAGGAAGAACAGCAGGGTTTGGGGGATGGCGGGGGGACCCAGCCACCCCCGGCAGGACAGGGCTGCCTCTGCGGCTGCCCCCTCGCTCCCCGCTCTGCTCACCCAGGTCACTAAGGGGCTCTGCAGGAAGAGCTCCAGGAGCTCGGAGACGGTCACGTCCATGTCGCCGGGGCTCGGAGGGCGGCGGGAGGCTGCGGGCGCGGGGCCGGCTCACTCGGGAGACAAAGGCGCGGAGCCCATGGCCCGCCGCCCCGCTGCCCGCCGGGCGCTGCCTACAGGGCAAACAATGCGCGGCTCATCGCTCCCCCGCCCAGCGCCGGGGGCACACGCGGGGCCGCTCGCCGCGGTCCCTCCTCCCGACGGCAACAGGCCGGTCTTCCCCCGCCGAGCTCGCTCCGCGGTTGCAGTAAGGGCTCCCCAGGCAAGAGCGAGCCGCGCCGGGAGAGAGGGGGGGGCTTAGTTGCCACGGCGAATGCCCGAGGGCCGGGAGCAAAGGAGTGGAGCTCCCGCAGGACAGCTCCGAGCAACCCCACAGCAGCTCCGCTCCGGCCGTCCTGGTACCTGTGGCGGGGCGCGCCCGAGCCCCAGCAATTAGACCCGGGCGGTGGCGGCGGTGTGACGGGCAGCGGCCGCGGCCAATGGGAGGGGCGGAGGGGCTCGGTGCCGGCCAATGGGCGGCGGCGCCGGGCGGCAGCGGGGGCGGGCCGCGGTGTGGGGTCAGGGCATCGCCTGCACGCGGCGGCGAGAGCGGCCGCGGCCTCTGCCCGCCCGGCGGGGGCGGCCCTGGCTGCGCCTCGCTCCCGCTGTAACCGAGGTGATGCGTGGCCTCGCCAGGAAACTCGCCTGCGGGGCCACCCCGGGGGCGGCTGTACCTGCTGGGAGCCGCCCGGCGCCGCGCCCTCCGCTGGGAACGGCGCCAGCGCCGAGCGGGAGCATGCGGGTCCGAAGTTTACGATTTAAAAAGCACGAAATTCCCCACCAAGTATTTCTCAGGGGCGCTTTCCAGACGTGCCGCGTAAACCTCTTAGTGCAGCTCAAAGAACTGAGAGGGAAAACTCGGAGCAAGGCGAGAGGCGCAGCCTGTTGCGCTCCCGCTCGGAATGAGCCGGGAGCAGGTGCCCGCGGCGCTCCCGCCGCCGGGACAGGGCCGGCGGGGCCGGTCCCTCTGCCACAGCGCCCACCGGGGTGCCAGCTGTTTTCCTGAGGAGCAGAATTTATCCCGTCTTCAGTTAGAAAAATAAACAATGTCAGGTAATCTGGATGATTGCTGCTTTATCCCAGGCTCAGAACTTGCAGAGAAGTAATTTAGTCATGAAGCTGAAGGGTGTAATGCACGGTGCTGTCACATAGTGGGGCTTGGTTGTGTCAGGGTTTCTGTTTGACGGTTTGCTCTACTTTTCACGGATGTAGTCGTTTATCTCTGATATTTATCAGTCTGTGTGCATCAGCCACTCCTTAGTGCATTCTGCCTATTTTTTGTTAGATCATACTGAACTCGCAAAACAGATTTTGGATCTTGCACAATCAGACAAGACATCTGAAATTCTGGTTATTATTAGCCACCTACCTTGGATACATAGTTTTGGTAAGGGGGTGGGTACATGTGTGTTTGTGCATCGGCTGAGGGAGAAACATCTGTTGTTGTGCCTGAGGGACCAGAGCAGTTTGTAAGCAAGCTATTACTAAATGATAGACACGGGTGTTCATTGTAGAGGCCTGTTTGTCCCGCTAAAGATCGGGTTTAATGATCTGCTTCATGAGGATCCTTATTTTAGGCAGTCCTGTAGACACGACCGGATAACTCCCACTCACTACTCTGGGACTTGTGAATTGCAACTCATTCATGAGCTGTTTTACTCGGTTTCTTGAGAGGATGTAACAGGAGGACGCAAGTGGTTAAATTAACCCTTTACTATGTGAGTAATGTAGTCCCGTTGTTTCAGGACCTGGAAAGAAGGAAGCTTTGCAAGCAAACTATCTGTTGTCGTTGGATGGGGAAATAGATATACTTTTGAATGTAACAGCCATGGAGAGAAAAAGGATGGTTAGTAGTTTCTCAACACTTTAGAGAGATGGACTGCCACACTTTGATTTCTTGAAGCCTTATGAGTTCTTGTTTTGTGGAAAGATTTCATTAAATAAATTTTCGAAACAGTTATTGCAATGCTTAAAACAGATGTGAGTGTTAATCAATAGATTCAAAAGAAGAACAACTAAGTATTTGAAAACTATATAGACCTATTCACAGAAGACAGAATACAGATGCCAGAATGCTTTCCCACTTTTCATAACTGGAATGCAATTCGTTTGTAGGACAGACTCCTGAAAAGAAGCAACAAGTGCATAGTCTGATCCAGGTGTTGCCAGTAGCGAGACAATTGAAAGGGAGGGCGCATCATGGAGCACGGTTGTAAAATCCAAATTTCTTATCTGGAAAACCTTCCTGGAGATGCTGTTAGCTGCCAAATGCTCACGCGTTATTCAAGGTGACTGCCTGTGTTACGGGAAATATTTGGCCTCGGGCAGTATGGGGCGGGTGCTGGAGGTTTAACCGCAGCAGCAGAACAGCCAGGGGTCGGGAATAGCGTCGGGAATGGCATCGGGAATGCGGACGCCGCCGCTCGGCCGCAGCGGGCGGGGGCCAGGCGCCCTCTGGCGGCCGGGAGAGGCTGCGCGCCCCGCTCGGCCGCCGAAAGCAAAGCAGGAGGGGGAAGTAACACTTGGCTTGCTTTGAAACGCACGGGGAGCACTGATGGGGTCTGGAAAATACCGATAAACTGCTTCGACACGCATGCAGCAAGGGGAACGCGGTATTGCGAAGGGCTGCAGGGCGTGGGGACGCCCGCTGGGAAATGCTGGGTCGCTGCGAGTCTCCTCCAGCCCCGCGAGCCGCGCGGCGCGGGCGGCAGAGCGCGGCTGCCCCGGGCAGGAACAAGCCCAGGCCTGCCCGGCGCTCCGCCGAGAGCAGCCCTGGACGCGGGGTTGCGGAGGGGGGGCTGCCCGCCTCGGGCAAAACACATACCCTGGCTGCGAGCCCCCAAAATGCGTGTGGAGGGGTTTCCCCATGGTAATTCTGCGGGGAATCTGTCAGCCTCACCCAGCTGGGTGTGTGCTTCCTGCACATCCTCTCCAAACTGTGCCTTAGCATTTATAGTGAGAGCACTTTTATTCACCCACCTTGTGTTCCACCAAAGAGTTATCTTGTAAAACCTCACCTACCTACTACAGGTCAAATTCTCATTTCTGATGGTACCTGAAGCTGCCGCCTTCCCAGAGCAGATAAAATGAAACAAATACCAAAGAATATATCCAAGAAAGTTCAGATCCAGACGCACAAGCAATTGCATTTAGAAATCATGCTTCTTACAGTAGAGCAATGATAAAAATTTGTAGTATTTAAGTTTAATGTGATCTGCAATAATTTTGTTTTGATACCATTTCACATGGTCAGCTTTTAACTAAGAACATAATTATCAAAGAATTAAGAAGCACCAGAACTGTGATTTAAGACACCTACATAGGTACAAGCTACTAAAGACACCAGTGTATTTAATGCCTCCGTTATCATCATGTCTATTTCTAAAGCAGTTTTCACAGCCACAAAGCACTCGATTTTCAACGACACAGACTACAGAAGGAACTTTCTAAGCTCAAACATTTCCAAATGTTCCTTTAGGCTGACTGTAAATGGCATGATTCACCCCCCTCAGACTGGCCCCTAGCAACGAGTACAACCATCAACAAAGCTCCACCATTCATCTGTTGTCTGAAGTGTAAGCTGCTGAGGGATGGGAATAACAGAATTCATGAGGTTACAATACAAGAGTTAAACTCATGGTAATCAGGAAAAAGCTTTTTCTCCTCCTTTGCTTGGGACTGTCTTTAAGCAACTTCCTTGTAAATATGACTTGACTGTTCATCAACCAACTTCTCAGCTACAGAGCAAGTTCGCTTTCAGTAGACTCCGGAGCTGTAAACAATGGGTGCCGGGAGAAAAAGAAGGTGGCCCGAAGACAGCTTTGGTCCTCGCAATATTCGATTCTGAAATGCTGTTTTCAATATTGTTCATTTTCTTTAGACAACAGTGGTAAAGAAATTTGAATGAGTGTAAAAAGAAACAAACCTGTATGTGCTACCAAAACACAAAACCCCCCCCAGAAGTATTTGCTAATGTGCCTTGGATCAATCTGAATGTGGGGAGAGGGGGATGGGGGGGATGCTGGTGATTTACAATCTGTGACTGGTATCTGAAACATTCAGAGAGAAATTCCCCCAAACAAACTAGAATTAACCTTTGGCGCATGTTTGTTCAGTACTGAAATTTAAGCCAGCTGCTTAGGCTCCTGAAGAGACTAACATAATACAGAATCTAAAATACAAGGAGAGAGAGTTTGGGCAGAATAAATATCTCATAAACCTCTGAGTCCATAGAAAATAAATACAGAGTCAAATACACAAGGCAAACAATAAAGTTAATACAAACAAAAGATATGGGGAGGAGATGAAGGGGCACCAGTGGTTTATGGCTCTTTGCATAAACTTGAAAGCAAGGGAGGAGTACTCAACATCCCAGGCAAACACAAAATGGTGACAACATCCTTAACTTGAACCCTTCAGAGAGACAATGAGTGTCACAGCAGTGGAGAAATGCTCATGGGCCTGCAAGAAGAGAGAAGAAATTAATTTTAGTTAGATTAATAACCTAAAGAGGTGCTAGAAGCAAAGGCTTGTCCTAGGGATCTAATGCAATGAGCTCAAGAGATACAGCAGGGTGGAAACTTCCTGTCCAGCAAATCGGGACAAATGTCCTCTGAAGCAGCTGTAGCAAGGGGAAGGTATCTTGCAGGTTTTAAAGACATGGTAGGTCCTGGTCCATTGAGAAGGTGATTACTGAAGAGAATAATGGTGTAAAGGCTTGGGCACCTCACCCAAAACCTTGTGTTCTCATCAGGGCAGGGAATATACCCCAGGCAGAAGATTGCCATGTATATTTCTCAGTTTCTTTCTCTTTGTCAGGAGGTAAAAGAAGAACTACATCAGCAGCACTAGCTGGGAATCATGAGACAAGAAAAAGAAAACCAGGAGGACCACATTAAGAACTGTTATCGACTGCTTTAAAGAAAAAATAGGGAAGTATAGAAAGCATAGAATGAACTAAAATGTATTAAATAGAACATATTTTGATTGTTTTATTAATATGAAACATATTTGAAATAGTAAGTATCAATTCCTATCAATCATAACTAGAAAATGTCCTTATAAAAACAGAATGTGATTTTGAAGGTCCAGCACTTAAGGGAATTTTAGTTTTTCAGACTGTTTTGACACTAGTTATACAAGAGTGTATCAACATCTACATTGATGACACTGGGGGTGAGGTAAAAATAATAGGCAAGCACAGCCAGAAGTTTTATAAGCAGCTTTAGGAAATACTTACACTGGCTAGAGTTGAAGTGTAAATTCACATGGAAGGAAAAGACTCCAGGGAGAAGTTAAAAAAGCCTCAGCAGAGAGGCAGATGGCAGCAGGGCTGGGACCACCACCTCTGATACCTACCAAGGGCAGAACCATTTCTTGGAACAGTGAACAACATGGCAATGAGGAAGTTTGTGTACCTGCTCAAATAGCACCCCAAATTCACTTCTGTGTGCAAGAGTCACAGATGTCGGAAGGATAATTTGAGGAACTAATGAAAGACTCCAGTTTTGAGGGGTTGTGGCAGAAGGCACAGAACTAAGGTTGTCCAGTGATAGAGTTAGATATAGTTGTTTTAAAAGAATATGGTAAAAATTGGTGGTCAGTACTTCATGTATCATATGCACTGACTTAATGTGCAGAAACACAGAAGGTGGCTTTAATTCTAGCTGAATTATAAATCAGTTTAATGTTATTTAGAGAAGGCCAGTGTGGACAGAAACTGACTTTAAATCACATGGACTTGACTTACTCCCTTAGAAGTGAGACCTTTTTAATTACAGATGCTTTAGAGAATTATTATTTGCATTATAACACTGGTATTTCACAGATACTGGAGTGACTGCAGACTCACTGCAGAACACGTAAGGACTCTCCTGTGGTGACAATACTGTTCAAACCCTATTTTTTAACCTGGCTATTCACATCTCCCACCTGTCTTTATACTCTGATGCAAGACCTGTAGGCAGATCATCAATTTGTTTAACTCAGTTCTCCCATCACTGATGTATCAGCAGCTGGGGTATCCAAAAAGCACAGAATCAGACACCTTGATACAGCCTCTCTTCCTGACCTACAGCAGCCCCTAGCCATCCTTTGCTATATATTTTACAAAGGCCAGTAGGATGCTGCAAGCTGCTAGACATGAGAAAAGACAAGCTTTGTCTAAAAACTTGGGAGCCTCATCTATGGGCCTGGGGACATGGGTACTTCCCGAAGGAATGCTAACCCCCACTGGTACACCTGGCCAGGGAATGCTGCTGAGCCCTCTCAGGTGGGCAGCCCACCTACAGAATCTTTATGCACATAATTTGCACTTGCTTAGAAGATCAGTGCTATTCAGCCCAAATCATTCCCCATCTGTGTTACAGATGTGCATTTCGTGAGCACAGTGCCACTCAGTACCAGATAATCTCCAGATCTCAACCTAAACCACTAACAGTTGTTCCCACGGAGCCATTTCAGAGTCCTGAGACAGATACTGTACATCCCTGGGCCATTTCAAAGTGCACAGCAAGGCCACTGATATAGATCTAAAGTCACTGTAAATCAGTGCCTATTTCAATCATTCTCCTTTTTAAATATTACCTACTGGTTTATATATTATTTTTCCATTGTTCATAATTACAATTGTCATACAGAAGATGGCATCTTCCCTCTCCCTTTTTTTGCCTTTTTTTCCCCAGGGTTTCATTTCAGCTTTCAATTGTTCTATTAATTTATATTAAACCCCCACAAGATTCATACTCCAGTGAATGTGGCTGCAACTAGAGCAACTCTTAATCAAATCTACAAGCTCATCAGGTAGCCAGGCACTGAAGAAAATCGTAGGAGAGAACCACAGAACAGAACCACAGAACAGAACCACAGAATAGAACCACAGAACAGAACCACAGAATAGAACCACAGAATATCATGGGTTGGAAGGGATCCACAAGAGTCCAGTTCCTGGCTCTGTACAAGAAAACCCCAAAATACAGTAAGTTATGCCTCCCTCACATGAATTAAGACATTAAATTATGGCTCTAATTGAAGGTAGGCATTACAGGCCATCCCACAGGAGTTTTTCATGGCAACTTCTCTTCTTTGACCGCTTACCCAGTTTTATACACAGGCTGTGGGTGGCCCATCTCGAGAGTCTGCTGCCTTCACAACTTACCTGGAATGGGAGTTGATGTCCTCAAGGCAAAAGAACTGCAGTGCTGCTCTGGCATTGACAGCACTGCTCCAGAATGCCTCTGAGCTGTAAAATGGTTGAGAGGGGTAAGAGTGAACTTCTGTGATCACTCTACAGATTGCCAGGAAACATCATTTAGCAAGGCAACTAACTTCATTGTGCTGGGTTGAAAAGGCAGCCACTTTCCTACTAATAGTGCCACAGCAGCAACATGGGAACAGAGCTCCATCAGTTCTCCAATTAAACATCTCTGCAGGGATGTAGAAACACAGGCAAACCCGACCTGAACAGTTCTATCCTTAGTACATTAAAAGGATTGGGCCCACTTGGCACTTAATTCCATGAGAACATGATGCTTCACGGGTCAGCTGTGAGAGATGAATAGCCTGATCTTTGTTGCCAAACCGGCACATTACAGAGCTCATTCCAGAGACAACTCACTATTTAGATACATCAGATCTTCATGATACAGGAGATCTCTTTTGTGGTGATGTGCACTGTTAACCCAAACACAGCCACACTCTCACACATTAGAAGAAAACCTGGAAATATTCCAGATCATCTGGAATTACTTTCGTTAATGTGGGTTCCTTGAGGGACCAGGTAGTTCACATACATTCTGCCTGGTACTGCCAGCAAGTCTAGGCTCAAAGCTTGAAAGTTCATCTGAGGAATCAGCATCAAGTCTTTCAGCCACTGAAGGAATAGAGGGGCCTTTATGAATGATTCAAACACCCTGGCTCTTGTCTGTAAATACTGAACAGGGTTTGCCCTGTAAACCATACTTCAGGGCACAACTGAAATGCAATTAAGATGACTGAGCCATGCTTAGTACAATATACATGCAGCTGTCTTGCAATGAGGACAAATGGCTTTAAAAAATCAGCCAAAAGAAAGATCTAGAACAGGACTCTTTCCTAACATCATTTTTTCCACCTATAAATTCAAACCCACTCTTTAAAAAAAATTTCCATCACTTCTCACAATCCCAGTATTTTTTTTCCCCTAAAATACATTTCAAGATTCCCATAAATACAAAAGTGAACGTCACTGGGCAAGAGTATACCCACCATTCATCTACTTCCAACTTCCATGGATATATTATCTCAGTGCAGACATGTCCTGTCAGGCTACGAGCATTAGATAACTGGCAAGACAAATAACTATCTAACCACAAGTTAGACAGCATTAAAAGACATGCAGCCTAATGTTTTACCAGTCTTTTAGAGCTTCATAAAAATATAAAAACTTCAAAAAGTTCCTGCTTTCACTATTACTTCAACCAAACCCAGTAACTTCAGCATAATACTTCTGTTAAACGAAATGCTTCAAAATCCAAGATTCCTGTAAGTATTATGAAAGTATCTGAAAGTCTGGAAGACTGCAGCATCAAACATCACAAGATCCAAGCACTCGATTGCTAAAGGAACAGAATAACAAAAAGTGTTCCTTCGACCATCTCAGAATGGTTTCCTGGGATAGAGCCTGGAAGACTTGCAGACGACTGTATGGATGAATTTTGAGAACTTTAAGCTCAAGAAAAGTTTGACAGCTTGAGCTGGATTTAGGTTCTGGCTAATTAAGAAAACCTGCAAAATTGCAGATTTCCTTGTCACAATGTCTGCTCTGACAGCAAAGTCGCAAAAATCAAGTTTCACAGTTTGTTGAAACAACATGGGGACTCAGCCTGCAGCAGCAGATTGTGTCTAATTCTGCAGTGACCACGTGCACAACTCCTAACCTCTGTAAAATGTTCTGCTGAGAACTGCCCTATCACAGACATTTCAAATACATTGTAAATGTCAACCTTAGAAAGTGATTACAAATGAACTTTTAGAGGAAAAGATGGCTAACAATTTCTCCCTAATGCACACTCTTATTTAAATCCAAACTGGCCGGTATGTACTCACAAAGCCCAAACACTGAGGCTTTGCCTTTTGTGGTTGGCACAGAACCTGCCACACCATCTACAACGCTCAGAAACAAAGTGCTCATCTACCCTTGGGCGTGATCACCTACGATCCTGCTTCAGATTCTCATTTCTCTTATTTCTATTTGTATGGATACATTTACATATTAAACATCACAACTCTTGCAACAGTGGTGTTCTGAATGCCCAAAAGGAAATCAGCTCTTGAAAACCGATGTAAGAAAGGGTCTCTTTTGCAAAGGAACTGAACAAATGCCCCTTCATAGGAAGCACTGCTGTACAAAGCCATCTGCTATGAGGAAGCAGGATATAATGCCTAATTTCAAATTAGTATTATTTAGGCTTTTGGGGAAAGGGGAGAGAAGGTGGTCATTGATTTAGACCAAGTTAATTTCTGTTTTTCAACTGAGTATTAAAATAAATTTCAAAAGATGGCGTCCTTGTAAAGAATTTATTCTACAACCATCTTTTATTCACTGAAACTGGTATTCCAGAGGGAATCAGAGATTTTTAAAAAATACCACTAATGCTATTTTCCTTCAGCTTTACTTATTTCTTTTTTATTTTTCTAAGTCAAATGAGTCAGTAGATTGGTATTCCTAATTCATCCATCTTGCATTCTGATGAGTTAGTTACCATCACTGTTCTGCATTATGAAATTTCAGACTCTATGGAATACAAATTTCCTATCTATAGGTTTAATTTTTTTAAATTTCATCCTGTTTCCCTGATTTTTCTCTCAACAGGTGCTGCTGAAAATATAAAATATTAAGTCACAAAATAGTATTGCTTTTATGCACATTGTTGCAAGATTTTTTCTCCAATAAAAACTATACTGTCTTCCATAAAATTCTCAATGTATTAAGAACTGTGATGCAGAACAAAATTACACAGTGTGAAACAGGTACCAGCACAACAGTGAGATTATATTACATCAAAAAATTTTAATGGTCCCAAATATATACTCAACAACTAAGCATACACTCAGGGGGGCAAAAAAAAATTATGACACAAAAGTGACCACATCTAGAATTCCACTCAATCTTTAATCAAGAAGGGACAAACAAATCCCCCACCTCAAAAAAAAATTTCTGCAGTTTAAAGGGCAAAGGGAACAGATTTTTAAAAAAAAGAGGAAACTTTATATTCGGCCCTCCCACGCAGAGGTTTTTAAAACCTGTTGTAGCTTGAGTAAAATGTTCAGAATGTACGATTTCAAAGGCAGGTCTCTTTTATACAAAGAAACTGCTGGCATTCTTAACTAGTGAAGAATTATGGCAAAACCCGCCTCTTCTTCAGAGTCTCATACATGGTCCAAGAAAGCATATTCTGATTGTAGCAACTGACCAGCCAATCCAGAGTTCCACTAACAAAACTCCTGCCCTGTTGGCTTTTTTCTTTTTTTTTTTCCTTTTTTTTCTTTTTTTTTTGTCTTGTTTTGTTTTCCATTTCCTTCCCTGAGAAAAGGGCAACATGTGGTCCAAGCTGGAGAGCTCAAAGGCATAAGTCTTTCCCCTAAATGAAGTATTTCTCCTTCTTCTGCTCCTTTGAATTGGCACTTGATTGGCAGAAATCCATTTGTATAAGTTGATCTGTGTCATACACAGTAATTCACAAAAGATTGCTGCTTTGCTGTGGGTTTGTTTTGTTTTTGGAAAAAAATTCCTTCCCCAACTGGTAATGTTCTTCAGCAGTTGCCATTATGATGACTCAAGCTTTGCTTTCTTTGACAAAGGTAAAGTTTCCTCTTTATCTTCATCTTCATCATCCTCTTCATCATCATCAGGATAATCTACAAGCCCAACGAGGCCTCCCTACAAAGACAGACCCAATTATTATAATTAAGAAAATGTTTGTACATCAGTAATTCACAATTGCATTGTAACATGATGTTTGCAAAGAATATTTCCACAAGCACACTGGTTCAGGTTTTGAATAAAATTATGCAGAACAAAAAATAAATCCTTCAGTATGAATGAAAATGACATTATCTGAGAAATGTTTAAATGAATAAATTCAAAATGGGGTTTTACCTATCCTACTGGAAATATTTCCAGTTGAAATTTAAGTAAGGCCAAAAAAATCTACATGATTTTGCGAAGTGTCACTGCAGCTCCATGTGTAAAGACACAGCTTATTTTTACTGAGCACAGCTGATTGCATTGAGCAATCTGGAAGCACTTCAAAAACAAATGCAGAATACCCTTCAATTTGAATTTTTGAATTATGGTACTTTTAGAACACAATTTGTCTTCACAAAAGTTAAAGTGTATAGTGAGGAAGAATTTTTTTAATAACGTAACTGAATGATGTGTACAGGTTACAAAGTTTAAACAACCTGTCAGCTGAAAATGAAAATCTATCTAGAATCATTAAAAACTCTCCTGTATTGCAAACAGCCACAAATTTAAGATTAGGCAGCTCTGGACCTTTGAAGAAGCAGCATGAACTTCTGAAACTTCTACCTACATTGCAATTTCTGAAGCTTAATCAGCATTTGACTACAATGGCAGTTGTAGTCAAATACTTTACTCAAAGGTCCTATTCCTTATTCAGGTGCCTAATAATGGACATCCAAACCAGAACATTTCAGTCAACTGTATACCAAAATACAACTTGAAAAACAGTTACACATATTCTGTACAGTCACATGCACATAACACTGAGTATACTACACCTAAAGCAACAACATCAGGTAATTAATGAAAAACCCAATTTCAACACCGTTTCTAGTTTGTGACTGTGGCACATTTTACTCTGAAAGAAGGTAAGACACCTTCTGTCTGAATCCACAAGTGTTTTTCAGTGCACTGCAAGTTCCCCTTTGTAACCTGAACATTTTTCTTTTGTCACCACCACTTAAATTTGTGGAGTCAATACTGTATCCAGTATGTTCCATATATAAAGGCTTCATTTCAAACTCAAGGAATTTCACTGTCTGGAAGACAAAAACCTCTGATAGACTGAAGGGATTTCCAAGCCAATTCCATCCGTTTTAAAAAGCACTTGACTAACTCTTGGGTTATGCAAGGAGCTTCCTCCACAGAGGAATTTAGAGGAAGTGTCCTTAGGTTCTCCCATCAGCCAAACTCTTCTGATCCAGGTGTTTTCAAGGGAATGCAATCCAAATATAAACTCTTAAGCCATGGTGAGTAGAAAAAAACCCCCAAACCCTAAACTCCCATTTACTAGAAGTTAGGTGAACAAGCAGTATGGTAGCATTACAAAACAAGGATGAATAAGTGTTATTCCAAGACTATCTGACAACTGACATACAAACCTCACCTTTCAGAAATGGAAACACTTGGTATGAAAATAAATTCTCATTACCTGAACTGCACTGTACCAACATTACCTTATCTGCCCCTCTGTGTTGTAAAAACAGCAGTTACTCTACTTTCTTGACTTAGTTGAAACATTTTTATTCAAAAATCTGATAAAATCCTACAGTGTCCTAAAATGTATTTAAAAATGCTAGGTTTGAATATTCACTCTACGTTACAACACTCCTTTAAAGTGGCCTTCTTCTTCTACTTCAGAATGTTCCAAATCAAAACTGTAAGTTAGTTCAAAGGTAAAAATGCCACACTTGGGTATTAAAAATTTTTCTGGCTTACAGCAATCACCATCCAATGAAAATTATTTCTTCCATACAGGTCAGTTATAGAACTCAGAACAATACTAAAATGGTGATACTAGAAATCCTCAGTGGATATGGCAGGGCATTGTGGTATCTACCACAATTTAGCTGTGTTTTCAAAATACTTATTTTTGCCTGTCAAATATCCCTGTGCAATTCAACATAAGTACAGTGTTGTCTGTATTTCACCATAAATATCACTGCTAACAGCAACTAGTGACATGCTTCTTACTTGACCAGTCTGGGCACTAAAAGAGCTTCTATTTCTTTCATACACAGCAGATCTTGTTAAAAATGCCAAAGGCCAGACAAGAAATACACACAAACCAGACAGTCCATTACTGCTTAACTTGAAAGGACTTACATAAACTTCAGAGAGATGCAAAAGCAAATTCCTACTCTGCAACAATGAAGTCAACCTACAACCATTCAAACTTACCTTAGTTGTAATAGCTGCCATCTGAGATGTGCTTTTAGAAACTGATCCAGGTGAGCCAGGGGACCCTGGAGACCCAGGGGACCCAGGGGATCCAGGCAGATTACTTGCAGATGACTGGCTGGTAAGGTTAGATTTTGTACCACTGGAAAAAGAGAGCTTGAAACTGGGGCTCTGACGACCTGAAAGGTTAGTTTTCAGAAGAACTTCTTTTTCTTCACTCTCTTTCACTGGAAAGGGAGAAAAAAAGCAAAAGTAAAGCAGTATTATTGAATGAAACATTTAACTACGAACCACTTCACTGTTTGAGAAAAGGCTTAACACTTTATATATAATTCAGTTAAGTGAGTCTTTTTTCCATACTAATGTACTACCACCTACCAGCCATTGTTACTGGCCAGAAATGAACACTTTTGTTCTACCAATGGTATCACCTGAACATTTATGTAGAAAATTTTGAGTCATAAATATTATATATATTTAACACATAACATTGCATTATAACCTAAATAAAACAGAAAAACTTGACTATTAGCTAAAATTTTAATTCAAATGCTTTAAGAAATCTACAACACATTTTGTATCATTCTGCTCTTAAGGACTTTTAAAGACAAACTTTTTAAAGTGTGGTATACCAAACTGATGTTGCAATTTCAAAATAAATACATGCAAATCCTTCATTGCAGGAGGACTAAATAATACAAGTTATGGCATTCGTCTTCTCATCACTTACATTTTTTTCTTTCCATGAATTTACTGATAGGGTCCATAATATCTTCATCATTTTTAGGCTTGTCAGAAGGGGGCACCACTGCCTCTCCATCTTCCATATCATCCTCATCTGTATTAAACCACATTTCCTCCTCATCCTCCAGGGTTCTTGCATCCCTTCTGTACCTGTGGTTTCTCAAAATGGAGCGCATGCTGCAGAATAGAAAGTTTTAAAAGCTTAGATTCAGAAATCAACTTATATTAATAATAAAACTTCTACTTGACACTCAATGACAATGACAGATCCATACATTGCAGAACAAGAAAATCACCAGCAAATCATTCCCTATGTGAACCTTTGTGTTTTCAATGCAAATATCATAAAAAACTTCTCTGTATAAAGAATCAAATTAAGTACAACTCTGCTAATAGCACATTCAGACTACTCAAGCAGTACAAAATTCTGCAGCATATAAACAGCACTATTAAAAGAAATTTTAATAAATCTCACTGAAGTGTTGCATTCAGGCTTGGTTTACCAGTTTGCACTGGTAAATAAAAAGCTGTAAAACAAAGAGTTTAGAAATATAGACTTATTCTATGAAAATACTTCGTAACCTGTTAGTATTCAGGGTCCAACAAGTTAAAAAAAAGTAATAAAAATCTAACTTAAATATGGCTCCTGTTTTAAGCAGACATATTTAAGAGAAAGCTCACTCTCTGCCTCATCCACTTGTTACAACTTCTGGTCATTTATCAGTATTTTCCATTTTTCAGAGCCTTGGATATGAACTGCTACCTCTCTCTCCCCATTTGATCTATTATCAATGTTGGTTTATCTCAGGTCCACCTTCATTTTCTCTTTTACACAGAAGCAGTATTGTGGTCTTGGAGCAGAGGGACCGGGATGTGGCCCTTGAAGAATGGGGAGGAGAAGTGGAAGAGACATTGAAAACATTTTCATTGCTAGATGTTGATTTTAACAGTCAGTTTCCAACAGCAGCATGAAACTCTTGATGAAGCACTTCAGGATGTGCTGGATGAACTTTTGTGTTTTTCATGAAGTGTCTGTTACTGGGATCAAAATGTTAATAATACAACCTAGACGTTTGCATTACTAAGTGCAGGAAAAAGCCAGAAGGGAAAAATTAGAACATTATAAGCTATTGAGTAAAAATGCTAAATATGCTTAAAATAATAAATCTAGTTATAAGTCAGTTGCTTGTCAGCATTGTCATACATCTATACATACTGCATCC
The DNA here is from genome assembly GCA_008694505.1 of Cyanoderma ruficeps. Classification (NCBI taxonomy): domain Eukaryota; kingdom Metazoa; phylum Chordata; class Aves; order Passeriformes; family Timaliidae; genus Cyanoderma; species Cyanoderma ruficeps. The sequence goes on from VZDJ01007753.1 coordinate 36,214,956, forward strand.
TTTTACATTTTATTTAAACACAAGTTCTGCTAACAGCACAAAACTATGATTTAAGTGGAACTCCAGTGAATACTTTTGTGGCCTGTGTCAACAACAAGCTGGGCTCTTTCCTTACGGAATAATTCTTTGCGAAAATATGTAAATAGATTCTTGTTATTTGTGCATTTTATTATTTCCTGGTATTGACTTTAAAAGTTACATGCACTGTGACAGGACTCGGGCAGCCACTGTGTAAGATGTATGAAGAAGGTTGAGCTACAGACCTCCTGAAGCTCTATTTTCTGTTTGATAAACTCATACACCACAGCCACTTAGCTCAACTTGAGCCAAGGACAAAACTACAGCTTTACTTGCTACACTGGATGGAAATCAGTGAAGAAATCAGCTGGGTGTTCTTTCCCACAGATGCAGTAATGTAAGTAAGAATCACAGCCTTGGATTTCACAGCTGTTTAAGTGATAAGCTTAGCTGACATAAGCCAAAATAGTAACATCTCACTTTTAACACCACAGTACTCAAAACTGCAGATCCTGCACATGCTCTTGAAAGTGCTTCAATGTTTTAAAATAAATCTACACTTATAATCTCATTTTAATTGTACAACTCTCAAATTTAAGTATTAAGAAATCTTGTGAAAGGAAATAAAAGTCTGAAATCTCAAGATATGCCAGTAGGACTAATCAGAATTAATTTTAATGTGTTTTCAAACTAATTCAAGACAGCAAAATAAGAACAGATCTTGCTAACAATTCTTAAGTCACCTGTTCGCACAAGCAGTCATTTTGTTTTAATGAAACTAGACTTAAAACAAAAATAAATGGAACAAAAAGGCCTAAACTTCCTCTTTTTATACTCAACTCTCAACTTTTTAACCCTGGCCAACTGTGTACTAATGGAGGGAATTTTTGCTCTGGCAAATAAATGGAAGGAGCAATTCAAACTTTGCACCAGATTGCTTTTTACTCCATCGGCAAATCTAACAAGCACAAAAAAGCATTCTCTGAAAACGTCTTTCTATGTTCTATTCATCAGGCATTTTGATAAAGCCTATCTAAATATCTACTCCCACAACTAAAACAAAAGGAAATCTGATGTGTAAATTTTTGAAGGAAAAATCCACAGAATGATAATTCACAAGTGAACAGTCTTTCAAATCAGTTATTTAAACAAATCAACTTAGCAGAGATACCTGGTAGGCTTCCAGCCTCATTAAAGTGCTGCACATAAGTTTAAGATATGATAAATTAGCATTTTGACTGGGGGTCCAGCAACTAACATTTTCTGAAAATTAATCAAAAGTCTGTAGCAACGTATTTGAAAATCACTCTTTTAATCAAGTAAATTCAGCGAGGCTTGAGAAGCAAGCAGGAGTTAAAATAATCTATATTCCGAGTACAAGAGAACAACCCACCAATAGTCTGATAAAGGAATTAAAGCATCAATATGCTCTTAAGAGCATTTATTGTATTTTACCTGTCAAGTTTTGGATTATCTTGTCTTTCCCTTTGTTGTTCAAATCGCAGTTTCAGTCCTTTGAACGTCTGCACATAATCTACATCTTCCAGTGCCTTCCAGTAATTTTCAATTACGTGTGCTGTCAACGATTTTATATCTTCCTATGGGAAGAAACAAACATAAAGTGACTTATTTTCATTCAGATTAGTTTATTTAATACAATATAAGAAGCAACTAAAATGAGAATGCCATAGCAAGCACTGTATTAACTTATGCAAAAATGAGTATCATACATATAAGTGTAATTAAAAATCTAGAGCCTCAAATATTTGATTAGCAAAACAGCATCAATTTTCTAGCAGTATCTCCTTCAAAACACTACACAACCTAATGCCCGATAAAAACTATACCAAACCCAATCCTAAAATGTCTATGCACTGTAACTGAGAGATATTATTATACTGATAGCACAGTGTGCAGTCCTTCAGGAACAGGCTGCTCCAGCAAGGGTTCCCTGTGGGGTCAGAAGTCCTGTCAGTGAACCTGCTCCAATGTGGGCTCCTCTTTCCACAGGGCCACAGGTCCTGCCAGGAGCCTGTTCCAGCACAGGCTTCTCAAGGGGTCAGGGACTCTTCCTTCAGGCATCCACCTGCTCTGGCCTGGGGTCCTCCACAGGCCGCAGATGAATTTCTGCTCCACCACGGACCTCCAGTGGGCTACAGGGGGACAGCTGCCTCACCATGGACATCACCACAGCCTGCAGGGGAATCTCTGCTCCAACCTGAGCCAGTGGCACATTCATCTTGGAGCCAGCTGGCATTGGATGTATTCAACACAAGGAAAGCTTCCAGCAGCTTCTACAGAAGCCACGTCTTTAGCCACTGCAAATCCAACACACCACTGTACAAGTCATGACCATCTATACAGATGAACTTTTTTCATAGCTTCAGAACTAGTTTTCAATCAACTCTTCATGATGACCAGGTCATCTTATTCTTGATCTACACAATTACCTTGAGTACCAACTCAAAGAAGAAAGAGGTGAACACTAGTAGATTTCAAGAAGTGACAATGCATGGTGACTTACTCCTCCACAACTGTCTGCACCCTAGCTTGGCCCCATTGACCACATTTACAGTCTGTACAGCGTCTTGTCAGAATCTGGATGCAAACAAGAGCAAGGAAATAGTACTGTGCAGACAGCCAAACTGGCCTGAATATTTAAGAGATTCCCCATGGAAGGAACTTACTAGCACTCCATTAAAATAATCAAAAGAGATTGGTATATCTTCTGCATAATTCCATATTCCATTGAATTGACATTACAGAGCACAGCTAAATTTGATGGGTTTGCAGCAGTAGTTTCTAATTACATTGCTGTCACAACAAGCCCATCCAATCTGCATGATGAAATTTGATTCGTGCTGCCTTTGCAAATCTGGGTACTTACTGTACTGTGAGTAAAGTAACAAATGAATTTAATCTTCAAGTAATGGTACTGCTTGAATGTAGGAAAGAACATGTACAAATATGTAAGAACGATATGAAATAAGGGTCATATAAATACAATATCATATGTTCCCGTTATGATAGCATAATTTAGGGCAAAAGCAAAAAGAAAAGTAATCTTGAATTACAAGACTAAACAATACAGTAATTATCTTCAGCATATAATAGCACTCACCACTCTGATAAATTCAAACATCTCTATTATGGCAGAGTTCATCAAATTATAACGGGAACCATTATTTAGAAATGCTTTGACCACGGGTTCAAACAAAAAACTTTTCATTATGTAACGGTTGTAGAATTCATCCTTTAGCCCAATTATCTTTCTCTTGAAACGAAGGGCACCTGGAACACATATGTTGTCAAAAGAGTTTTAAAATTTAAAAGCAAAATTGCAGGAATTACTCAGCATTAGTTAGGGCAATTTACAGACTCCGTTCATATACAGCAATACATTCAGTCGTTTCCTGCTTCTCAATAGTCTTGACTGTTCTGCTGAAGATCACTTAGCTGTACTATCATAGAGAAATAGTCCATCATAACGGTACAAATGAAAGCACCTCTGTTCACCAAAGAATTCATATAGTATTGTTTAACTGTAATATCACTAATATAAAAATCTATTTTTGATTTTTTAAAATTACTTATGGTAAAGGTAAAACATTTTTTCAGTAAAAGTACTCAGAAATTTGCTTATTATCCCTATTATTCAAGTGTTTGATTATATTAGTTCTCTCTGATTAGAATATAAATGATCTCATTTTAAAATTGGTAAATGACATTTTATTCACACACATGGTAAGGCAAAGGCTTGATTTACAACCAGTTTAAAGCTCTTTCTGAAGCTCCAATGTGTACACAAGTAAGAGAATGTACATAAAGAGGAAGTACAGTATCACATGGCAGCACATTTTGCTTAGCAACCATGTGTACAGGTTATTTGGTTACAAAATGTAAAAGGTCCTTATTGTATGGTACTGCTCAGACAACTTAAGACTTTGTTTTTTTAACTCTATGTGCACAACAGAATTACAGAGAGAATTTCTTACTTGCCTCCAGAATTAAGTCTGCTTTGACACTACTGAGCTGAGCATGGTCAAGAAACTACCACAGTCTGAAGAGCAGCACACTGAACTTCTGAGCAGTTTAATGCAGTCAGGTACACATAGCTCTAATTAAGTACCTCTGATAATTTCTACTAAAAAAAAAATCAAAACTTACAATATTCTCTTAGTATATTCAACACTAACATACCATTTCTTCAATTCCCATCTCTGAGATGCAAAATTCTTCTTTTTTTAGGATAAAAAGCTATCTATATATGCAAAATTATTTACTAATAGTAGCTGACACATTTATAATCTAGCATGAGAAACATACACTATAACAGCAGAATTTCTGTTTTCAGTCAAAAATTGTCATGATGTATGAGCAGTTTTTTTCCAGCAGAGTGAAGACATGTATCAGTTCACACTCACAAAGTTCTAGTTCATGCCTTAGCTTTCAAACTTACACAGTGCCAGGAAAGCGTGCTTTGAGGCCATGAGAACAAGTACCCTTCGCAGGATATCTTTGTTAATGATATAGTTTTTTATGTGATAGGTATGATGTTCTACACAGAAAGTCAGCAATTCCAGTATTAATGCCAAGAGCTGGGCTGTCTGAAAATCATCTGTAATAAAACAAAACCAAAATAATTAAACATATCTGGAATACTGCCTTCAGAAGCAAACTTCAAATATCCAACTACACTCCAGTAAACATTTCCAAGTTTTTTTATTTTCCCACAGACATTTTGCAGGATATATTTAGTCTTTAAAACAGAAACTGAACAAATTTGTTATGGATTGAGTATTTTCTATGAATACAGATACGGCAGGAAACTCTCTAAAAATATGGAACCAATTACATTTTTCCTAAATTGGTGTTTGAAGGTTCAGAGAACAGAATTTACCCCTAACACAAGTAGTAAGGCTTATTTAAACAAATCACATTATGATGTCCACACATCTAGATCATAAACTATCACCTCATATGAAGTATCTTGACTAAGTTTGCACCATAAATGTGACCTATAACCTTTTAACCAAAGTACTATGTAAGAAGTATCTTGGGGTCTTTTAACACTTGTAGTAAGAACTGCCACTAGTAGCCAGCATGAACAATTCATCACTGATCTCTGCTTTCTTAGTCTGATGTAGAAACAATACTCTTAAATTCAGCACACCTTCCCAGGGAAACAAACATTTCCCAGGGGAAATGTTTCAACATTTCTTGTAATCCCTGACCTTAAGAAACCATTTAGACACGTTTAGAAGTCTATGTCAGTGAACTGCCCCAGGAGCTCCTAAAAATTATACAAGTATTATTTTTTGCTAAAGCCAAATTTGCAGCAAATGTTGCTCACTTCTTAAATCAGGCCTCTCTGCAGAATTTTGTGCTTATGCATTATTCAAATAACTAAATATTGACTCAGCATTTTACTTTGAACTATGTTTCATAATCTCAGACTCAATTTTTTTAGATGGAAAATGTCCTTTGACAATTATTCTGAACATTGACATTCAACAGCCTTGATGTGCCCAAAATCCAGAGTGTCATTACCTTTGCTAGGCTTGTCCTCTGTGGTATTGGCCAATAAAGGGGCTGTCAGAACATGCATACAATGCTTGTAGAAGAAACCCAAGAACTCTGTCTTTTCTGTTTTCTAAGGATTGAAAGAAAAATATATGTAACACATATCATCAAATACCCTAAAAAACCAAACATAATTCCATTTGAGGGTATTTACTTACATTGGCAGTGGCAAGCATATTTTCTGGATCAACTAAAGTACGAAGCAAACCCATGAGTAGCACTGCTCCTCCAAGCTCTGGATCTGTGTCACAAATCATGTGTTCTATAATGAGGTTAATGAGTAATATATCCTAAGAGAGGGGGAGAAAAAAAATTAATTCAAATGCTATTCCTTTGTGCCAAATCCGAAATTATACAATGCAACATGTATCTGTGAACAGGTGAACTCATCTCACCTAACAGAACTCCTTAAAACACAGCAGTTCAGTGTCCTGTCACCAAATTCAAATTACTTCTTCGAAACTAGGGCTCATGTCATTCACAGAATGGTAAATATACACCAGTAACTTCCAACCCCAGTGATTTCAAAACCAATACACCCATTTCTGAGGACTCTCTACTTACATCATCATTCTGCTGCGCCTCCTGCATGACAAATTCTCGTACCATGGATGGGTTGTATTCAACCAAATATGAGAATATATCAGTGGCTGCACTTCGTACTTGTGCATCATCCATACCCTGGAAAAGTGAAATAGAATCATTTTGTTTTCTTGAAAGTGTTAAATGGACCATAAAACATACAGCTTTAACTCCTTCTCAGAAATCACACCTAACTATTGCTAAAACCCTATTCTAAAACTAAGCCAGCTCTCACTTCTCTAAATTTGACAACAGTTGGACAAAATAAGTTTTATGGTTTCCCTACCCTTTGATTGATTTTCCTATTTTCTTACTTATTTTAGATACCAAAAAGCAAGTAAAGCTAGGAAAGAAAATAGGAGAACAAAAACTGAAGAATGCCATGGCACTTAACGATGTCATACTGTAAAAGCCTCTAAAGTTTTACAAAAATATTTTCAACATTCTGAATCTCAAGCTAGGACAAGCCAAATGAAGCAAACAAAAAGAAAACCACTTGCTGAAGTTTGTGCTTAAGTTACTTTTTAAAAAAAGCTTCTCTGAAGATAAACAAAATTGTTATCACAAACAGAATTGAAATGACTTACCAATATGACTTCTAGTGCAGGCAGTATGCCCATATTTGACAAAGTTTTGAAAAATGCATCTCTGTTTTGAGGTTGCAGTGTTTGTGAGAATGCACAAAACTCTTTCAGAAAATTTACCTGAAAACCAGGAATATATTAGTTTAGTAATTAAAAAAAAAAAAGGATTCACGTGTCACTTTGTGGAAACTGTCACATATTTTACAGATTTCTTACCAATTCCTGTCTTTTCTCCTCATCTGTGGCTTCATCTGTTAGTTGTGCAAACAAGTCTGTCAGAAATTTTTCGTCTTCCTACAAAAGCAAAACAATACCATTTGTTTATCTGACAATATCAAAAGGCATCCAAGTATAATATAAAGTTCTTCTACACCACGCTTCCTGGAATGAAGAACATATGTTTGCATACTGTAGTTAATCACACCAGTATCAATTTCCTAATTCAATATTCATGCAAATCAATATGCATCTTGGTTTTGAGCTTTAATCACGTTCACCATCACTCCACCCCCCAACAATTCACTCTCAATTACAACATTTATTGCATTGCCTTCTAGTTGCCCTTTTTCTACTTTCTACTACAACTCTCATTGTTTTGTCTCTGACTTCTTCAACTTCCTTCCCCCTGGTCTCATGCCAGTCCCCCTAAATCACACCACCCTTGGTCAGCTGTTTACATACATTTATAAACATCTCCCACACAGCCCTACACACAGCACGGATACATGTGTATCTTGGGAATGGTACTGGATCTCTGAAGCAGAACAAAAGCAATGAAGGGAAAGCTGCCTAACAGCAGGAATGAGGTGAGATTCCCTCCCCCTCGACGCTGTGAAAAGGGTGAATTCTAGAGACCAAATCAAAACAAGTGTTCCTATTACATACAGAATTTATTGGACATTCTGGCTGACAGTAATAAAAACCCATTCCATTATTTTCACATGACTGTACCTAGCAAAACCACAACAGCTGCAAACGCATTACAAATGTGTATCCAGATTGAAAGAAGCAGCAATATTTAGCTTTCCATAACCTTTACAGTCCTAACAACGAAATTAAGACAGAAATAAACTTTCTTCCATCCTTTTCCCAATATTATGCAGTAGTAAGTAGTAAATAAGGAACCTTTCTCACTTGCCTGAGAAAGGTTCCTGTACATCAGATACTAATACATTTTTTCAGAAAGTTGCTACTTGTTTCTTGTGAAGTCAGTAACATATGGATTTGCAACATCCCTCCATCCCAAAACCACAGTGCCAGGAATCCAGGCTGCTTTGTTTATGTTTGCATGAAGAAAAACTATGAAAGTACTGCAGATACACACATACACAAACTATCTCATGTTGTGAATTACCTCAGTACCTCGTCCAGGCTCACCACGCAGCCTTGCTGAGGAAGTGAGTACCTCAGTTCTGACAGCACACCATGCTAAGGCTGCTACAAGACTGCCACAACACAATCAGCATCTCTACATGGCACTGCACAGCTCAGATAAACCCAAAACAGGTTGGCAAGAGCTACTATACCTCACTGCACTCTAAGGTAAATCTTATATTTAGAATATGCCATGTTTTCTCTTGTCTGATGCTGAGCTCTGCTCCTAACCTGACCCAATAAAGAATGAAGAAGAGTGATTTCTGGACACAAGTTCAGGGGCTGTTTGTGTGACTGCTTCAAAGCCAAAACAAAAGGAGATAGGAAAGGGCTCATTTGAAGCATACCAAAATTCACTCTGGAGGATCAAGCACAGATGTAAATTTGCACTTCCAGATATCAACAGTGAAATATGTTCAAAACAACTATTAAGGTATTTGATTTCAAGAAACATACCTTAAGCTTTGATGGGAGAATGCATGGATGTTTTGACTACTTGCTATCCAACTGTTACATGACTTTGTAAGTTTTCTATTCTAATATTTAACTCATCAGACATCACAAGTAACATAAGTAACCCACAGCAGACACACTGACATATTTAGTCACTGAAATAAAATAAAAAAACCACAAAAAACCCAAACCCCCATCAAACCCAATTCTTTTGAATATGCAGGATCTTTTCCATTATTAGCAGTGTGTTTAAGAGAAGGCCACACAGTTTGCTTTCATTTCTCTTTTTGCTACTTTGATCAAGATGTAGGACTAATCTTATCTATGAGAACTATTGAGAAAATGAATTCTTATCCCCAGTTGAAAAGCATAACTCCTATTTCCACTCTCACTGTGAAAGCAACTTTTCATCTCTTCCATGATTTCTGAGAGTAAGAGCAAGTCAATATTACAGAACTATCTCAGAGTGACCACTGTGAAAAATAACGAACACTTCAGCAGCAGATAATCATGGCTCTTACACATGTAAGAGCAATAAGCAGTGTACCTCTGTACCAGAAAAAAAAAAAAAAAAAAGAGCATCCAATATTACCCAAAGCATCAAACAGGGGGTTTTATGTTGTGGAAGGAGGAGAGACCCTGGTTGGTGATATGTGGGTCTCACTTATGACCCCCTTCCCTGTCCCAGAGTCAGAATCAGCTGGGGAAGCTGCCCATCTGGCACCCCGTGGCAGAGCAGCACAGACAGGAGCTGGCTGGGCAGGAAGGCGTGGGCCAGACCCTAGCTCAGCTCTCTGAGCAGATCCTGCCACAGCCCTGATCTGTCCAAGATGTGGTTGGACATCTGCAGCAGAGGGCAACCCACTCACCCTGGTACTGGGCTTGCAGACATAGGGACTTGTAGAGGGAACTGAAAACTGGTAAGCGATGAAGACTTCAGTGCTGGCATTTCATGTTTCAGGGAGAATTCGCAGACATTTCAGTACGTGACTGTTTTTCAGCAAATGTATTTTTCAGTCCAAATGTAGACTACAATACAGTATTTTACAATTCTGCATTAAATATAATACTGAAACATTCTCCATGTCATGTCCTCCCCCAAACCCTATTAAATACCTCGCACTTTTAAATTAACAAGATTACCTGAAATCTCTAGGCCCCAGAACAACCATAACCTATTTAAACTAAGACAAATTAAGATGGATCTGAGTGATTGAAACATCCCACCCTTGCATGGATAATATGCAGTAAATGGCACTTTTCCCAAGAAAATAAAAACAACTTATTACTAACTTCACACTTAGGGCTTAGCCCTGAAAAGCATTTAGTCTTTATGTCATTCCAGATGCTTAATGAAAGGCGGACAGGTTGCTGTTCACGAGAAAAGACCCAATCCTCACACATATATAAAAAATTTGTCATTGCAAAGAACATTCTAAATACAAGATCCTCTCTCTCAAGCTGTAAAATTACTGACAAAGGCAATATATCTAAAGAAACATTCCTGAACAATACTGCCAAGATCCATGGAAATGCAGTCTGAGAGCAGAGTTCACATATTTTAGAAGTTAGAAAGCACCAACACAGAATGCTAGAATTACACTAATTTAAATGTTTTCTTTTTTTTTTCAACTTGCAAAAATCCCTCAAAGTATGTCAGTGAACACAGAGAAATGCAAAATTCTCTGCAGTATGTAGTCTTTTGATGCAGACAAGTATGAAAACACATTTAGCTGTACCTTGGAAGCTGTGAAGGTCACAACTGTTTTCCAAGAAAACAATAGTTTATGATGTAGTTGTGGATTGTAGATACTCTCCCCAGGCACAGAAATTATTACAAGTGCAATACTTAAACTACATGTATACCAGACACTAAGTATACTCATTTATGCTTTGCAAGATCTGAGTAGATGCTTCTAGATTTAATACATTTCAAAGCCATGAGGATAAAAACAGGCCAGGCCAACTATCCACTCAATCATTTATGACTTTAAAAACAAGAAAACACAGAGAAGCTAGGGTCACAAAAAAGGATACTATTTACATTTGTGATTCCAAAGTAGCCCCCCTCCTCTCAAAAGCCACTTAAAAAAGGATTCCTCAAAACCAGGCCTCTCTTAAATGTAATTAACACTCAGTTATCAGGTATTTTTGTGTCTGTGACTACAGATCAATACTTATCTCAAAAAAAAAAAAAAATCCAAGAAACTCAATACCACCTAAACTGGAAAGACAGCACACATTCCATCCTATATTCCACCTCCATATTCATTTTGGGCAGAAACAATATTTTAGTCCATAAAGTGAAATTTTCCTAAAATATTACTAGCAAACAGATAATTACCACTTCAAACACACATTCCTTCCTGCTACCACACAAAAGTTTTCTTAGTTTAAAATCTCCTTTATATCAGACCACCTTTCCACACATGCCTTCATCATGCACTACTTTCACTTGAATCAACACGCTGGAAAAGTAGTGAGATCCACCAAATCACTTTTGTAGTTTCTGAACACATGGAAAATAATTTTTTATAAAGAAGAAGTTAATCCCAAAAATCAGGAGCATGCACCACTTGCAAATGTCTTTCACCCCCAAAAGTGGTATCCTTTTACACTTTATTGCAAGGTGAATTTTGCTGGAAGTAAATCTCCAGTTATTCCAGAGCCAACTACTATCAGAAAGCAGACTGGACATGGACAAAACTACCAGTATGCACGAACACAAATCTTCCTTTGAAACAACCACAGATGTTTGCATCCACAGGGCTCTGCTAAGAATAAGCAGCTATCTATAAAAATTAAAAGCTGTCTATCATTACACATAAATACAGTAAAATATACAGATGTACCTAAATACCTGCAATTTTAGCTCTTGGAAAGGGATATAGGGACTATTAGTAATGTGACTTCTGTATTCAAAAATTCTGGTTTATGAGTACAACAATACCATCTGATCACAGCTTTACCAAGCACAAAATCTATTTTAACAGATGTCCAACTTTCCCTTTCTACTTTCCTGAAAATTAACAACCTTGAAGTCTAAATGCAGATACCCAAAAGTAATCCTAACAATATCTTTTCAGGAAGATAAAGACATTGCATGATCTTGCTGGCAAAAAGGACACACCAATGAGAAAAGGGGGAGAGAACAAGAGGAAATAGTGTTTGCTCACTCCATGGCGCAGTTTTGCAAGTTTGGTTTTTTTTTAAATGAACTAGTTTATAATACAAAGGGAAAGAACTGGTGGCCTCCAGTGTGCACATTAGTATATATATTTTTAAATTGCAAAGGAGTGTCATCTAAAGCCAGAAACACCATTGAGCTGTCCCACCCCCACTCTCAATCCTTGGCCAACTCCATGTCTCAGCAAGGTTTCTTGGTGGCGATGACATCTCGAGACTAGAACAGGCTGGACCCCAAGCAGTAACAGCATAATAGAAGGGGCTGAAATTGCAAAAAAATGTTATATACCTCTTTCATATCTTACACACTGTGAATGACAAAATCTGTAATTGAGGAGATTTTCACAGCAGTTAACTCTGCAGGCTGGGAATACTGTTCCCATGCAACAACAGTATCTAGTTTAGTGAGACACTGACATGCTCACTTAAAATTACATATGTTATAAAATTACACCACAAACAAACTAAACTCCAGTTCTCACAAAAGCCCATCAATATAAGCACATTTTTATAAAGCTTATGAGAAAGCCAACCTTCACGAAGAAGGAGAGAAGAATATGGTTCATAACCTTAATGCCAAAGGTTTCCTATTTTCTATTTTTGGTTTTAGCACAAAAGGGAACAGTTATTTTACCTACCAAAGAAAGCAAAATGATCAAAACAAGTATCTTCCATGACTACAGAATTTATTCCTTTTAAAACATGCAAAGTCTCTCTAATAAAGCCAGAACTCTGAAGCATCAGCATATTCTCATCTACAATATTAATTATAAATGAAAAACTGACTTTAAATGTCAGTAACCTTTAAGGACTGTAAATGGCCTATCTTGACAATACATGCATTAAATAAAACAACAGTGGTAGTCTTAAGTAAAGTCACTCAGCTTGTCAAGAAGCATAAGACACAATCTGTACAGCCTTCTAGTACAAACTTCTAGTCACTTCTCTGAAACTACAGTCTGGCTGAGCTAATTGAGAGGAGAGTACTGGGAGGTGCCACTTTGGTTAACACACAGTCTGACATGGAAAGGCCTCATTACAGCTCACTTTTTTTCCACGATGGAGGCAAGAGCTTTTCTTTTCCTTTCCTTCACAGCCAGAGAGAGAGAGAAAAGAACAGAACGCCCAACTCAGCTGTACACACAAGAGTTGCAGGATGTCATGGGATATCAGCTACTCAGGGAGTTTACTTCTATTCTGCCAAGTGAAACTTCCCAAAAAGACATCTTTTGTCACATCCTCCATAGTCCAAGAGAGACAACCTACAGTCAAGAGCAGAGGCATTAACAGCCTTTATCATGCATCTACTAAGAACTAGAGACTCATCCATGGCTTCCAATAAACTACCATGAGGCACCCCAGAGTCTTTTCAATTAATAATAACTTCTAAAAGAAACCACTTCTTAAGCACACATGTAAGGTTAGTGAGTACCAAGATCTCAGAAGATCTAAAATACTGAATGCCAGGAACTACAGAGAACTATACATCCTTCATAAAGTAACAACCCCCCCCACACACAAAGTATTGTAATACCAGCTACAGGAATGCATGTTAAACCACACAAAAATGTAAGAAAACCCTCAGGAATTAGTTATACAAGCGAAATCAACAAAATCTCTTTTAATTCAGTTCATGGACCATTATTTATTCTGTGTAAAGAAATGGGAAGGAATGGTATCATATATTTTATAGACAGACTGTAGGAATTGGGGGTGACATGAAACTGGAGTGTAGAAATTACAGGAAAGTGCAACCTGGCCTGTTGCTCTATGAATAAAGGAATAAATAAATGCCAGGTAAGTTGGCTGAAACCTTGGGTTAGGGCTACATTGCAAGAACTTGAAAAACCAATCAATTAATCAAGCCTTTTAAACTCCTAGAAATGCAATGGAAACATAATTTGTGAGTCTTTTTTAATTCCTGCAAAACCAAAAACTGATCAACAATGTCAAATTATTTCTGACAGATTCTTACTTATAAACTCAGGGAGTTCTCCCTCCTTTCTAGAGAGCTGTATTGTGAAAGTACTAGGAAATACAATATAGCACAGGGTGTGTTATCTTTCTTGTGTGCTCTCATTCTGGGCTCCTCAAAGCTGTGGAAAGCAGTTCAACAATTCCAAATGCTAATCAAACTTTGAAATATAATGTTAATTCTTCTGGCTCAAAAACATACATTAAGTATACTTTATTCTCAACCGTAGAGAACAGCAGTGAAGATAACATTCAAAAATCTGCTGTCACACAACAAATCAAAATCAGATCTGAGCCTTTATTTCAACTGTAAACTGCAACAAACAAGTCTGGCAACAACACAAAGCTTTGATATTCTAACTTAAACCTGCCCTACATCTATTAACCTAACACAAGTTGCAAGGGACAGAAGAAAGGAAACTCATCAGTCTCTGGTCCTCAATAGTTATCTCAGAACATCTGGCAAACACACCCTTAATAATTTTGCAGGATCAGACCCTCTTTTTCCCTGCCCAGTTTCTTTTTCCAAGCTCGAGATCCCTCTCAGAATCAGCCACTGTCACCAAGACTCCTAAAAAATTCTTCCCCTCCTCCTCCTCAAGTCAAAATGTATAATCTTCAGAAATGTGCTTTTAGCAACCCTTTCAAAGAGGTCATGACATTTTTGAGACAAGTCATACTGGATGCTCCAGGTGAGACCCCCTCAACTGAATCTTTTTCAACATTGTCTCTAAGTCAGACTCGTAAACGTCTTCAAATTGGCAACTCCAAAATGATAAAGGCTTTCTGACTGTTTCAGAAAAGCAACTGTGACTTTGTTAAACAAGGACACACACACAGACATCAACAGTTGGGTTCACCTGGGCATAAGCTGGGGCCTAGCACTACTGGAGATGCCCGAGGTGTTTCACCTGACAGATTAAGGCTCCAAGAGAGTGGGTTAAGTAATACCAGTATTCTGATAATCCAGTGTGATGGAGGAAAAGTTGAGGCACCTAGTTTTGACAATTATTTGCTCTAGGAGCTTGCCAAAGTAATTTTCACTCTCCTTTTGCTATATATTTTCTATTAAATTTATACAGGGTACATCCTGAGAGTCAAACTGAAGATAAATATGATTAAAGTAGACAGTAACATCTAAAACTTGGTCCATTTCTCCAGATAAGGCAGCCCCTACAAATGCAGTGACTATTCATTTATTAAACTCTGGGAGAAATAAGATAATGATAATTAACTCCAACAAACCAAAATACATGTGCTGTAACACTTTGCTGAGTTAGTTGAAAGCTCCCCGTACAAAGATGTGCCACCAACTTCTAACACCATTCAGAAAGTTCATGGGTTGGTGCAGAACACCTAAAACATTGCTCAGCTATGTAAAGCACCAAATAATCTCTTTACATTTGCAGTAAAATGTATTTCATGAAAAACTGGTAATTGCAAGCACCATTATTTAAGGATTTATTATGATAAACTAAGAAAACACTCAAGCATCTAAAGTGGTCTTATGTTCTTAATCCATACTTTCCAAACAGCTAATTTAATTTACTTCAAAATTAGCAACAGCTACATCATGGTAGGAGATTATATTGTGAAATTTAGGCAAAGTGATTTTTTTTCATGGTAACATGACAAAAGATATCCCTAAGTCTAGAGACTACAAAGTCCCAAAATACAAAACCAACAACCCTCCAAACTCCTATTAAAATCAAAGATTCAAAGTGCAAACAGAACTATTCATTCCAAAGAACCTCATTCAATACCCTACACGTTTGCTCCATTTAAACCAGTTACAGAGAATCTAGTCCAAATCCAGAAATTAAAGATCATGTATTTGACAACTCAGTACTCAAATCCATGCTTTTTCTGTCACACTCCACAAACACTTATAGAATCACAGAAATGAAGGTTCCATCGAAGAACCTCAATCTTTCCAGGAATAATCACTTGACTTTCTTTGCCCAAGCACAAGTAAGAGACTACGAATATTTGAAACTTACCTGTAACATGCCCACTATTTCCACCTTATTAAAAAAGATGAAAGAATGAAGTGTGGATAGCATATTTTCCTCAAAAACTGAGGGAGTGGGTAGGACCATATCTTGAATATACTGTACTCTGTATGTCTGATGTATTTTTTGCTTCAGCTCTGGATCAGATATAGGTATCACTTCTTTAAATTTTGCTGTTTTAGTCAGAAATTCCCTGTGTTTCCGTGACTGTGATAAAGACGGATCATATTCTAGGCATCCAATTACATCCATTATACATTCCTCGGAAAACATGACTTCAAAAAGTGCAGTTCTGTTCAAAAGGAAAATTCCCTTAATAATTTCATATAAGTGGTGTAGTCCTTCAATGTTCTCCAAGTCTTCGCACACGTGAAAAATTTCTAAGAGCTTCTTAATGTAACCCTCATTTTCCAGTGCTAGTGCGAGTTTCTCACGACGCAACGGCGAAGGCAGCGAAGATGCCACGAGTTCCGCGATTTCCTCCAGTCGGCTGAGCTCACAGGATGGCAACTCCAGACCTGGTGAGGACATGTCATCGAAGCGTTCCTCCTCAGATTCATCAACAAGATCCTGAGTAATATCCACAGAAGGGTCTTTGCCTTGAACCTGCAAAATAAGATGTGTCAAAAAGTGGAGTTTAACTTTACTGTTACTTGAATGCTTTTTTAAAAAAACACCATTGAAGTATCACACGTTTTTTCTTTGTATGGGCAAAATGGAAACGCAAATCTAGTCTGACATTGAGTATAGCTGGTTTGGAAAATAAAACAGGTAATTGTTGCTTTAAGCTTTTTTGTTTTGTGAGTGTTTGCAATTTTGTAGCGGAGATTCTTAGGCAGTTTTATGTAAACTATGTATATATTTAGAATTATCTATTTTGTCTACATATTTCTCCTCTGGGAGGAGAAATATGATTGATGGTGATGTTCACTTATGAAGTCGGAGAGGTGGCAACCTGTGTAGCTAATTTTTTGCTTTCTATAAAAAGTGTATATAATGGAGTCAGAAAAATTAAAGTAGGACTTTCCTGCCTAACTTTCTGCTGTCTGCCTCGTCCTTTGTGTGTCCCATATTGCAACAGATAATGAGAAGATTTCTTCAAATAGAAAGCTGTTTCTACATTAGACATTGAAGTTTATTTATTTTCTAAGAAAGGGAGAAAGAATAAGGAAGAAACCTACACTTTCTGAGGACTTCAAATAAAAACAGAAATTTGCAATTATTAACATGGAAGGCAACTTCTTAATAGACTACTGAACTAAGCTGTTTCTAGTCTTTATTCTCTGTAGACAGATTTTCAAATGCAAATCAGTATTACATTATTCTAGTGATAGCTTTAAACACTTATCTATAGGCTATTAACTGCTCTTGATGCTTTTGAAAGCTTGCACTACCTCAAACAGAGGAGAGAGGCCAGTCTTGCTAGTTTATCTGTTGTTTTCAGTTCTGGAGAGCTGCAAGTCAAAATCTGTTACTGTGCACTTTCTAAATACACAACAGAGACACACAATCTTAAGAACAAAAAAGCTCAAACCAACACTGACAAAAGAATAGTGGAAAAGTGACTGTCAGAAAAATAATTCACAGAACTTGCAAAGATCTCTCCAGAGATATGAGGAAACTGGAAAGTATGAATTAGTTAAAAAAAATGCACAGATGCTTGGGCATCAGAGTGTATCAGCTTTAATGACATCTTAATTTTAGCATTTGCTTGTAGTCTGATGTGTCAAATTCAGAGAAGTACTGCTGTGCAGAATAGTAGAAGGTGCTGCTGTTTTTCATCTTGAAAATCAGCAAAAACCCCCTGGGAGAAGTAATGCTTCATTTATAACAGCAAGCTGATACTCAGCATGCTGCTAAAACCCCATATATTGTTCTGCTTATACAGCAGCAACCACTTTCTCTATAAATGGTATCAAAGCTTTCCTTTCAGAACAAGTTTTAATGACTGAGGAAGCTTAAGATCCGTAAAGTACACTAGACACAATTACAATAGCACGGCCTCAAAACAGGATGTAAAGACACTGGTTTCCTACAAAAATATTACATCTTTACATGAGGGTAAGGAAACTGGGCTTCTTATCTGGGCGTTTCCTAAGAACAAAACTTCCCCCTTTCCCCACTTTGTTTCTGGCCCCAGCTTTTGGGCCATTGACTACTAAGGTTCTTGGAAATGCTTCCTTACTTAATTTACATATGTGGTAAACTGCTGAAAAGACTCATTCTCAAAAAAAAAGAATAATCTATACACATGTGATTGTGAAACCAGATTTCTTTTCCTTTGTTTCTAAAATCACTAAGAACAGACTTCAGGACACAGTGTGGGGAGAGCTAGATGTTTGTAGAGAACAGAGAGAGATTTAGAACAGTTTAGAGAAATCCCACATAATACAGCACAGAATTAACAGAAGTTGTAATGCTTGGAAGGGAAGAAAAAACCCAAACAAGAACTGAGAAAGTGAATTAACATCAGTGAATATATTGATTAAACTCTTTCAGGTCAATAGTTTATACCTGAACAAATATTATTCACAAATAACACTAATTCAGTGACTATACAGTCATCTGGTTGTAGTGGTGAAACGTGTCAAAATATATACATGCTATATTTGATTTCTTAAAACATTATCTTTAAGGTGATGATACAGGGATGGAGCTATCTTCTAATATCAGGTCAATCTTTCATAGCCTGCAAACATTTACATGGAAAAAAACTCTGAGAGAAACTCAATATTCCCCTCACTTGAAACAAAAGAATGAGAAATGTAGAAAGAGAAATGTAAATAAAATACAGTTTGATTATATATACTAGATATATAATGATATATTGCAGTATATTCTATAAGAAATACATTATAAAACTCACTAAGAGCTCACATACATTCTTCCCTCTACAATAAAACTTCATTGGTAATCTCTGCCCTTATGGCTACCCTGAAAAAAGTTAATTATGATATTAATGGTTAGGGAACTTTTTAAGCACGCATTTTGAGCTACACTTCCTTGGGCTAAAATAGAGCTAAAAAGTTATGGTGAGTAGAAAGACCTGAAAATGTTCTAAGAAAGTACCCAAAACTTAGATGAGGTTTGTATTCAATTTCTGGAGGAAGGAGAAAGTTTTCAAATTTAAAAATGCAAAATTTGGGAGAACTGGTTGAAACGGCAGTTTTTACTTTCTATCTACAGTTGTTCAAACTCATCTCTCAGAACAGCTTGTAAGTTTTGAACACAAACATTAAGATGAATTAGGTTGTCTCAACCTTACATTTATCAAACTTACCTGACATATTTTTTCCCATATTTCATCACAACCTGCTTTTTCTTGAAAGCTAAGTGCCAAATCATAATTTTCAGCTTCAGACCACACAATCAAGGTATCCTTCAAAGAGAGGAAGAGTATTTTCAGGCAGTGTATTTCAAACTTTATTAAACTAAATAGTATTTAAACAGTAAAATTTTATAATAAAAACAGCCTGATACCTCATTATGACAGGACAGTATTACAATAAAAATGCAACCATCACAATTCATAAAATTTTTATATGTTTATATGATTAAAAACATTCCTGCATAAAGCAGAACAAAGGAGTTTCAGAAAGATATCAGAAGTTTTCATTCTCACTTTATGTGACTGTAATATTGTAAATCTCAAGAAGTTTGACCTAGAAAATGCACTTCTAACTCAATGCATTCTCTAACAAAATACAGTAACAAAAGCAATAGGTTTTGTGGGGGTTTACATTAGGGGCTTTTTAAATGTTTCAGCTGGACCACATACAACTGTACTTTTTCTGTAGGATCAAGGTTACAATATATTTTTTCATTTTTGTAGGTCCCAGAAGACACTCTGCTAATGCACAGAACAGCTGTTTAAAATCTAGTCCCAAGATGGCTACAAACTTTAAAGAAGAGAAACAGCCCAGTTCACTGCCTGGGACTACACGCACCCACGACACTGAACCACGCATGAGAGTTTCACTTATTCCAAACTACAGTTCTGGAAGGAAGTTTGGCCCTAGATTTCTAGAAATTACTTGAAACCATGCTTAGCTATGTTCACTTCCCAGACACTGAAGTTCTCATCTACTAGGACAGTTGAAGAATTTATCAGAGCCCTCACATTGCATGCAAAACCAATCTATGAAAGTGGAAGCTGATGCCGCAAACAGCAATGTCCCGCACTGACAGGGTATTTGATGAAGTAGTTTACAGAGAGTATACTAAATAACTCTTAGAATAACTAAATAGAAAATAAAACTAAATCATTAAAAGAAGGAAATAAAACCAGTGCTGTTTATGCGTACTGAATGAAGTTTTATTGTTAGTGTTTTGTCTTCCTGTAACAGCTGAAATATAGCCACAGTAAATACACACAGCTCCATGAAACTGCATCATTTCAGCCAAAGTGCTAAACCATGCATTCACTCACTAGGACAAGAGATATAAGAACTTTTCTTATGCATAAAATACAGAATTTCTACTTCATTAAGTACAGACTTTGCTTAGAGTGATATTAAAATGAATACTGACAATAAAAAGAAACCTTACACTTAGATTTTGATATTCACTTACTAGAAAACACCTTAAACTAAACTATAATCTAAACAGCACAATCAGCCAGCTCCAATGGGTTTGTCAAGCAATACAATATAATCAATTTGCCATTACCAGAGCAGCTATACTGCTTCAGAGGTACTAATGGCTTTACCTTGTAAATGGCAAATAGTTTACCTTTTCCTTTTCCAAAGGGTTGAGGAAGAGGTGGTACACAGAAGAAAGGGATTTAGGAAGACCACCTCCAAAATACAAAAGGAAGAAAAAAAATCATAATTAATAGTTTATTCTCTACAAGACAGGTCATGGAGCAAATTCTCTGGTAATAACAGATTGACAGCACCTGGTACTGCTGCCTCCAACAGAACAAAAAAAAAAATCAGTTTATGAAAACCTGAAAACTAAGGTCCCCAAAAAAAAGTCTTTTTCTTCACCATCTTTTTTTTAAAACCAGTATGCACCTTACTGCATATTAAGTGTGGGTATCAGGTTCAAATTTCAATACATTTATCTCTCCAATTGTATTTCTACTGCAGTAATGTTCAAGGCCACTCTCTCCTTAGCTTCACACTCAGTAGTGCTTATTTAATTAAAAAAGCCAAACAACCCTAACACCAAATTTTAAGTAGACCCTAGCAGAACTTGCAACATTCCCATCTAATTACATTTCCATCCAGGTGAAAGTGGTCAGATTTCTAAGCAAGCCACTTCCAAAAGACCAAAATGTATTTTCCTCTTGATGAAGAACACAACTAACAAATGGGAAAAGGCATTTCCCATTGGTAAGGGAAATGGTAAGAGCATTGCTGTTTACACTAACTGCTTAAGTTTAATAAACAAAAGCTCTACGTCTCTGAATAAAAGCCAGCAAGAGATCAAGACAGAGAAAGGAAGGAAGCCAGAGAAAAATTAAAGAGAAGACAGAAAGTTAAACCTGCTTTTGAAAACCACAGTCACAGATGTAGAGATGTGTCTTTGGCCACAGCATAGCAGTTTTTCCCTTTAGCAAGATCATCTGCTACTAAACATCGAAGTTCACACCTCCATAGAGTCTGATTTTCTTTAGTTTTTTTCTTCTTTGGAAAACAAAGCAAAAAATTGCTTAAAGAAATAATTTGAGCAGCAGAACAATCACCTTGCAGTTTGTTTTATCAGTATTAGAAAAGTGTTTTCCAATTGCCAACATTAAAATTTGAAATTATTAGTATCTGTTGCCATATCACACAAGGGTTTCATATATTATGGTTTCCTCAACAGAAATCTATCAATTGTTACTCTACGGATCTTTACTAAACTGTATTTGTTTGTATAACCTTTCTTGCATCAAAGGGCTTTTAAAAAGAAAACTTGAAACAAAAAGCATTTCACTCTGTTGCACAAATATACAATTTTGTCTAACTTTAAATTCAGTGCTAAATGCAGACAGATGTGACTATAATTTCATTTTGTTAATCCTACAAAACTTATAATCATTAAAAAGAACAGTACAAGATTTACACACGTATGAAGAAATGACTGAAGGAAATTCTAGATGCAGTTTAAGATAGAAGAACACATCAATGACAGTCCACTTTCTGTTTATTTTATTGAAAGAAATCCTTGTACATGTGTGATCTGACATTTCTTCAGTGTAAGCTGAGTCCACTAACTACTGGATCCCTTAGCTATGGAATTGGGGTATCTGCTGCTTCCAAATGTCAAACATTACTTCCTGAGACTCCAGAATGCAGCTGAAATCTCTTAAGAATGCCTCCTCCATTCAAAGAGAAAACAGGAGTAAGGATAAATATGCTTAGTAATAGTGGCTATCAGTTAGAGAGGTAAAGTCTTGCACATTACATCTTGATGAGCGTAAAAACTTCAATTTTATTTGATTCACAACAGCAGTTCTGGCTCAGCTGGATCAAAGCCATGTCCTTGTTGCATTTTTTATCTAGTGCTTTGTAAACAATTAAAATGTGGAACAGCAGTATTAAATAGAGCTGTGTTAACTGTCACAAACCTGGGCAAAGGTTTTATTATTGAAGGATCTTATACTGAGTTCTCTACAAGAACCTCAGCATTCATTAGCTCCTCATATTCTCAGGATGCATCACAGTTCTTGGCAAGATCTTTTTTAAACAGGATGATAATAAGGAGCTATTTATATAAAGTTCATGACCTCACTCAAAGATTGAAAAACCATTTGCTGCTTTGCAAAAAAAATATTTTGACAGTTCCAGTTGGATACATCAGCACTATTTTAGCCCATACAGAATTTGCTGTCTTCTTAGGACCATTTATACGAATTTGTTTTCTGTTACAATAGTGGTCATAATGACTGTGCACACAAAATCAGGAATTTTTTTAATTAATCAAAGGTTCTGAGTACGGCCTTGGTTTAGGAGACCTATGTACTTAACATTCCCCTAAGGAGGCACCAATCATTTCTATCAATGGAGGATAGCTTTGTACATTCTAGTCCTTGCAAGGGCACAACCCGAGGCAAAAATTCAGAATACGACTGGTGATTCCTGTGCTGCTTCTCTCTCTCTGCTGGCTGCATCAAGGCCACAGGAAGCAAGTTCTGGTTAGGTAGAGGCTCTCCAGAGGCACTTGGTGTGCTACAGTTTTATTTGAGACATCATGCCTCAGAAGCTTACCTGCAATAATTTAACCCAGGAAACAGCAGCCACTGCACTGAAGAAGGACAGCGTTTAGTATCTACCCTACGGCTCTTCATTTTTGTCAAAATATTGCCAAAAGGCTTCTGACTTCCCTCAAGAGTAAAAAGTTTTTTCATACACACTATCAGTCTAAGGTTCTTGCCACAGCACTCACTAAAGGTCAACTTCTATTAGACATGAAATCAGTTTTATTTAATTATTAGAAAGCTGATTAGCAGGTGTCTTGTACTGCACTCACACAGATCTCCAAAGCAACCTCTGGGATTTCATCATTAAGAATTTCAGAGCAACTAGTACTCAGGATTTGATTCTGCTGTGATTAAATTAACAAAACTGTTACTGCTTGACAATGGGCTCTCACTACTGTTCATGTCCAGGGACAAGTCTTCTCTGTAGCTCCAAAACATTCTCTGGGCAGCTCTATGAGATTGAATCTACACTCAAGTACTGATGCCCTCAATTAGGTATTTCATACATTCTTGCTTTCAGCCTTAAAAAGCAAATGAATCTCTTCCTATTAGCCCTCACATGGTTCAGGCTTATGACACTTTCCTGGCCCGCACAAGGTTCAACACAGCCAGGCTGTTTCCTCCCCTCTTGGACCACCTGATTGCTAGCTCCTTAGATTGTTTACAGTCACACACACTTCCCTGGACAAGCCAACCCACCTTTCAGCATCCTGCTATCTAAATATTTACAATCAAAAGTACAGCTTCATAATTCCAGGTTTCTCTTTATGAAATAAACTACTTGCATTACCCAGACTTTTTAAGTTAAACATAGAGTCAGTGTGGTAGGTAGTGGCAGAATCTTCAAGCTCTAAAAAACTGGATATGTGACATCCATAATAATGTAATATAAAGTTTTGATTCTGCATTTGGTTTCATGGACTTTTTCACCTAGAACCTGGTTATCTGGCTGTGCTAGCAATTTATTAAAAAAACTGATTAACGTGCCAAAGGCATACTCAGATTGTGTTCTACTAGCTTCTGCGAAAGCTCAACAGTCACACACAACTTTTCAGTGAGTGATTTCATAGCTGCATTCCCATGAATTACATGGAATAAAATCAGTTTATTAGTTCTGCAGCAGAAACTTGACTTACTGGCCATACTCAGCAACAGCAGAAAAATCAGTATACACAGAAAAACAGACATGATGGAAAAGAAACACGTTGATTTCAAATAGATGAACTGGCCCACCCCAAACCCAGGAGCAGCCCGCCCCTCCCCTTGTTTATTCAGTCACCCCACAAAGCCACACACTTTTCCTTCCTATCTTAGCTACAATATGCACAAATTTTATCGAAATAGTTTCACTGCTGGCTTGCTTGTCATGACAGCAAGGGTAGTAATTTCATCTTCTCTAAGCATTCAATCAGTGTCCTTTTTGGATATTTTCAAAACTTGGCTTTTTTATTAATCAGTCTGCTCTCCATTATTGAAGGATGGCCATCTTCAAGTTACATAGCTAGAAGTTAGTACTCTGGATGAATTTTAGTTTTTTATTCTTGTGAGGAACTGAAAAAGACACTGCAAAAGCAAAGGACACAAGACACCTCCAGGGCAGAGGCAAGACTCTGTAGGTGGAAGCTGTAAATAACTCAAGTCTTTCTTGTATCAGAAAGGGATGCAATATATACTTCATCACTGTGTTACAGGATGCACATGGATGCATATAAAAAAGCTGAGGATACAAGTCTTCACTGTTCTATTTTTAAAGCATTGCCAAAGTATACTGGAAAGTTATACCCCAGTCCACACCCGTATCAGGTTTCTCCCTAGATAAATGCTATGTGTATAGAGGGTTTTTTAATCATTTAGAGCGGCATAGGAAGAGGTGTTCTCCTCATATACTAGTGTAATTATTCATTTTCTGAAGAGGGATCACTTTTTTAAGAACAGCATCTTTGTCATTAACATTCTGAAACTTCAGTGCTTTAAACCTCCCAACCCACAGTATCTTCCACCTTTACCAGAATATTAAGAAAACAACCAACAACAGAAGAGAAAAACTTAAGTGTTCCACATGTGACCCAGCAATGCCTTGTAAAATTAAACTCCTTACTAAAGAGAATTTGCTTTTAAGGTGAATGCTACTACTTACCCAGTAATTAAATCCAGCAATATCCCATGGCAAAGCTGTAGGACCATTATTGTAACATTTTAAAATAAAAACACCAACAAAACTTAACATAGAGCTGTAAACAAGAATACAAATCAGGTGCTCATGCAGCTGTATTGTGCAAATTTTGCTGTTTCTGAAGAATTTTCTGCCTAAAAATAGTACTTTAACATACAAAATACTAATTATTTTTTCCGAGCCACAGGACATCAGTTTCTCATGTTGTTTTCTTTCTAGCTTTTTTCCCTCATATGGCTTCCTTTCTTCTAGTTCTAGTATAAATAGTGATGAGTTTGCCAGGAAGTGCACGGTTCAGAGCATCAATGAAGTTCCACTGGCAGCAATTCTATGTTGCAGAACCAGATACACAGACCTTTCTCCCTTTTTGAACATGGCAGAAAACAGCTCTTCATTGTGACAGACTAATTTATTTGACTACTGAAAAGGTAGTCAAAAGACTGTCTCTGAATTTCACGCTTGAATGAATTATTTCAAGCCTCCAGGTGGCAAGTAAGTCCGGAAAGACTGGGAACTAGACTATGTAAACTGAAGTATCTCAGGTTGATGGATGAAAAATGAATCCCTGAGCAGGATTCAAGATCTCCCAAGTAATCTTTCTCTCCAAAGGCAGAAAGTTGTATTTGCTACTACAAAGGGCAGTCACTGCTTTCAACACTAAACAACAAGAAATATAAAGCAGACAACTGGGACAAAATCATATTACAAGCTCAGCTTCACAGGTACAGTTTTTGTTGGGGTTTTTTTGTTCGAGTTGTTTTTGGTGGTTTGGTTAGTTTTGTTGGTTTTAGTTTCCAAGGGAACAGAGGCAGCAAGGCAAACTTGTTCTCAGGTCTTCACACGAGTATTCTGCTAAATAATTATCTAAGCTATGCAGTTATTAAAACATGCATATGTGAACCATGAGACTGCAAAATTTGTGATATCAACAATTAACGAGACCATCTACCTCACACTAGCACTAACAGATCAGCAGAGGTAGAAGGTTCTTTCACCACTGGAAGGACTCCACTGTTTATCCCAAATGTAGGTATCTACCCATACTTTTGTTGAAGGACCCAAAGCAACTGGCAAAGCAAGGCTCTCCAAGAGCTTAGTACACATTATGTCTCCCTATTTCCAACCACAGATTGTTTCAGTCGGTCCAGTAAAAGACTGTTTCTTCTTTCAAACCTCATGTCTGCCTAGACAAAAGTCAGATTTCATCCATTTATTCCATTAGATATTCAAAGTGCCCACAAGGTGCATGCTGTGTCGTGCTGCTTGTGTCCCTTAAAATACCATGGAGGTTCACCCTCACAACAAAATTCTGAGATAAAAGCCTGGTAAGATCATAACACTACACAGCTACTTTGAACTTCTAAGACTTAGATTTCTGGGAGATTTTTCTTGAAATTTTCTAAACGCAACTAACAACAGCAGACAAGCTCAAAAGCAAGTCTTCTACCTCAGGCCACAATTTCACTGAGTGAGGTAAGTGGCCTTCTGCAGTCAAAAAGAAATATCTCACTCACTCTTCCGTCTCAGTTCCACAAGTGGACGTTGTGTAAGGTGGTTTGAAAATTCTGCCAGCATAGAGAGTCACCAGTTTTTCAACAGGGATTTAAAGTACCAAGTTGATTTTCTTGTGGTTTAGTAAGTTTAAGCCATTCAGAGTTCTAGGAGCAGAGCTGGAAAAAAACCTACTCTTTCAGCTGCTAAGCTCCAAGCTTAGCTCATATAGAATCAGGTTTAAACTCTGAATTTGCCTTTTACTAAGGGAAAGAACAAGCAGGCCTCACATGAAAGAAAACAGTCTACAAAGCAGATTTAACACACACACCAAGAAATATTTGGTATTTCTGAGGCTCAGAGTGGAGTCCCATATTCAATCTTTATTCAAAACTGGTTTGCTTACATAATATGAACAAACCACCTGCAAATATAAATTTCTGTCTACGCAATATTTGAAAGCTTTAAAAACAGCACTTTCCCCTCTCCAGCACAGAGAATGTACAGTGCTGCTCCAATGGGACAGATTCATGTTCGTTATTTTTATTTCTCTAACCATGTTTTCACAATGACCAGTATGACTTATGCAGCACTAGATTACAATTCATGTCTGACCCAGAGTAGGAAATGCTGTTACACTGACCAACATGTGTGGTGGTTTGCACCAATCTTGTAATTTTCTGCCTACTTGAAGAGTAGGTTTCATGTCTGATGTGGCATAAAGGCTATTGACACAAAACTCACCCCTTCAGTGCTCTTTTAACGGAATTAAACCAGCAAAGCAAGTTTATACCAGATCAGTACTTTATGCCATAGAGCTGTGAAATATTCAGTGTCACTTCAGGAGTTTTAAAGCTCAAGTTACTGTATCATAGAACCATGACCTCAAACTAGTCAGGATTACAGCTAAAATTTAGTCTGCTTAGCATTTTTGCTGGTCTTGTCCTTAATCCCTGGAACTGATTCTCCAAACCCACACTGGCTTTATCAGTTGTTCAGTATGGGCTGCTGATACAGTGCATTATAAATATATTAAGAGACAGATACAAGTTAAATTTTTCAAGGAAGGATATTTTTAGCTGATACTGGTTCTCCCCATTCAGTTCAAAATATAACCCTACAAACAGCTGCAGTGACACAACTACTGCCTGTGAACAAAACAACAGTATGTCCATGCCTGTAATAAACTATTAAAGCTGAAAGACTGAAGAGTGTTTTAATACATTAACTGTACCTGACAAGATTTTAACAAGTCTGAGCTGACCAAACAGGCAACAAAATGCAATCTGGTTCAGCATCTTTAAACCTGTAAGGGCAATTCCCAGCACCCATGAAACAAGCACAGCAAATAAAGTACAAAACCTACACAGTTCACTTCTCACCCATCTCAAGAGCATTATTTAGGGGCTCACAATGTATAGCTTAAATAATTGAAGCAATGTGCAAACTGAAGGTGAGAAGCTGCTTTTATGGACAGAGAATGCTTTGGAGCAGTAGTAACCCATATCCACCTTCCAAGTAAAAGACAAAGGTTAACACGTAAATAGCTTTAAAGCCTTCTAGTCTTTCCTTGAATAAAAATACATTTAAAGTTGTAGCATCTGAAATATAAAGAAGAAAAAAGTCAGATGATACTAAGTTTCAGATACTATAACCCTCAGAACCTCAGCTACTTTGTGATTTTCCCAAATATGTTTTGACTCACTCTTCCAAAGCAATTTCTGGGGCAAAACAGAGTGCAATTCATCTGTGTAACTTCACCAAAAGCACAAAGAAATAACACATGATCATGTAATGCACAAAATGGTGCAAACTACTTCACCTATTTTTGGCACAAGAATATAAAATATCATTTGCAACAGAGGCAAAAAAAAATTACTATTTTGCTACACTGTTGGTTGTATACTGTTAAAGACCCTGCCTTTAAACATGAGGAAAAGAAAAGTATGTTTACCTGTTGCTTCTGGTACGCAGTGTTCGGATTAATTTTGGACTCCAAAAGAAGAGAGCCTAGAAAAAAAAAGTTCCACTTATTTATATGTGTGCTAAAATTTTAATCTCCACATGAATTTTCTGATCACTCTTTCCTTGAGCAACAATAAGTCTCTCAATCCCTACCCTTGAGCTTTGTATTTCATTTGTCCCTCAGAGATATGGTTCACACAGTACAGAATAATGCTCTGAGGACTGAATTTTAAACCTTTCTTGTTCTGAGTAATGATTTTTCCACACAAAATTTTTTAGGCATGATAAAGTCTGCAAGTCAGCAAACTGCATTTCAGAGATTACCTATGGTTGGTTTTGTGTGAAAATTCTAATCATGTGATATTTGTTCTTAAAGGTTAGCTAAAACACTTATTTTCCTGGGAAGCATATCTAGAGACTAATGCTAGAGCAGTACCAGAATAATACCAGCAATTCTGCTAATACCAGAAAACTTCACACAATAAACTCAGGAACAATGGTTTCACAGCAGGTTTTACTGCTATAAGACACAGAACAGCAATTCCATGCTCATGTCTGTGTCTTCTTTCCCTTCCTTTTGCATGTTAGCATTCTTGTGTCACATTTAAACGATCAAAAGTGTTGATCTATGCAAAAACAACTTTTAAAACTGATTTTATTCTTGTACCAATCACTTTCCTCATCCACCTTGCCACTCAGCTGCACTAATGCCAGTGCATGACTTAAATTTACATATCTGCAGAGTTTCACTCAGCTTACACAAAGAAATACTGATAAATTAACTTGCACTGTCAATCATGTAATTAAAAGGTGAGGCTGCAAGCACCCCTTTAAAGCGGCACTCCTTCATTTACTTACCTGGTTACATTTAGGATTTAAGAAAAGCGTTAACTTCTCAGTTTCATCACTACAGTTCTAAGGCAAATGTATTAGTAAAGCAAGGTCTGCTCTCCACCTGTTCATCCCCAAGCCTGGACTGGCACCGGGGGGCTGCCCTGGCCCAGGTGCAGCCCCTCACCACATTCACAAGGGCTACTTCTCGGCCTTGTGCATTCCCTGTGGATGGTGTCCTACCCCTTGGGCACGTCAACCGCAGCACTGCAGCCTGGGGTCACCTGCAAAACGGCTGACAGTGCACTCAATCCCTCTGTCTGACACTGAGGAAGATGTTGGGTTGGGGGATGTGAGGGAGACACTGAAGAACCAGATCACAGAACTTCACTTGCTGTACAAGTATCATTAAACAATTATATAAATATCAGAACATTCCATTGTCTGATAAGAAAGGTTACTACTCGACAGATTCAGAAGCTTTACCAATGATTTTTATATCCACTAGCTTACTATGTATGTGATCATCAGATACAATTAAGTATTTTTTTTCAAATTAATGTACCTGTGAAGGCTGCTTGTTCCTTATTTCTACATCTGTTGTTCTACAAGAGGCAGCCTTCACTAATGAAGTTAGCTTGAGAAGCTATCACCCTGTTTCAACTGCTCTTGGAATAAAAGCTGTTTACAAACTCAGATACAATTCAACAACAAAACTGAAACAAATACCCCTCAAGGGAAAACAAGACACACATAAAAAGCTCTCCTGCCTCAAGCCCAAATACACTATTCAGGGTTTTTTGAGTTTTTCCAGTTTTCTGACACGCACCAGCTTTGTTACCAAAGCAGCTTATTTGCTTAAGTGTGACTGCACAACTAAAGAAAAAAATTATCACAAACCATAGAGTAGGACAGAGAAGGAAAACATCTAAGATGAAATTTGCAGACAAATCAAATAAATTGCTCATACTTTGGTCATAGTCTCGAGCTTTGAATTTTGTGTTTGCATAATGATCATCTAAAACCAGCATTTCCTTTTCCATTACAGTCATCAGATACACAGAGTCAGTCATGCTTTCCAAGTCCCAGCTCCTACTATATGAAGTTTTAGAATATTATTTGTGCTATTAAATTGGCTGACAAACTTCTAGAAAGTCTTCACTGTCTAGAAAAATTTAATACCAGCAAGTATGACCTGGAATCTTCTAAGAATCAAAAGTAATTGATAATTTCACCATCATATTTTAATGGCTGAACACAGACTTACAGACATGTAAATCCCAGCATTAGAAGAATATCATACATAACTTGAATGCCATGTTTGAAAAAATAATATTTTAAAAAACTGAAAACAATTGAATGCAGACATTTCATCTTCCAAGCTAGAAGCAGACAATAGAGAACGACTTCTTTACTAGACTTATCAAAAAACCCCATTTCTTCTCTACCTGATGCTTGCAGGAAAGACAAATCAAGCTTTTTAAGGCTTGAATTGCTTCTCACTGCCACATGATTCAACTTCTTCCTCACCATCTTGGACAATAACTAGAAAAATATTGATCTGGAGATAGAAACATACTGAAGGGTAAATTTGCTCTGTAACTAATAACTGCCCCAAATCCATCCTTCTTGAGAATACGATGCTCCACTTGTGCAATAACTTCCCCAAAAAGGGTTTAACAAGTCAAAGATCAGTGATGAACCTATTAGTTAGCTCAGTGAGTTTATTTCATACACTAATTTTTACAGGATCAGGCCCCTTCCTGCTATGAGGCAATGTTAAGTCTTTGTTACTTGCATGTGGAAACCAGGCAGCAGTAACAGACACCTGAAACACACAACTATTCTTTAGAAACAGGTTATAGAAATAAAACACACCACAAATAAACTTGCATTCAAGGTCATTATCACTTGTTTGAGATGCTTTTGCCATAAGCATGACTTTTTATGTAGGTATTTTTCCATTGGTACTATCCTAGAAAATGTTAAGAATATCCAGTCTACTTCATAAGACTACACCAACAAAATTTTATCTTCATTGACCCATTCTATTCAAAGTTAGGTAAGACCTAAAAACTCACCTTAATGCAAGCTATGTTTTTAGCAAATGCTCAAAAATATGCAGGTCTAGATATTTTTAAAATTACAGCCTTGAATGAATTTGTAAAGGTAACTGCAAAACACTGGAGATAAAAAAATAGTATCAGAAACCACCTACCAAAAAAACCCTCCTGACTTGCAGAATTCTGTCACCTGCCACTGTACCGCACCACAGCACAGCCGGGGGTTTTGTTAGTAGAAAACACCACTCTGTGCTGCAGAAGGAACGTGTGCATAGGGAAAGACTTGCTCAAAAGAGATTACATACAGATACTCGAGGCTATTTTCAATTCTATTTAGAGACATCAAATATCCCAATTCAACAGTCTTAAACAGCAAATTTGCAGCTTTGTTTACAAATATGCATATGGAAGAGACCAGTTAATCTGGAACACTGCTGCTCTCCCACCGAACTGTTGCATGGAGCCTTCCTCAAAAGCAGAAAAAAAAAAGTGCTGCTCATTACCCCTCAAATGTCAACATGTTTACATTTAAATTAAAGTTTCAATTCAAGAGCTATTTCTTGCAAGATGTACACGGAGGTTTAAGTTCTGCTGCAACTGAATCAGAGAAACTAATCCTCAGAAACTCAAGAAACAGCTCAGACTGGGGCCAGTAAAGTGTTCTACAATTCCAAGAGAATATTCTTCAGTCTAAGACACTTCTAGAGGGTCAAACCCAAATATTAAGCAAAGTGGAGAACCGGCAGAAAAGAAACAAAAAAAAACCCAAGTCATCTTCCGCCGTGCTTTTTTCATTTTGATCCAAGATAAATACTGTATTGCTTGCCTAAAAACAAGCCAACAAAATCAGTCCCTCGAGTTTGAACAAGGTGAAAGAAAACTTAAGCCAAGTTTTGTCTAAGCCTGCTAGTTGTACAGGTTTACTGATACCTGCAGTACAGAAACAGCAAGGATAGGTGCCTGCCCTGTGGCAGAAGTCACTTCTGAGTGAAAATTGTGAGAGTTCCTAAAAGAGAGCTCACAAATATGGGCTGCAATGGAGGGGTTAACTTTTGCTAGTCAAAAAGTTTAGATACAGGACCAGGAAATTTTAAGTAAAAGTTTAAGCTTTCAAGTTAACAGAAATTAATTGAACAGAAATGTTCACTTTAGAGGCCACTTCAGTCATTTGGGCTCAGAACAAAAAGGTGATCTGAAACCATGCAGTAAACCTCAAGAAGCAGAAAAACACTTTAAGAATAAGGTAGACCACAGTGGCCTAAAATACCATGTCAGAAATGGGTAAGAAATCAAAGGCTTCTGATTACACATAGAAACTCACATGGTAGGTGATAATTTGTAGGAAAATATTTCACTCTTGCTCTGCTGCAATTCAAGGAGACTACATTACAACTAGGAATCATACAGAGAAACTTTTCAGGGTTTTATTTAAAAAGCGAATAGCTTTCAAAATGCAAAAAAACTACAATTTCATGCTTCAAAACATAATATACCTGATATGAAAGCAGTTTATGGTATTTCTGTTATAAAATTGATTATTCAAATTATCTGCAATGACTCTTAACAGTTTAGTGCCTGGCAACATTAGACATGCAGCTAGCAACACAAGTCACTCATCTACTCTAAATTGTTTTCTTTTATGATGGTGTTAAACACCAGCACAAGTTAAAAAACCACTCCTGCAGATAAAAACCCCTTTTACCCAGTTCTTATTCCTCCGATTCCACAGGACAGCTTATGTTGGACAAGGCATACTGATTGTAATTCCCTTATCTGAACACCCTGACTGTGCCATAAAAGCTCAAGCACTGGTGTAAAGCAGCCTACCACAAGCCACAGCTGCAAAACCCAAAGACCGAACCATGTGCTGGCCCACGGGGCAGCCAAAGGAACCGCGGCTCATTCCGCTGCTGGTCTGGGCACAGCCAAACGGGCCCTTTCACAGGAGCGGGAATTTCCCACACACATACAAGGAACGACTGCTCACAGCCCCAGGACCTCCCCTACTCAGGAAATGGAGCCTTCACCTTCAGGCAGATCCCGAGGTTTTCTGTCAGCTTCCTGGAGTAAGTCAGTAAGAACATGCCAGTGTGCACAGGAGGAATCTCAGCTCAAAGTCTAGGAAAAGCTGGTTTAGAAATGCAGGAAGGAAGAAGTTTCATTGTGGAAAGAGGAGCAGCTGACAAAGAAAGACAATACAAGAATGCAATGGAAACATGGAGGCAAATGGTGTATAGGTCAGTTCCTAGTACTTGTTTGTCTTTGTTAACTGGGAAAAGGTTAAAAATCACAGTCAACTATTTCATTTAGTTAAAAAAGCATGCAAGGAAACACAAATTGCACAGTATATAAAACACAGGTATGGCATTACCTTTTTCCAAATCTTTTGCTCACATGTAAAAATGACTATTTGCCTTCAAAAGTAGCCCACAAACAATAGACACTGGGAGTAAACAAAATATAAATCAAGTTTTATGAGATGTTTACACAAGCAAGTTAGAAAAACTAGCCTATTAATAGAGTGCACATTTACCCAGGACTGATACTACCTACTATATTAAGAACTTTAACTCTGTGTATTATTCAATACTTTGAAGTACAAAGTACACAGCTTGAGAGAGATCTAAAGTGAATATGCTACCAAATAAACATCTGTGTATTAGGGGCAATTTGTAAGTTTGAGACAGTTCTGCCTTGATTAGATTATTAGCTAGGCAAGATAAACCAATGACTTCATTTTAGTTTTTATACCAGTCTGTATCTTCCTTCTTACAGTTCATTTACACGTGAGCTGGCAACAACAGTCCAGCTCAGGTTCTAATCAGCCTGAAGCACACATAGCTCACTGAAAGTTAACAAATGTGTTTTAGTTCAGATGAGCTGTTTCTTCACGAGCAGGTTAGAACTGCTGCAGTTACTTTATTTTCTAAAAAGAACTAAAAACAAATCAAGCAAAAAACAAACAACAACAACAAAAAAAAACCCAAACAAAAACCCAGAAAAATTTTAATGTATAGCAGACATAACACTTTTGAAATCTGACCCCAACAGCCATGTAGGCAGCCAGGACAGTATTTACAACAAAACATACTGTAAAAATTAGCCTAAAAATTTAGTGATAATAAAAATTTGGTGATCTTTTTAATCCCCTCCTCATGTTGAAATTAAACTATTATTTTAAAAATTATTTTCATTTTGAATGTTTTCTCTTGCACTGTGAAGCTGCTCAAGGTTTAAATGCATCTTCCTCACTGAGAAATAAATAAAAATTTGGTGTCATTTTAGCCTTTTAAAGTATAATCAAGAAACCACAAGATCTCTCTGGGGGCTTATCAGAAGCTCAATTACCAAAATCCTGCTTAGATGACTGATTCCTCCATATCAGTTTATGATCTTTGCTGTAGAGATTACATATTGTACAGTTTAGCAGAACTTTCTCAAAAAGTAAGGGTTAATGATTCTCAAGTTGCTTCTCATTCTACTTCCTACAATAAAAAAGCTTAAAAAATAAAATTAAAAGGTCTGTTGACTGTCACAAGCTACAACCAGATCTACAAGTCACTAAATACAGTAGCTATACATCTGATGAAGTAGTAAGTCACCCACTGACAGACTTTAAAAGTAAAATGGCACAAGTTCGATACTGTGAAGCACACATTCTAAGACCTCTGATCACAGCAGTCATGAACTCACTTAACCAACAGCCAAGACTAGCCCAAACATGTAGCTACAGGGCTAGATAATACTACTTAACATATAATACTGACATATGTTGCCAGAAAACGTGAAATAATTTAAAAATTTTTTTCAGGAAGACCTAGAACTGCTGAAGGACTGAGAATTCCCATTCCATTTAAAAAAAAAAAGGCATCTCTGAAAATGCTGTTCTATCATATTGCCTTTACTACCATAACCGTACTTTGAAAACCGTTGATAGCTGTTAGAATGTCTTACATAATTCTAAAAGCCACCAAAGAAAAGGGCAGGTGGAAACAGAAAGGTGTTAGCCATCCAACGATCTTCTAAAAACAAATACTAAAAACCTAAGTTTTGAATAACTTTCATGAGGGGATCGCTTCCAGAAAGAGCCAGTGATCAGTAGTGAAACCAGACCAGTAGATATCCAAACCCATGCAAGATTCACCACGAGACCCGAAGGCATTTTGCACGTAACATCGCGTATTCAGTGCCTACTATGCTTGCACTTGATGGCAATCTTCTGTCTCTTTGACTTGGCCTAGCACGAACGAACCCTAGTTAGCGCCTACTTGCCTTTAGGAACACCATTTGAATTATGCAGCGAAACATTAAGGCAACAGACACAAAGCTACACCCAGTTCCTTTCTGAGTAGGACGAGGAAAGACTGTACCTTCGGCCGTACACACTTACCATCACTCTCTGCCCTGACTAGCAGGGACATGCCCTTGAGCCTCTCCACGTAGCAAGAGGACACATGTCCTGTGCCTCGATCATCCCACTGGCGGTCCTCATTTAGCGTGTAAACCTTCACCCTCCGCCGGGTGTCCGTCATCCTGCCGCCTGCCACACCGCAGCCACCACTCTGGCTTGCAATCGCTGGAGGAGCAGAGGGCTGGTCGGGGGCCAGGCCCCCCTTAGGGAAGGGGAGCGGGAAGGAAGGGAGCAGCCCCACACGGGCACGCCAAGCAAGCTCTTCTTACTCCTCTTCAGTGCCCCAACGGGATCCTCATTATCGAGGGTAACGGAGGATTGGGGAAGAGGGGGAAACAAGAGGTGAAGATGTGAAAAGGGGAGCTGCTCCTTCAGGTACAGTCAGACGCTGCACAAAAGGCAAGTAAGCCTAGGCAGGGAGAGCCGCAGAGAGGAGAGAGGCTCTTTGCAGGGCGAAGGCCAGGCAGGAGGCAGGAGAAGCGGTGAAGAAGGGATCCCGGAGGAGAAGGGGATCCACGGCAGTAGAAGCAGCGGCGGACTGCAGCCGGCCCAGCGTGACAGGAGCAGGCGTTCCTGGAAGCCAGAGCCCTGCCGAGGAAAACGGGGGGGAGGCTGGTGAGGCCGGAGGGAATCAGAGGAAGGGAGGCAGGCGGGAGAGGGGCCGCTCGCCCTGGCCTGTAGCCCGGCTCTATTGTGCAGCAGCTGCCCAGGCCCGAAGCCCCTCGCTCGCCGTCCGTCAGCGCGGGGCTCCAAGGAGCCGCCCTCCTTCCCGCCCGGGCTGCCCGGGCCCTGCGGACACCGCCCGTCCCGGGACGGGTGAACGGCCAGCCGAGCTCAGCGCCCCGTCTTTCCCATGGGCTCCGGTCGCAGGCGGCGGCTTCACTCCCAGCCTGGCTCCGCCGCCATGTTCTTCTTCCTCCTCCTCCTCCTCCTCCTCCGGGTGCTGCGGCGTCTCAGTCCCGACTCCCCAGCGCGCCTTGCGACGTGGCTGCGCTTCCAGGCGTTCGGTGGCCCGGCCGGCAGAGAAACGCTGTGCCCTGCGGAGGGAGGGGGCGATCGGCAGCGGCTGGTGCGGCCCGGCTCCCTCCGGCCCCGGCTCCACCTCAGTCACTGCACGGCCGCCATCTTGGTTTCACCTCTCACTGGAGGCGCGGGGTCTCCCAGCCAGCGGCGGCACG
This sequence comes from Cyanoderma ruficeps, assembly GCA_008694505.1. Lineage (NCBI taxonomy): Eukaryota > Metazoa > Chordata > Aves > Passeriformes > Timaliidae > Cyanoderma > Cyanoderma ruficeps. The sequence continues at coordinate 36,252,023 of VZDJ01007753.1, forward strand.
GGCCGCCCGCCGGCATTTAAAGGGCCAGCGGCCCCGAGCGGGGACGCGCATGCGGCCGTGGCCGTGCTGTTACCGCGGGCCTGGGTCCGGCGCCGGCGGATCCCGGCTTTGTGCTTTGCTTTTCCTTTCTTTTTTTTTTTTTTTCCTTCTGTCACACCTTGCTGACTGATACCAAAGTTAAACAGCTTTTGGTTGAATATCTGTTGGATCTCTGCAGTCATAGCTGGGATCAAAGAATTTCAATAACAAACAGAAGCTGTCCAGGCTCTGCTTCTTCCACTGCTGCCAACACCTGAGCATATGTTTGACAGATTTCCCTAAAAGACGTGAAAACACTGGTGCATTTGGGACCCCACTAGCACCACTGCAGAAGAGAGCCCATTTCACAGTACATTCTAGATACACAGTGTACATGAGAGCTCACTGCAATATATACTCAGTTATTTTATGCTTTTGAAGAAGTCCTGATATTCGTTTATCAAAGTGAGTTGTATTGAGAGTGGTTTGAGTCAAAACCACAGATTTGCAGCTTTCACCAGCATTAATTATGTATCACAAGGAAGCCTCTAATCAAGCCCTGTTTTCCTTTGTCCATCTTCTATTTTGTTTGCCCTGTAAGAAAGACAGTGTTTGGTTGCAGGATTGATGCGCAGTTTCCTGAACAAGCTCCCCAGGGTCACAGCAGCAGTGTGACAGAGTTCAAGAGGTGTTTGGACAACACTCTCAGGCACATGCTGTGACTCTTGGGGCGTCCTGTGCAGGGCCAGGAATTGGACTCGATGATCCTGATGGATCCTTTCCAAATCAGAATATTCTGTGATTCCTGAGGTGCCCAGACAAAGCCGGTTGGCCTTTGCTCTGATGCCCAAGGGCTGGTTAAGAATACAAGAGCCTTTGAGAGTGTTGTTTGGGTGCCTGTGACATAGCTGGAAGTATGTTGTGCTTGTTGTTCTCAGCATGGTGTTCTTGGCTAAAGCAGCAACAGGTTTGAGGAGATTCTGATGTCTGGGAATTGTGGATTGTGGGCCTGGCTGAAGGGGAACCACCACACAGCACATACACAGAAAGATGCTCGTTGCATTCACCTGGTGGCCTGGGCAGCTCTCGAGAGGATGTTCCTGGGCAGGTGCTGTGCCAAAACTTCCCTCAGGCCAGCCTGGAGATGGATTTTTGTGACTTCAAAAAAGATTGATGTCACTTAGAGAAAACCCTGTAGGACCGTTATATTCACATACCATTTACAAATTGTACCCTCTTGTGGCCATCAGATTAAATAGAGACCACACTGCTCACTGCAATTGTGGGTTTTTTGTTTTTTGGGGCTTTTTTTGTGAATTGAAAACAAGAACTTAATCAGATTTCAGTTTGCATTGTTTGCTTTATGAAAATTTTGGGCTCAGCTTCTTTTAATGTGCCTTGTGTTATTTTGATACCAGTGTGAACAATCCTCAGTTCAACAATAGTGTCTACTTGTCAGGTTTTAACCCAATTCTCACTATATTTGGCAAGGGTTTTTTTGGTTTTTTTTTCAAATATTTCTACCCCAGTCATTTCAGAAAAAAAGGTTGGGTATTGAGAGCAACTTCCCATGCTGGAAAGTAGTTGGGAAAGAAAGAAACATTCTGTTTATTTTTCTTGGAGTAATGAGTTAGAAAGCAAGTCTGTCAGGTCACGCCTCAATTCCTCCTCTCCATTTCTACTAGTTTGAAAGTTTGTGTCCAGAAAGAAATATCTTCAGGCATCAGGAGAAGCTGTTATTAACTGAGCTAAAAGGTTTAGGCCCCTTTAGTTCCTGTAAATAATAAAGGAGCTAGCCCTGACAGAAACTTTTGCCCACCAGGAATTGAGTAATAAATGATGAGATGGAGTGTTGAATACAGTTTTAAACTTTCATATTCCTAGGAAAGTAACTACACATAGATCAATGCAGGAGGAATAAGCCAAAACTGGGTTTACCACAGAGAGCTACTTTCTTGCACAGCACTCAAGAATAAAGAACAAGGTAACTTTTTCTTTCACTGCCTAATAATTTGGGAAAGAAAATTGCATTGTTATTGTAAAGAACTTCAGGTCACACGTACAAATTTGGTCCTATGTACTAAGGCATTATTAGAGCTCCTAAAACTCCTAGCTAACCATTTTCTGAATAAAAAGAAATTATGTTAGGGAAACTAACAACTTCAGACTTTACTATGGTGAAGATTATTGCCAGAATGAAAGTCTGTGCTTGCCTAAGGATATAGATATGGCTATACTCAGTATGTGCAAACAAGGTTACAATCCATACTACACACACACACGGACACTCACTATGTCTTCTTGTTCCCAAGGCATGTATTCTGACTTGTGCTCCAAAAAGCTGTGGAAAATGAATGGCTGAGTGAAAAGGAAAAATTGAATAGAAAAACTATCATAATAGGGAGAAGCTATAAAGAAGATGTCTGTAAAGGATTCAGAATATTGTGATCAAGAAAGAGGGGAGATTCAGCAAAGATATGTTTCTAGTTTAGTGAGGAAGCAAACACAGCAGTTTGAGATAAATACATACCGTAGACAAAAGGCAAACCTAGCAATCATTACAAGTTAGGAAGCACAGAAAAAATGGAAAAGGATGTCAAGAAATTTGCATGGTTGGTAGTTTTAGGAACAGCTCATGTTTCCTAAATCTCAACACTATTATTGGCCTATTAGATCAAGATTTTAAAAAATGTTGATATTGATACAAAAAAACCAGTTTAATAAATAGATTTGTTTTAGACTTGAGAGAATGTGCGATGTATTTGTATCATATGATGATGACTAAGTACTTTCCTGGTCATTATTTAGAAGGATATTAAACAACTTTTCTTAGAGAGAAACATATTCAAGTATGCAGGTCCTAAAAACTTGAATTTGAAAGTCCTAAAGAGGCTTGCATGTGTAATCTCAGCAAGCAGGAAACCTTATTAACTCTTAATAAAGCTTAAATTATTGCAGAAATTTTGCAAGACATGAAGGCTGACTATAAGTATTCAAATTGGACAAGTGAGAACCCAGATAATAGTAGACTGATTTATCTGATATCAGTCACAGACAATAAATGCTCACACAGAATGCAATAAAGAATTACAAGATAGGCCTATAGCAGTAGCAGCTGATGTGGCTTTAGGGAGAAAAATAGTTTAATTTATTGTTAAATTACAAAGTTGCTCATAAGGGTAATGATGCAGATACGCTATATGAATTGTTCTCAGGTATTTTTCTGGAAAGTTAGAATTGTAGTCTGTGAAGAAAGCTCACATTGCATGGGTCAGATTTGAGGTGACTGTCATAGCTCAAAAGGAATTATTAATCTCTGGAGATGATCCTAAATGATTGTGAGAAATCAAGAGTAGGACTGATGCTATTTAGGATTTCTTGTAATGTTTAGAAAGCCAATGTAAAATCTCTGTGCATAAAAGCTGTGTGTGACTCAGAGAGCTTGGAATAATGGCAAGAAATGGATAAGGACATAAGGGTCAGAAACAGACAGGTTCACTTACTGAAGGTGCTGATGTAGAAAAAATGGCTTAGCCTGGGACAGCTGGGAAGGTTACTGACAGCTGCTTCTGACTTATTCCAGCTTTACAAATGTCTGTGAGCTCATCAGTGCTTCCCAGTAATCACTGCATTTTTAAGGCAAACAATGACACTTTCACTTAAACTTTTGAGCTGTAAAGAATGTTTGTTCAAGACCTGATGGATGAGCAGCTCAGGCAGTCAGGTTGTGGCCTGGTTGTGCTCTGACCTGCACCTCCTGAACAGGTCCCTTCAGATACGGCCAAATACAGGGTCACATCTATGGCAATAAATAGTAAGGCAGCTCTGAAAGAAGCAAAGCTGCGTAGTAAGCAAGCAACCCAACACAAACTTCTGATACTGCTCTGTGTCTCTAAGATCCTATAATATGCCTTTTGTAAACTATCACACTGTGGAAGAATGTAACATCAGGAGTAAGAGTAGCTTTAATGCCACATTCAATATTTCTGGTGTCCTCATGCTTAACAAATTTTAAGAAATTGAAATAGATCAGAAAGGACCACTCTGAAGAGCTTTATTTTTATGCCGATCCATTTGTTGCACTCCAAAATTGCTGATTCCTCCAGCATGCACTTTTTTGCAGCCATACCCTCTAAATCATGTCTCAGACGCTGCTGCTCAGCTTTCACATCTGCCACAGATCCCTGAGAAGGAGCAGCCCTGTTCTTGTACCTGAATCACAAATGTGAACCTGTGAAGGTCAGCAGTTCAGATTCTGTGACTCTTTCTCCGGCATAATGTGCATATGAATCCCCTCAGCACATATGTCATCTCTTTTCTTTCAACTCCTATTGTCGTCTTAATTTTCACAGTACTGAAAAGACCCTTTTCTTCCAAGTGGAGCTTCCTTTTAAGAGTTCTCTGCAACTGCACAGTCATGCAAAGCCTGTATTTGTTTTGAATTCCTGTATGCCTCTCTGGAAATGCTATGCTTTATCTAAATATGTAGGCCTCATTATCAACAGACTGAAGAATTTCAAAGTACTGCTGATGCAGAGAACATGCCTGGGTCATTTATTCATCCAGCAGTGAAAATTCCCCTCCTTCTGTAAGGGGAACTCCAAGATATCTGAATTGTGCTGGCTGTCCATATGCAGTACATATTTCTATTTTTACATGTATTATTTTGCCCGTTGACTGTGTTTGTAAAGTTTTAATAGGAGTTATTGAGTTCTTTTTTTCCTTTTTCAATGGCAGACTCCCTATTCCTAACTTTTGCTCCCAGGTATTTTTTTTAAAAAGGTTCCCAGTACTTCATCCATAACTCAGACTACAACAGGCTTCTCTTAGACCCATACATTTGATGGTCTTTTGAGAAAGCAATGGAGAGGCAGGAAGTGAGATCCACATCATAACTTTGTTTCCAGGAAGCTTTGAAAGTTCATCAGAAACCCATAAGGGTTAAAAACTACCTCAATTTTTTCTATTATATCTCTATCTAATCACCTAAAAATTACTATCTGCTGCAATACTCTCATTCAAATAAATTCCTCATTACCTTAAGCACATGCTGAGGTGAGTGTGGGAACTGTTGAAGGTGTTTCCAGTTTGTGTAAATAAAAACTATATAGGTGGATTTAGAGTAAAAAAGGGGAAAAGGCCAAAAGGGATGGAGAAGGGACATCAGAGCCAAAACAAGGCAGCAGCACACAGACACAGGTGGGTGCACACTCATCCCTTACACACACACAGAGTCTCTGCAGGTTGGTACTTCAATTGGAGCAGTCATCTGGGATGACTGGATTAGACTTGTGTAAATCTAGGATCAGGTTACAGAACAAAAGCTAGTGAAACTGACATCTGTAATAAAGTGTAATAAATGTAAAAATATGTCAGAAACCTGAAAAAAAGGGAGGCAGATAAGTTTTTTGAAGAAAGTAATTTAGAATTAGCCATTGTACTGACAACAATTCAAATATAAATTTGGGTTTTCCAATTTTTAAACACGAGTCACTTCACATGTGTTTGTGACAATGATGGTCTTAGAGTGGCAGTAAATAATTCAAGACTTGCAGAGAACAGGAATGATTGTGGTGCAAGTTGCAACTAAGTAATATAAATAGGGAACACATCCAACTACTCGAAAGATTACTAATTATTTTAGCTGGTTCTAGTGTCTTCCATTTTGTATATGAAGACAACAAAGCAGAGGTGAGAACCTGACACCAGGCTCTGTGGATGAGCCCTACAGTAACAGAGGCCAAGCATTTAGGGAGGGAAATGTGCACTGTCCTCACTTTGCACCCCTTCTGTAGCTAAAAGCAAAGCTAAGTAGACCAAATGCAAACCTGGAGGTTTTGCTATTATTGTTACCTAGAAAAACAAATTGTTATGGAATGGATTTGCCTCAGTAGCAACATAGAAATTCCTCTGATTCTACATTCTCAGCCTAGCCTCCGCTTTTATCATATATGGTTACCTCTCTTCTGGTTGACACTAGAGAGAGGATTTGGGCTCACCTGAGACAGGATTTGGCAAACATCTGTAACATCTTGAAAAGCATGAAGAAAGTAGGCCAGGGTCAGTTGTTTAATGTCCCCTTCAATATGAGAACTGAGGAGCAAGAAGTCCAGCAAGTAGGTGGGGTGGTCAAAACAAGAATAATTGTTCTTTTTTCATAGCTCATTGAAGAAAGTGATGGAATGCTCTGCTGCAAGGAAACATTGATGCTGAAGTCAAAGTTAGTAGTCCTATGTACTAATCTACTACGAGAGTCTCTTGCACAGCATGGGTGGCCTTGAAGCAGAGCTCTCAAGTCAGACACTTCTGTGACTAAAGGGCAAAGGCATTAGAGGCATGTGGGGATTATCAGCGGATGTGCAGGAGGAAGAAGGTTGGGAATAGGGTGTGTGCCAGGAAGGTCTGGAGCAGTGAGGTGCAAAGGGGTCTGGCAGCTTTCACGCCCCAGGGCGCTGAAGCGTGAGGTGACTGCAGTGACACAGCTCTGCTGTGCACTGGCTGGTGCAGGACAGTGGGGCTAAATCCACAGGGAGAAGGAACGGTCCTAATAAATATAACTAGGACCACACTTGGACTAGAAAAGACAGTGTAAGTGAATACCATTTCATTAATCACTGCAACTTGTCACTATATAGAAATTAGTTATTATATTGTTAGAATTATAGATATTAAATATTCACTAACAATTGTCTAATTAATATGCAGGTTTTATTTGTGACGTTTATGGCTTTCATTAGTGACAGAACCTGAGAAAATAATAATGAGAGAATGTATAATCTATAAGAATATATCACAGTTCTATGTGTTTGTGGTTAACACTAAGAGTATGATGAGAATTCTTTAAATTTTCTGAAATCTTCTGCATAAAAAATCTTGTAAACATCTATTCTCTGGTAGATAGGTGTTTGAGATTCCCTGATGTCAAGACATTCTCTACAATTTCAGATATGTGGTGTAATATAGCCATTCAATTTAATGTGCTTGTATGGAGACAACAGAATTTCCAGCTGGCATTCGTTGAAGTCCCCTGAAACAGCCACCCTTAGAGCCTTGATCACCTAAAGATCTTACAGTGCTTTGTATCCATGACAGTATTCTGGGGCAACTAGAGATAAAAGAAAACAAGACTAATTCCAGTCAGTAAAGCTGAAACCTTGATCCCTTCCTGCTTTCCTCTGTACTTCTCACTTCTCGTAATCCCAAATCATTGGGATTATGATTTACACTTTCCTGTTACCTTTTATATATTACATAGACCAGCCCTAAATCCCTTCCTTGACCTTCCCACCAAGGAAATCATGGATCCAATCAAGCTCATCTCCCTCCTTTACTCTTACAGCTGCCCTCTTTATATCTCTATGTTCCTCCCAATTAGTTTCAGCACACTCAAATGAGTAGTGCTTAGCTTATGTTCTCACCTGCCATCATGCTCATAGCTAGCACTACTTTGAAATCTCTGCTGTACCATGTTCCCTGCTATAGGACTAATCTCTGTGCTTGCCATGTCCTGCACAACTTGGTTCCCTCCTGTTGCCTTGAGTTTTCTGTCTTTTGTCTTTCTGAAAACTTTCTCACGTAGCCTTCATGTAAATAATGTCTATTCTTAGAATGTTTACATACTTCTCCTGTGAGAGAAGAAATGATTGATGGTGATGTCCACCATCCAGGTTGAAGGGGTGGCGACCTGTGTAACCAATCCCTTGACCTCTGTACATATCTCTAAATACTAGAGTCAAAATAAAATTAGATAGAGAGTTTTCTACACAGCCGTCTCCTGAGATTCATTCCAGTGTTCCTAAATTAAGACACGCCCAGCTTCACCCCACGACATCTGGTGACCCCGAATGTGTGAGAACAGCAGCCTGGGTCACACCCTCCCAAGCCAAATACATTTTCCGAGGTTTTTTCCTATCCTTCTCTTTCCTGTTTTATATTTGCCTTGAGAGCCTTCTCCTATCAATTGGCATGAATCAGTCTCTGTTTATCCCATGTGTGGTGCTTTTCTTCTTCATATTGCAAATATTACTCTCAATTTTCCCAGGAAGTGACTTTTTGGGGATTCCAGCACACAAACCTTGTCATTTAGTTCAGTGTAGCCTCTTTGTAGGCATGAGGAGTGGCAAGGGGGAAGGAAGATCCCTGACAATATTGCAAAATACTGAGAATCCACTGTAGCCACAAACTATAATAAAGGCATGGACATGGGAAAAGTAGTAGTATGGAGGAAAATCAGAAATATGAGTTTAATAGGAGATACAAGTTTTGTTAATCAATTGCATTTTAAGCACAGTACATACTATGCAATTTTATAGAAGCTTAAACTCAAATCCATGCATTTCACAAAATGAAACAAAAACTTGTTAGCAAAACAAGACTTCAGCCATTTAAAGAGGAGATCTTTTTGGAACAACAATTAAATGACACTTTTCTAATAGTAGTACACTGAATGGTATCAGAATTGGGAACTGAGCTGTTTCTTGCCTCCAGCTATCTCAGTTCAGTTCTTTCATAGCAGAAGAACTTAGAGATCCTGAGGGATTTTTTTTCCCTCCAAAACACTGTACTGAAAATAACCCCCTAGGAGGTCATAGGATTACATGGAAATTAGCAGTTTAATTTATTCATCCTAAATAGAAAAAGGCATATTTTAGCATATATTAAAAGTTGACTCATTTTATGCACTTTTTCAATCTAGTGTCTGATTTTGCTGTTGATTTATTTCTGCACAGTCCATTCTCCTTAAAGAAATTTGTAGGGTGCTATTGACAAGCCATTTCATATTGTAGGCTGTTATCTTCTTCAGATAAACATGCACATAAGAATAGACAGGCTCATGGTTCTTTTGCAAAAATGAATGTGCAAGGTAGGAAGTTCTTCTCTTTCTACATCAATTCCTAGGGACCACCTAATGGTGTCTTAGCTTTCTTAACAAGTTCTTTGAGGAGAGGAAAAACATTTTCATCTTTTGTATCTTTCTGTAGTCACAGTTCAGCAGTCAGTGGAACTGGAGGAATGCAATGAATTGATTTCCTACATATGCTGCCACTCTGCTGTGTTATAATATATGCTACTATATCCCAAATACACAAGGTTTCTGGGATAGTCACAGTTGTTATAGATTTACCCTATAGGTAGCTGTGTTGTGAAAATAAATGAGTAACTTCCAAAGCAAAGATAGCCATGTAAAAGAATGCAGCAAATACCATGTTCATACTAACAGATACATCTGCATTGCAAAATTCGCTCTTCCTGCCTGCTAATCAAGTGCAAAGGTATAAAGGGACTTGTTTGAATTTATCTTGGAACCACTTATTTCAAAACCGGCTTTCTCCTTCTGTAATGGTCCTACACTAATGATCAGAAGACCATTTCATTGATTCTTCTGTCTTTGAAGAGTTCATACTCCTACATTTAATGTAATAAAAGATTGATTTTGTTAGTTTTCAGTGTATGTGGCAAGGCCACACTTTTACCAGAGTACTTGGAAGGAGCAGTTGCCAGTTATGAATTGGTAAAACTGGCAACAGAAATGACGTGGACAAGTATGGTACAAGCAGATCACAGCCACATGATAGGCACTGATGTTATTTATGTGCTTGCATATTTTTAGCTATTGGCAATGCCTGTCACAGTAGAGAGGGGTGGTAGATACAAATGGAAAGAATACTTTGAAAAGGATGTTATTTTTATACTGAGCTTCTCATATTGCTCAACTGATGCTGCCTCAACATGATACTGAACACAGTCAGAGAAAAAGTGTCAGTCACAAGACTGTAAGACCTGCCACACTGGTCAGATCAAAGGTCCATCTGTTTCAGCGTTATGTACAACTAAGTGCTGTTTAAAAGAAAGTGTTTCCTTTTGTTTGTTTCAAATTACTATACAAATTACCTTTGTGCTTCTGAGAAACAATGAATCACCATAGTTACACGACTGATTTTATGTTCTCTCCACCTTTAATCATCTTTTTTCCAGGAAGAAATGTGCTATTTGGTTTCACATGAATAGAACCTATTCATTATTACTGATTAATACTGCTTGACTTACCTGTGTCTTATCTAGTACTACTACATTGGTCTTGGAGATCAATAACCAGAAGTGCATGTATTTGAGATTCAAGTTTGGTACAACAGCATCATGATGTTTTCCTGGCTTGTTCTCTATTTTTTTCATAAGGAAATAATTCTAATGTTCAGTTTGCTTTTTCTTGCCACAGGGCATGGTGTTGCCTATTCAAATAACTCCCAAATCCCTTTCATGAGTAGTTACAGCTAAGAGCTCTCTGTGTGTTTGAATTTGATAAGCATACATTGTATGAGAGGTTTTACTGTCTGGCTGCTCAGCATTGGTTAAAACTTTCTTCAACTCCTTGCTGTCTGCTTCAGTTGTGACTTTGATGCACAACTTGTTATCTTTGCAAGCTTTCCTGCTTCAGTATACACCTTTATGTTGTAATGTGTGAATAGCTTGTACAGCAGGATCTGGACAGCTGTATATCCAGTGGAGCCCTATTTGCTTTGTTATTTGTGGAAAATCTTTTTTTTTTTTTTTGATTTCCCATCCAGTTATTTGCCCACAGATTATCTTTGCTCTCATTCCATGAGAAGTTATTTTCTGCAAAAATTCTTAGTTGAGGTGCACTTCTCAAATAAGCATTTTACAAATCCAAATACATAAAAATCACCACCTCAGCCTCATGACTACTACATTTGCTATGCAAATTCCTTTCTCAAACACCATATTGATTGTTCCTTCATAATTTAATTTACTCAAATTTCTACTTGCTCTACTTTACAATAATTTCAATTAGTTTTCCACCCATGAAAGTCAGACCTTGGGTATTGTTGTTCCTCAGATAACCCGTGAGATCAGCAGTTTTTAAAATTTGGTGACATGTCTGTCACCTTCTGTTCTGGTTGATTGAAATGTAGGCTTAAACACCACAGTTTTCAAGTGAGAAATTTCATTTTTAAAATTTTTGAATGACCTTTCCATGCCCTGGAAGTCACTTACTATTTCCTTAAGTGATTCATTGGATAACCTTTCCTTATGACAAATCAGCATAAGAGAGTTCTCAGATTATTTTTCACTTCTTGAAATGTCCACTACCCACCTAAGATTTCCATTCTGTATAAAAGTTGTTCCATTCCACCAGAAGGCATTCTTACAAAGACTGATCTCACCCAATGCCTATAGTTTGATTTCCTTCAATCCTTCTGAACTACATCTCATGAGATATTTGTAATTAAATGCACATCTCTATGGAATCAAACAGAAAGACCAGAAAGAAACTGTTTGGAGGATGATGTGAAGGAATACAAGAAATTATAATAAAATAACAAGATTGAACCAAAATGAAAAGAGGGTTATTTCCTTTACCTGAAGTTTCATAAAGAATAACATTTTTGAACAGTTTTCATTATGTAGAGGACTGCTTTGTTGATATATATTAATATACAATCCAAAGACTGAGGAAAGATGACCAGGGAATTTCAGTAAAATTTTATATAACTATTTTTTGCACTACGTAAAATAAATAATTACTTTTTTTTGACTTAGTCTAAATGTAACTCTCCCATTTCCCAAAACTATTCAGACTAAAATTTGTATTTGAACAACCATTCAGAATAAAAATTGTCAAAGCAAAGCTATTGATCAGAATTAATTTTTTCTCCCTTGATGGCTTGTAATGGATGCATTTTGTAAATGTAATGACTTTGCTGCAAACAGAGAATTCCAGTGTGTAGCTATCCATTTAATCCCAGTCCTCTTTTGCATTCACTTGCAGTAGTGATTGATTGCCAACAACAAGGCTTATTAAACACACTTGAAGCATTAGATAAGCTGTGAAATTGAGCAGGAAAGCAAAGATACGGATTTAGTACTCAGTAGTTTAAGCAAATCCCAAGTAAAGAAAAAAAAATAATTCAAACTCTAGAATTCACTTCTATTCAAAGCTATGTGAATGGAATATGGAAAATTTCTTCATCATAACTGTGCTTACTCCCTTCACGACACCAGTTATTGCTTCTTTGCCAGTTTGGCTGACTGGCTAACTAGTCCTTTATTGTACTGTAGCCAAGGAAATTAAAGTAACTGTGGAAGGATATTTAACATTGTTTTTGTCTGTAGCCCTTCCATCTCCACTTATTTCACGCTTTAAAATCTGTACAAAGTGTAAATCTGAAAGTTTCCTTTCTGACTTCAACTGCTCTGAGCTTTCCAGCCCTTGGGTTTAATTCTTCCTTACAAGGCAGCTCCCTCCCTCTTTTTGTTGTTTCTTTTTTAACACACACACACACACACCCATCCACCCCCACACCACACGCATTTCTTTTTAAGTTTAACTATGTTAATGCATGAAAGAAAATACATGCAAGCGTAAAGGAAATGCTCACAGCTGGTTTTCTTTGATCTCAGTGAGGATTTGGGTACTAAAAATAGGATTTATCTGAGTTTCAAGAACAAAAAGCTGAGTCTGGGGTCAGAGTTTGCCTTTCTGTTTGGCCTTCAAATTCTCAGTGTTCACAGAAACACAGAATGAGTGAAGTTGGAAGGGACTTCTGGAGACTGCCTGGTCTAAATCCCCTGCACAAAATAGAATCCAGTAGAAAGGGCTGCTTTGGATCTTGTCCAGTTAGGTTTTGAATATCTCCAAGGATGGAGAGTCCCCAAGTGGTATTTAAGCATCCTCACAGTAAAATAGTTTTTTCTTATGTTTAAATGGAATTTCCTGTGCTTCCTTTTGTGACCATTGCCATGGTGTTTTTTCAACCCTTGTCTCAGCATTACCAAGCCTGCTGTGGTCTATGCAAGTAACCTCCCAGCTCCCACATAAGTTAATAAGGATCCAAACGTAAGTGGAGTGGCACATCAATTTCCTGCAGAGATCTGTTTTGTTGGCACATGAAGTTAGGTAAAAGGAATCCTAGGTGCCCCTCTTCAGTTTTAAAATGTGTGTGTAGCTATTTTAGTTTTTCTAAATCAGCTGTTGCTGGGTGTGCTGGTTGTTGGCAGTACAACTCTACTAGACAGAGCACTCACCTAGAAAGTTCAAGCCCTGTGTTCAACTTCCTCCACAGCCTGAGCCCAAACCCTTCTCTCAAGAGACAATTCTTACTTTAGCTTATAAAGCTGAGTGAGGATGTTACTGTCTCCATCTTTCCTAGTGTAGGAATACTTGCTCTTAGGCATTTACAGAGGGAAATGAAGCCAGAAATACAGCATGTGTGAGGAAGCATGGTGGTTCAACCTGTAGCACTGCAGCAGGAAGAGTGTCCTAAGTTCCTGGCTGACAGCTGAAAGTGGTTTTGATTTCCTACTCCAGTGACTAATAACAATAGTCTCAAGACCAGAGACCTGAGTTCAATGATTAGGCTGCAAAGTCATTATGGCAGTGAGTGAGAACCCAGAATGAAGGGCTCATACACAGAGGATGGACTCATCAGGTAGCTATTGAAAGGACATATTTCAGCCAGAATTCCAGCCACAGCAAACAATGCAAGACTATGCAAGAATTTGTAGAGTAGACAAGCATCAGTGGCAGCAGCAGAGTTCCTTGTTTTTCCTCTAAGAGCCAGAAAGCTCAGACAGGTATTACTGAAACTAGTAACTGACCCTGAAACTAATAAACTGACTACCAAGATTTTAGCATTCTTGAAGGGTATGCATACTATACTATAGTATATGCATACTTGAAGGGTAAGCATCTTGATGGGTCACCTACTCCCATTATGATCAGCTATAAACCCGGTGTTACTCTCATCATCAGCAGGGTGCTTGCTCAGCATAGGAGAGACTGCTGTGTCAAGAACACCTCAAATTGCTTCCTGCCTCCCCCGAGGCGTTAAGTCATACATCACATCAGATATGTGGGATAGGATTTTGTCTCCTCTGAGAGCTGGGATTTTCAAAGGTGTTCTTTGGGATCTAAGAGCATAAATTTTGCATATTTCCTGAAGGAAACTGCATTCATAAATGCTGTAATCTTTAGGAAATATGTCTTTGAAGTATCTTTTCCTCCTGATTTAGAATGTTAAGTTCTAGTAACTAGACACTGGTTTCCTTAGTGATTTAACACTGCTAATACCATGTGCTTGTCTTTTCAACAAATTGTCAGTCAGGGTAAACTCCAACTTTAACTAGCGAAGACCAATTTTGGCAAAATTACCCTTCTTGAGTATGGGTGAGAGATGTTTATCTTAGTAATTAAGACAATCTCCTCCTAAACAATTCATCATGCAAACTTTTACCAATAGAAATAACTTTCTTTACAAGGTATACCCAACCAAAATCCCATTTTTTCCCCACATGATTAAAATAATTATCAAACCATACACTTTTTTTCTTAGAGTAAGATTCTATTTATGTACTGATCTCACTTACATTCACTTTGCTTCTATTCTAATAATTTGACCTATACCTATTCAGTGATCTGCTAAGCACCAGCTTTTTGAGAAGTTGTGTATGTAAGTGAGGGCCAGTAACTGTGTCCACATGGAATAGGAACTGTTGCCTTGCTGGAAAGGGTTGTTTACAACAAGGTTCTTTATAACCTCATCAGGACTAGGAGTTGACAGAAGATAAGAATGTTACAAATTTACTAGACTTGTAGTATTGGTAGGTATGGAAATCACCTTTCAGTAAGAACAATATAAAGGGAGTCAGCTTCTTTCTGAAAGAGACAAAATCTGAGGGGGTTCTGCCTCAAAGTAATGGGGAAAAGCGGAGTGGAGTACAAGCTATGCCCAAAGAGTAGAAATTAGCTGAAAGGGAGTGTTGCCTCAGGGAAGGTGAAGTGGAAGGAATAAGCAAAAACTCGGAGAAAAAGGAGCAATTAGACAAGAATTAGCAGAATGAACACGAAGGAAAATGGGGTATGGAAGTGACTTGTGAGTTCATAAAAGATTTTGAAGTGCTAATAATCACCTTGTAGTTGACAATATCTTAATATACTATAGAATAATGGAATTGTGAAGGTTGGAAGAAATCTTTAAGAATGTGAAGTTCAATTGTAAACCCAGCATTATCACTGTAACCCTAAACCACTAAACCATATCACCCAGCACCAGATCCAGATGCTTCTACAGTGACCACTAATTACTATAGTAATTTCTCAAATGATCAAATGACAACGTTCAACGCAAATCACAAATAGGAAAAAAAAAGTTAAGGCCTATTTGTTTATAGACAGCTATAACCACATTTATATGCATGCTTGAAATAAATGGGAAATGTTTATGCATTTAAATCCAAATTGTTATGAGTTTAAAAGCTTAGGTTACAAGCTCAGCAGAAATGTGAGGCAGGAGCTTCTGACATCTCTTGCTATTCCCAACAAGACCAGTCTGCTTGTAGCATCCTGGGCCATGTGGTGGCATGATTCAGCAAGGACTTCTCTAAATCTGTTACTGTTGCTCAAGAAAGGCAAAGCCCTGCATGATACCAACATGCACTGACTGCTGGACTCAGTAGGGGTTTTGGCAGTTCAGCTGTGTAACCAACACACACACCCCTGCAGTGGAGGAGAGGTCAAACAAGGGCAAAGCCCAGCGAGGTCAGGGAATAAGGTAATATAAAGGAAGCTGAACTTACTTCGATATCAGGTAAATTGGACAGTAACCTTGTTTTTAGTTACAGACAGTTGCATCAGTGAATCACCAGGTTCCAAAACTATCAATAAAGGGCAATGCCTTTGTGAACCAGCCAGACCCACTCTGGGGGATGTGGGTGGGAACAGCAGGGCACAGGTAACTTGGCCCAACATAAAGCATAAAAATTGGACAAATTATACATTTTGAAGAGTGCAACAGGCTTGAAGTGGCTTTCATCCATGCATTCTTTCCAGGTGGCTGGGGATGCCCAGTGTCATGACAGTGAGCATACAGGGACCAGTAATAAGAATCACACTACAACAGAGATTTAACTACAGCTGAATATTGCAACTGCTATATTATACATGTGCTGTGATTTCAACTGATTTCTGTATCACTCTGCTAAATTGAACTGCCACATAATGCCAACTATTCCAAATAAGTAAATGCGATATTAAACATTAAACACTCCTCATACGGAATATCTAAAAGCGTCCATTCAGAGAGTATTGGGCTCTGACAAGCTACCAAGAAGTAAATTTTGCTGCTATAAGTTGGATCCTATAAGATGTAGGATCTTTTGAGTCTTGCTGATGTTTCAACTGAGAAGAAGCTGTGATCTGGGAGCTGCTACTAATTGTCAGAGATGTAAAATACTTTGCATATGCTAAAGGCAATGACTTTTTAGCTAGTATGTTCTCTGGAACTTGCATTCCACGTGAAGCTTGCAAAGAAGTGGTGGGCCTATTCTGAATAGGAAACAGTAGTATTGCCATACAGGACTACAATTCACAGCTTGAAATAAGAGAGAACATGTATTAATGCATCCTTAACTGTAACAAATTAATGACTCATGTTCAAATGCATCTGCATCTTACTGGGATTAGAAATGCCAGTGTCATCTAAATCCTTCATAAAAGTTAACATATGTTTATGCAGGGACTGTTCTCCTCAGATTCAATGGAAAACTTCTCCAGAACATTTACAATCACAGAGGATAAATAATGTGAACAATGTCCCACTGAGAAGTCTGAGACTACCAGGGCTGCTCCAACTGGCCAATAATGACAAGAAGTACAATTTTCTTACTGCTTTGGATAATTCCCTAAGTAAAAAGTGCGTGCCTTTTATACTGTTTTAAAAAATTTTGAAGTAAAACATACTGCAGTCAAACAGGAAAATCCCAGATGTAGATGCCAGGTGAAACCATTTCTACATAGAGTTGTGGTTTGGGGAAGACAAAAGATGTCGGAATTTGTTACTTTTAAATGGTAACATGTTTTAAAAAAATGACCCAGACCTTTAGAATGTTACAAAGAAGGTTAGGTTATGGTGCACATGTGAACATTATGGAGGACAGAGTATGGTGGAGAAATAGTGTTAAAAGACCATCAAATTTTTACTCTGCTGATTTTTCACTGACTGCAGTAAATGCTGCTAAGCAAAGTTTCCTTTAAAATGCAGTATGGGATTGAATGCCCTATCTCCCCTCCATGTTTATTCCTATTTGCACCTACCTCTAAAAATTTGAAAGAGATCAGAAAAACCCTGATACAGCTAGAGAGAAAGATAAAATACATCAGTTTAACAGTGGACACATTTGAAAAATCACTTCACACAGGGCCATGATTGTGAATTCAAAGAACTCTCGTGGAAGAGAAATGCTTATCTAATAAACAAAAAGAGAGGTAGAAATCACAGAGTGTCTACCTATTGAAAATAAGCAGTTTCTGAGAAGAGTTCAAATGATTTCCTAGAAAGGGTAGCTAAGGATACAAATCTCTCAGGATTTACTGACATCTTTTACAATGCCTGTCAAACCGATTTTGTCAGCAGATATGACAGATTATAAGAAGTGATGGTAACTTCAGAGATTTTCTCAGGTAGTTTTGGTACTAATAATCTACTATACTCACTGATGCTATACAACCTTCTGTTTCTTGTTGTGTGTCCGAAAACTTCTGATAAAATAATAACAATAACAACAACAATATAATACACCTTTAGGACTGATAGCAGAACTATTTTGTTCTGTTGAGTTGCATAAATACTAAAAAAGTAAGATACTGTCTATTACATATGGCATCTATTGGTTTTTGAGCTCATCCAGGAAAGGATCTCCTGATTTTTCCAGAGTTCCATATGACTTGTGTAGGTGGCTGAATGTCCTGGTTCCAGCCAGGACAGGGTTAATTTCTGCAGTAGTCAGGAGGGGGCATAGCCTAGGACATGGAGGTTATTCTAGAATGCCTTGTGTCATTTTCTGGGTGTGGGGGGTGTCTTTTATTATTAACACCGCTGCTGTTACTGGTTGTTTGCTTATCTCATTGCTATTCACAGTAATTTGTTTTTCTCTCAACCTGTGATCTTTGCCTTTTGTGCCCCCAATTCACCTCTTCAGCCCTCCACAGGGAGGAAGGGAAGGGGGAGTGAGTGAATGGGGCCTGCTTTGGAGAGTCTCTGGGAGCACTAAACTGGGGAGCACCCTTCCTAAACCAGAACACCAAGGAATCTATGAATCTTTGCAACTAGAAATAGCCTGATGACATTGATGTCATTGATACTGAGCTAAAGGCAGACCCAATAGTTTGCGCTGAATTGGCTGTGCCTTTGCTTTCAGAACTTGTTTCCTTCAAAGCAGAGGTGCATTGGTGGATCAGAATTACTACTGGTGGATCTGGTTTTGAAAAGCTGAAAAAATAAATATTGATAAAGAATGTCATATTTGACCATACTTCCACAATCAAATTGTCAATTTTCACATTTGCTAGAACATTTATTATTTGCTTATAACTTCTAAAACACCATATCAAAAAAGTAAAAATAAAAGTTCTGAAGTATTTGGCCAACACCCTTTTGCTTGTTACTGTTTGAAAGTATGAGATACTAGCATATTAAGTGTCCTCATCTTAGCAATATTGTATCACTTATCCTCTATAGGGGTTATGAATTTTTGAGCTCTTGATACTGCCTTTTATTCTGGTTGAATTATGCTCAAAAAATATTATTTGCTGCTCAGTGATATATCATGGGCACAATACATGGTCAAATAATTTGTTTACTTCCTAAAAGGTCAAAAAAGTTTTTTACTCTCAATTTCTACTATTATATATAAGTTTATTTTGATGCAACATAACTCAATTATAAAAGCTCTTGTCAATTGGAAATAATGAAAATTCTTAGTTTTTATAAAAGAGGATGTTTCTTCACCTTGTAATGAACATAGTGTCCATAAAACAAGCATCCTTTTCAAAGTCTCCTTTATTTTATATCAAATGGTAGAATCTCTAATACTGTAAGTATTTTTTTTATACCAAAGGACTAGCTGAATTGTGTGGCTGCTGTCAAAAATCTCTAAGTAGCATCCAAGGTATTCTTTTAGAACATTTTCTTATTGATCATTTAAATTGCTAGCAAAAATGAGTAGTAGATGGTAGAAAAGGACTGTATTACTGGATGATGGCTGGTACTATGTAAATTGATTCAGCAAGTATAATGTTCTGATGATGCCATTGTCAGCAGAACACTAATGATCAGGAACAAAGTATGCAAAGAAGATTTACCTATGCCAGTACAGGTAGTAGCACTCCATCTCATGGAAGGGAGGTGACTTGCAGAGTACTCCAGTCCTTGCACTCTGTATGTTTGTTTTCAAATGATTCAAAACTGAATTGGAAAGGAATGAAAAACAAGGTGATGAATGTCACTAATGGCTCTAAGAACAGTACAAACTATATCTGACTATGCAGAGTTGCAGAGGGATGTCAAGGTATAATGAGACTGATTATAAAAGAGCAGGTGAAATTCAGTGTGAATAAGTGAAAAGGTGTAAGTCAGAAATATAATTTTTCATGTACAGTACTGTCTGCCTATGCAGCAACACCCAGCTGTGTTCCAAGGGTGAGGTGAACACTCAAGGCTTCTGCATCAGGCAGGGGTAAGCTGGCCACATGGGCTGGATAAAAAAGCCTTTTCGAGCACACTCAGTTTGGAGGGAACTGAAGAGGGGCACTAAATACAGAGGTCAAATCATTCTCTTTGTGGTAAAATGGGGACTGGTACTAAAGGATTCATAGTTATCTCTTACCTGAATTTTACTCTGACTGCATTGCTGTTGTCACACAGTCCAGCTTATACATGTACATATAGCTGTATTTATGCAATAGCCTAGCATTTCTTCATGCAATAAAGATATTTTTGATTCAATTTCTTGCAGAAATCAAATCTTCTTGAAGCTGTGTACAATGACAAGCAAACTGTTCCTTGCAGATTTAAAGGATATTTTACAACACTTGTTTGAATTTTTTGACAGCTGACCTCCATTGATTTTAAAGCATTTAGCTTCTTTATTTCCAGTCTATCAGATTTTGACTTACTCAGTATAGTTAGATGCAAAGCTCCCAAACGACAACATTTGCTGTTAGTCTCAGACATGGCAAATGTTTCCAAACACACAAAACTGAAATACAGGAAACAAATTAGAAATAAATAATCACATGAAGACAAGCAAAAGTTGTGCTGCTTAAGATGATACACAGTAGAATTGAGGTTCAGTACTTCAATCAGATCTCTTGCTTTGGCATACATGTAAAGAAACACTTTCAGAGCAAATTGGCAAGGGGAAGAAAATAATCTTTTCAGAGCAAATACAGAAGTTAACAAAATAGAATTTTTTTTCCTAAGATACTTGAGAAGATACCATGTACATTATCCTGCAGTGGTCATTGGAATGGATACTTATATGTAATAAAGTCAAGAAGGTTCTAGAAGAATAAAGAGCTTTGTATCTGTATACTTATCTATAGATTGGAAAACATAGGGCTCAACTCAAAGCATGGCAAAAATAGTGGTGAAATTCCCATTGATTTCAATAATCTTTTATGCACAACTTCCTTCTCCCTAAAGCATCAGTACACACCTCCCTCAGTGAAATTTATGTATGTACATTGAACTTGATAGGCTTCTTTGTATAGCAGAGCGGCAGTGAGCCAAATGGCTTTTGATTCTCACTTTCACCACACAAAAATAATGACACATTTAATTCTCCTTCATGGCAAGATATAGCACAAAACATTCAATTAAAATCAGCTCTTGGACTGGTGAATCACTGTTCAGTCACAGAAAGTGATTAAAGATTTTTCTCCTTACACAGGCTATTTTTTGTCAAGTGAAGAGATTAATTAAAATACAGCTGAATTAAATCTATACTTTCCTGCTATCACCTATATAAGACAATGTTATGCTAGTATGTTAAATTTAGCACACTACAACAAATGGAAGGGGAGAAAGGACAGTCTCTCTGTCAAGATTCAATCCATACAGTGACAGTACATGAGTTATTTAATTACAACCATCTGCATTTTGTAGCAGATGAACAAGGAATATATGGTAAATGACTGATGAGGTTGCTATGTCCTTTGATGACCTCTCAGCAAATAATGAAGCATGACTGCTCATGCTCAGCACAGTCACAGACTACACTTTCCTTGTTTGTGTGTTGGTATCACTGTAATACTTTGTCTGGAGCCTGCTGCTCTTCAACTACCTGAAGGACTGTGCTTGATTCTGCCCAACTACACAACTAATTAAGCACATTATTACTGCTTTCTACAAATCTTGTCTCTTTATCAAGTACTCTAACCTGAAACTTCACTCAGAACTTACTAACAGGAAGAATTAATGTTTCTGTAGAGAACATGTTTATGGTAAAACAGTATTAACAAAGTAGACTGGCTAATGCAGGAGCTTTTTCATGTAGCTGTCATGCCACACTTCACAGAAAAAGTAGGTTTAAATTCTGCACCTGCCTTAGGGAAGAAAAGGTTTCCCTTATCGCTCATCAAGGTGACTAAATGATTATACACACATATTTACTTTTACAATTTTTTCATCTTCAAGATTTAATAATTGAAAACAATTGCCTCCATCACTAGATAGCTACACCTCTTAAATAAATAGCACTCTGAATTATTACATATTCTTAGAGGCAGAGCCACTGCAGAGACTGCTTTTTAGTTAATTAATATTTTCTGAAAAGAGTACCTGTCTACTTCATCAAGTGTAAAAGTGCCATTTATTTTCATAATTGTCTGTAAACTACTGTGCATAGACTAAACTGACTGAACACAGAACATCATTTATAAAGAAACCTCTGTGTGTTGATTTGAGATTTCTTTATAACAAAAACCGAGTTACAGACAGCATCTTCAACAGTCTCTACAAAAGCCTAAAATGAAGGATTTCCACACTAAAGATCCATTTCTACTGATGGTACTGATGATGAATAACTATTATTTTAGAAAGTTTCACAATTTAAATGAGACCACTGATATAAATAGCACAAACCCTGCAAAACAGTGAGTCCAGCAATTGAAAATGCGTGAAATTAATAATTTTGAGTTTGGTTCTTCTGTAAGTTCCTCTGAAACTTTGCCAAAACAGTTATAACTGCAGATTTGTATCACTTACATCTTTACTTTACTACTTAAGGGGGGGGGAAAAGAAAAGGTTATGTTACACTTAAATTCAAAATTACTTTCTTTGTATACATACCTAATTTCCATAAACAGAGAGAAACTACTATGAAAAAGAATTCCATATGGCAAAAATGTGGTAATGGAAATGCAAATCTATTTGGAAATACAAACCTTGGAAATTTGGGGGTCGAGTTTGTGGCCTCCTATATTCCAAACAGCAACCATGGATTTGTGCTGAAGAAAAATAACACATTAAGCATCAATAGGAAGTAGTATAATGCCCTGCAGCTATTATACAGACTACCAAGAAAGTAAGAGTAAATTATACTTAAGATAGGAATGAATTTAAAGTCAGGAGAAGGCAAATACTACACATGTGTTGAAGAAGGAAACCTGGAAATAAAAGAAGCCTGTTTTTCTCAAGATCTGAGTGCCGCTGTTTGCCATGAGCTCTCCGGGAGAGGCTCCTCATCCCTCCCAGCCGGGCTAAGTGTCGCCGCTGTCCCTGGATGCAGAAGCAGGTCTGGGCACTAGGCGGCGCTGCACAGCGACACGATCATTCTCTGAAAAATGAAATCAGTAGTGATTGAATCTCTTTGATATAAAAATAAATCTATAAATCATGCAAGTTAACTTTCAGGTAAATATAGTAACAGTAAAAACGAATGGTTAATTGTATTTGAGTATAGCTAGATCACTTAACAACTTCTCAAGGAAAAAGTGATGGAATCTGGTCAGCACTCTGAAAGACCTCCAAGGAAATAGCACATGAATTATTCTCCTAGTCAGGAAACTGAAATGTCTGAACATAAACAAACAGCTGCAGCAGCACCACCCCCTGCTGGGGATCTAATTATTCTGATTATACAGAAGATCAAAGCTTTGTTCATTCTGTTTAAAAACATCCTTTGCATTCTTATAAGAATATTCACTGGTAACATCCCAGTCAAATTCAAGTAGCTGCAACTCAAGTCCTGGGTTACAATTAAAAGTTGTTTGGCCCACCCTAAAACGTGCACTCATTCTTTTCTGGGCAAAGTATGCTCAGTGCATCCATTTGTCTGGAAGTTTCAGCTTCCAGCTTCCCACTCCATACTTGTTTCTATTGAAAACTCACCTCTTTGAAATAAACAGCTGCCACCTGCCAGTATTCACCTCACCTTCAATTAGCTATCATCAAGTTTCTTAGCACTGAACTTCAAAATACTGTATCAGAAGTGCAGAAATGAGAGTGAATGAAGCCTTATTTAAACATGTAATTTCTCTTGTAATGGTCTCTAATTTTGAGAGACTTGCAAAGATGCCTAGCAAACGAGCCAAAGCATAAATGACAGGTAGAGTATCTTCATAGTCCCACAAGACCTGTGGCAACATAGAGAATTAGTGAAACAAGTGTGTCAGCATTGTCATTAAAACTAATTTATTATTCATACAAATCACATATGTACTGAGAAAAACCTGGACGTCACCTGTCCTGTTTCATTTTAAAATGGAAGAGGCAAGAATGGGTGTTGCTCATGATCTCTTTGTTGAGAAGATTTATACATCAGTAAAAGCTTCTTTCTCGTTTCCATATTATTCTCCTCATGTATGCTATATAAATAATAGGTGGTTTTCTTAGAAAAAAAAACATGTATTAACTTGAGAAGTCTTCTGCTATTCTTTCTTTGCAGTTAAACTGGTCAAATACTTCACAGACTTCACAGATGAGTAACTGATTGAATTGGTTAAATTCTTGTTACACACCTTTTTTTCCTTGAAAGCAGATGTGCTGTAGCAGTTCTGGGATCAGAGAGGCCATAATCTTAGTGAAAACAACTTCATATACCTCATTACTTTCAGTCTAAAGTTAACATATGCAAGTTATGTGTTTTATGCAAAAAGACAAAATTATGAGTTGAGAACATTGAGGATCAAATTGAAAGTCATAGGTTGCAATTAATTGAAGGTGACAAATATGTATTTTCAAGGTGGAAATTTAAGTTTCATAACCAAAATCAGAGTGCAAGACTGACAGCTGCAAAGCTTGCTACTGGTACAGAAAATAAACTGTGGTATAGTCAGTGGCATGACAGGCTAAATTCAGGCTCAAAAGACACCCAAAGACTTCTGACTACAGAATCACAGCATGGCTAGAGCTGGAAGAGACTGCTGAAGGGCATCTGGTTCAGCACCCCTATTCAAGCAGGATTACCTTGAGTTTATTGCCCAGGACCATGCTGGGATGCCAAGTCCAACAGCAAGTGCATGTTTCCAGTTATGTTTTTCATAGAAAAAATGTGTGACAAGTATATGACTGAACGTAAGATCACTGACTACTAGTCACATTTAATCAAGTAATTCTGTTCAGTGAATCACATGCTTCAGTTCAAAAATTTCGTAAATCACATACCACAAACTGGTTTGCGTGATAACTTCTCTCAACAGACTAAACAGATATTTAATAATACTATTACTTCAATAAAGAACAGGCATATAAAAGAAAAGCCATTTATTCTATCCTTAAGAAAAACTACTTTTTAAATGACATGTGGCCATCACCAAAATCAAAACAGTGGTCTGCCTCTCCAATGTGCATTATATGTACATTTAGGTTACTAGCACAGAGAAAAATACATTACATTTTAAATTTGCTATTGGTCATGCCTACCAGACCCCCCTGAGAGTAAAGGCTATTGACTCTGTCTCCTTTCACGCCTTGGACTAGCAGCCTTGCCTCAATGACCTCAATCACTGCAGAGCTGAAATTCACCTGCATTTCACTTCTAACCCTGTGAAGACCAGCAGCAGCCGCTTAAAAATGTTGACAACCAGACCTGCCTGCTGCCAATCTCTTCTCATTTCACCTTGGATACAATAAGATATGTGCTCACAGCCAGCTGAAGGGAGGGGTCAGCAGCATCTGAAGCAGCCCTCACACATCTGCTTGCAATCATCTGCTCATACTGTTAATTGGTATGAGATACGTTATTCCCTCTGAAGGACTTAGGGCAGGTTTTGTATACTCCAGGACAGGTGTAGAAAAGAACAAAATCTAAAGAAAATAACTAACACCCCTATTTTTTAAAGATGTAATTTCTTTTAGAAGTGTCCATATTTATCCTTCAGTGAGTAAAGATCACAGCATCAGTCAGCTCTGAATGCTTAGCATTTTCTCCTCACAGAACAGGGAGCCAAGTGTGGACAAGCAGGTTACTGTACCATAAACAGCTGTGCAGCAATACACTGCTGACATGACTGCAGTGCTACCAGCTGGCCAAAACAAACCCACAGGAAAGCCTTATCCACAGCTGATGCCCTCCCAAGTTGCAAAGGAAACAGTTTCAAATACAGTGTAGTAAAACCAGGAAATAATTGGTCACCCGTGGCAAATATCGTGGAACAAAGTGCAAAATGAGGAAGCACAACAGGTGGAAGCAGAAACGGAAGGAATAAAACCAGTAGTGACACTACTGCCCTGCATAGCCAATATATGCCATGTACATATTAATGTATACGTATACATGCACACAAAAATAGATATTTATAAAACATCAGAAGTCAACAGGGCTGTGAAAGTCACAACGGCAGTAAGTCTTCTACAGTTCTCACAACACATGCATGAGAACAACTTAACATCTCTGTATGACAATGCTCAGCTCATAGAGTTAACAGCAATTGCAAGTAACACTTGCAAATATGTTAAAGTATTTTAAAAATGTCAGCAAGCTGAGTTCCAGCGTGCCTGAGAACCAGACAGGCTCAGTGTGATGGTGAAAATGAGATACCGTGGTGAAAACTATTGTCCCTAATTCACCTAAAAATATCTCTGACATAGCCAGGGAAAGACTTTCGATCTCAAAATTTCAATTTCTGATATCAAAAACTGATGCAAAGCACAATGGTAATCTGTAAAAAGGTTTTTATGTATTACAGAACCTGTTGGCTCACTCTCTCAAAAATATGATCATGTTATCATTATGATACCAGTATATTATCAGTGTAGGAGAACAATGCTTGCCAAACATAGTGTTGCAAAAGTGATAATAAGCCAGTAAAACATGACAATTAAAATAAGCAGTGTTAAGTTGTACTTAGTAAGAAAAATTGCCACTTAAAACAGCAGAAAAGAATATCTGAAGAGAAAAAAAATAGAAACAAAGGAAGCTTTTATATTAAAGAGAATTCTAATTCAAATAAAAGAAATCACTAGTTGTTATAAGACTAATTTTCTAAGTTTAGTTCTCACCAGAAAGTTAATCATGAAAAAACCCACCAGTCACTGGGAAGTATAAAGAAGGTCATAGCACAGTTCATATTGCCAAACCAATTTCTTAGTCTCAAGGAAGCTGAGAGAGCTTTCCAAATCCTTACTGTAAATAGCACACTCCTTCCCTATCACAGAAATTTAAAGGTCAGTGGTGTCCCCAGGTCTAATCTCCATAAGTTTCCATAAAATAGTTCTGGCTGACTTCTTATTTTCTAAATTTCTTGCTATTACTGGGTGTTCTCTTTGCATTCCTAAGGCCTGCTTAGCAGGAGCAGAGGTGCAGCTTCAGAATAATATAGGCTTCTCCCCCTAACCTAAAGGATTTGATGCTGAAAGAAAAAAGGGTTTGTATCAGTTGACATTTGTGATAATGAGTTCTTAACATTGCTGCAGGTTTTTAAGAAGTGCAGATTTGTTCACTGTGAAATGGGTCATGGCCAGCAAGTGTATTTCACAGAATCAAATACAAACCTGCAACTGGTAATACTCACTGCTCTGTGCTTCTTTAGGACCAGTGGTCTAACAGTGAAAGGTTGATCACTCATGGTCAATCCATCAGCATCTAGCCCTCCACCCTATTTGCTAAATATAGATGACATCTGGAAAATCTAAGACATCTGTGTTTTAAGAAGGATTTGGCTTTCTCTCTACATACTTTCCCATCATACTTGACGCTGTAGTAAAACTAGCAGGAAAGCTCATTTTGCAAACATGGAACACAGGATCACTGTGGACTCAGCCAAATAAGAAAACAAAGGCTAAGGAGATAAATTTCTCTTAAAATGCACTTAGCTCCAGAATTAGCAGAGGCAACACAGGAAGTGCTTGGCTTAGTGCATCCATTTAAAAAGGAAATTTTTTTAAAGTTCATTCTAGCGCTAATAAGTGTTTCTCAGCAAATGCAGGAATCATCATTAAATGGGGGAGAAAAAACTTTCAAAATGTCATGGGTGAACTTCATTGGCCCAGTTATGTTCTACCCATTCTATAATTCTGTGTTAAAATGGAAAGATTTTTTTTTGCAGTGAAGTCTGAAGTTTATGAACCCTCAAACTGTTTGTTGGGAACACTAGGAAATGGCAGATTACTGTTACTTCTTATCTTAGATTCTAAGTTCTCCAGGAGAGGTATTGCCTCTTCATTGTGTGTCTTCAGCTGAAAATGGGCAGAACAGAGGCCTGCTCACTGCCTGGCCCTCATCTGTGACCACTGGGTCAGTCAAAAGAAAATTTGCCATTGGCTTCAATGGGCAATAAATGAGACTCCTCAGTAATATAGAATGTGTCCCTTAGGGAGTTATACCTGAAAAGAGGGTCTCAACAAGTCCTAAGTGTTTATTTAAAGGATAAAAATGATTGAAAGTGTCTCTCTTGTCAATTGGGATGCTAAAAAGATGGAGAATTTAACCCAAAACCCATCTGTTTTGCACATGTGTATTTGAATTTTTGGAAGCACAGGGCCATCAGTCTTCCCTTTCAAGTAGCATGGAAACTCATATTTTTCAGCAAATGAAATAGCATAACTAAGCCGTATTTTTAAACTGTACTTTTCTTGGACATATAAATTAAAATTAATACCATCCTGACTGTACATTTTGTGACCTTAAATGGAGAGAATTCCTTTTCAATGAAGATCAGGAATTCATTCTGCCAAGTAGTATTAGAAATGGGATGGAAGGCAAGAGACAGGCTTAAAAGTCTTCCTGGACAATGGGGTAAATTTGAACTAGCCTAATGAGTCTCTCTGTGTATCTTCTTTAGGTAAGAGCAGGTGGGCTGGTAAAGAGAAGTATTTCCCAATCGATGTCTGTTCTGAGGTAGGTCAGAATAGTGATTAAACCTGTATGCTTCCAGCTCATCAGACAAATGCATCAGATGGCTCCTTACCAAAGACCCTGTGGACATCATAAATCCAGTTCTGTGAATTACAAATCAAAAGAGACTCCTTATTTTTACCCTCTGCAACGAGGGAAGCAGCAGGTTCTCTCACCTGACTGAAAGCAGCAACGTCTGCTGAAATTGCCACACCAATTTGAGAAGGCCTAATTGCCTTTGAATCAACTATAACAGGATATAGGGCTACTTACTTACCTACAGGAATTGTTTTTGTTGGTCGACGACTCCCTAACAGTTGTTTTTGCTTTCAACTGTGGCAGTCGCTAGAGTGGTGTCGGTACGCAACACCATTCCCCATCTAAGATTGGAGCTAACAAGCCCTTGCTAAGCCCACAGAGCTCAGCGCTGCTCAGCACCACTGCGAGGGGGGCACACGGCCCCTGAGGGAGCGGAGATGGGTTTGGCAGCCCTGATGCGGGCAGTGTTTTGGGGGTCAGCCCTGGTCCTGCTGGCTCAGACCAGCACCAGCCGCTCCTCGCTTCGTATGCGGCTCTGGGCCCGTGCTCAGTTTAATAGATAATAGCGGTGTTAGAATAAATCAATCTCATCACTCTTAGTGTTTATTTTCCCCCTAAAAGAAAAGAACAGCCGAGAAGCTTGCGAACAACCTGTGAGCTGGCTCCTGAGTGTGTCGATGTAAGAGCCTGGA